>RWGY01000786.1:0-362606 GCA_007726485.1 Eragrostis curvula
TTCCGTCTGTGCAGAGGTTTCATGTTGGACAATCACAGGAGAAAGGCAAGCGACACGCATTCGGTCTTTGTATCTCAAATCTGTCTTGAGACAAGATATAGCATTCTTCGATGTGGAAAGACAACTGGACAAGTAGTTTCAAGAATGTCTGGGGATACCGTACTAGTCCAGGATGCCATTGGAGAGAAGGTAATAACCCCCTTATACATATTATTAGATATGCAAGAAAAGAAGAGAAAAATTGGAGTATTCTATTGATTATCACCAACTTGTATCTGAACTTGCAAAATTTGACAACCACACATTTTTCAGGTTGGCAAGTTTTTACAGCTTGTGGCTACCTTCATCGGTGGTTTCGTTGTAGCATTTGTCAAAGGTTGGCTTTTATCTCTTGTCATGTTGGCATGCATACCTCCAGTTGTAATTGCTGGTGGGGCTGTCTCGAAGATTTTGACTAAAATATCTTCCAAGGGGCAAGAATCATACAGTGATGCAGGGAATGTCGTCGAACAGACACTAGGCGCCATAAAAACAGTGAGTTTGATGCAGTCAGCAATTTGAATAACAACTGGTATTATCAGTGAAATAACTAAAATTTTCAGTGTGGCACGCACTAACTAGTTTTCCTGTGAACCACAAAACAGGTAGTCTCCTTCAATGGTGAGAAGCAGGCCATTGCATCGTACAATAAACTCATACATAAGGCATACAAAGCAGCTGCAGAGGAAGGGCTTACCAATGGTTTTGGCATGGGTTCTGTCTTCTTCATATTTTTCTCTAGCTATGGTTTAGCTATATGGTACGGCGGCAAGTTGATTATTAGCAAAGGATACTCAGGAGGAGACATCATCAATATCTTATTTGCTGTCATGACTGGGGCAATGTGAGTTTCCTCTCATCGAGATTAAAGACAACGATTATCACTGATGATCCATGTTGCATGACCGGCAATGTTGATTTCTGATTGTTTCTGGCAGGTCATTAGGCAATGCAACACCCTGCATGGCAGCCTTTGCAGAAGGACAATCTGCAGCATACAGATTGTTCGCAACAATCAAGAGGAAACCAGAGATTGACCCTGACGACCCGACTGGTAAGCAGTTAGAAGACATCAAGGGAGATGTTGACCTAAAGGATGTGTATTTCAGCTACCCAGCAAGGCCTGAGCAACTCATATTCAATGGGTTCTCATTACATGTGTCTAGCGGCACTACAATGGCTATAGTTGGGGAAAGTGGAAGTGGCAAGTCAACTGTAATCAGCCTTGTACAGAGATTCTATGATCCGCAGGCTGGTGAGGTTTTGATTGATGGGATTAACATCAAGACGCTCCGGCTTGATTGGATAAGACAGAAGATTGGTCTTGTTAGCCAAGAGCCATTGCTCTTTATGACATCTATCAAAGATAACATAACATATGGCAAAGAGAATGCCACAATGGAAGAGATCAGAAGAGCAGCTGAGCTTGCTAATGCAGCAAACTTCATCGATAAACTACCTGATGTATGCAACAAATCCTCCAACAACTAAATTTGGCAAGTCCTATATCTTCTGTCTGAGCTCTGCGCTAATACTTCACATTTGTCTTCATATCAGGGCTATGACACAATGGTTGGCCAACGCGGTGCTCAGCTCTCAGGGGGGCAAAAGCAAAGGATTGCCATCGCAAGAGCAATCATTAAAAATCCCAAAATACTTTTGTTAGATGAAGCTACTAGTGCACTGGATGTGGAGTCAGAACGGATTGTTCAGGAGGCACTAAATAGGATCATGGTGGACAGAACAACACTGGTGGTTGCGCATCGTTTGACTACTGTGAGAAATGCTGATTGCATATCAGTTGTCCAACAAGGGAAAATAGTTGAACAAGGTGAGGACCCTTTTCCCATTATTCACCATTCATTCATTACAATCTAAACATATTTTTATGGAGTGTTTCTTGCATCAATGAATATTTAATAGGTCCCCATGATGAACTGGTAATGAACCCTGATGGTGCTTATTCTCAACTTATTCGGCTACAAGAAAGCCGAGAAGAAGAAGAAAAGAAATTAGATCGCCCTATATCTGATTCAAGGTCTAAAGTAGAAGCCTCTCACTGAAGCGATCAATAAGCAGAGATTCTGCAGGAAACAGCAGTCGACATTCTTTCACTGTCCCCTTTGGCTTGCCAGGCTCAGGCCAACTGCCTGAAAACAATATGCAAATGGAGAGAGTCAGAACGAGCAAGTTGGTGATGGTGAGGTCCCAAAGAAAGCTCCTATTGGACGGCTTGCTAAGTTAAACAAGCCAGAAGTACCAATTCTTCTGTTAGCGTCGCTAGCTGCGGGAGTTCATGGAGTTCTATTCCCAATGTTTGGACTTATGATTTCCAATGCCATAAAAACTTTCTACGAGCCAGCAGACAAACTAAAAAAGGATTCTAGCTTTTGGGGTTTGATGTGTGTTGTGCTGGGTATCATCTCGATAATATCAATACCGGTGGAGTACTTCTTGTTCGGGATAGCTGGAGGAAAGCTTATTGAGCGTATCCGTGCCTTGTCATTTCGGAGTATCGTGCACCAAGAAGTTGCTTGGTTTGATGATCCTAACAATTCCAGGTTTGTTGCCATTCCTTTATTGTTTTCTCTTACACCTTCAGATACGGAGTTCTAATGGTTAAACAACATCTTACAGTGGAGCGCTGGGTGCAAGATTGTCGGTTGATGCTTTGAACGTCCGGCGTTTAGTGGGAGATAATTTGGCCTTGGCAGTTCAGGTCACTGCAACACTTATCACAGGTTTTGTCATTGCTATGATAGCAGACTGGAAACTCTCTTTGATCATCATCTGTGTGATTCCACTTGTGGGCCTTCAAGGATATGCACAAGTAAAGTTCTTGAAGGGGTTCAGTGAAGATGCCAAGGTACCATATAATCAAACATTTTCTTTCCATGACATGAAAAATTACTCAAACCGGATGTTACTTAGATATATATGTGTTCACTCTCTATTCATCAATCCGAACACGATATTATACATTTTATTATGGAAAAATCGATACGTTGTTTTTTATTATGATTTTAAAAAGTAATAGTGATTATTAGCAGTTATTCGATACGTTGTTTTTTATACATAATAAGTTGGTGACACCGCTGGTTCTGCAGATGTTGTATGAAGATGCAAGTCAAGTGGCCACCGATGCAGTCAGTAGTATCAGGACCGTAGCTTCCTTTTGTGCTGAAAAAAGAGTGATGATAATGTACGATCGCAAATGTGAAGCATCAAAGAATCAAGGGGTCAGAACAGGAATGGTTGGAGGCCTTGGTTTTGGTTTCTCATTCTTGATGCTATACCTTACATATGGTCTCTGTTTCTACGTCGGAGGGCAGTTTGTGCGTCAAGGCAAATCTTCATTTGGTGACGTTTTCAAGGTTAGAAATAGCACCATTTTAGTTTTCATTTTTCCTACGGAGGATTTCTTCCGATTGAATATTTGACACGTTAAGTGATGTCTTACAGGTCTTCTTTGCATTGGTGTTGGCAACAATTGGAATATCCCAGACAAGTGCAATGGCTTCTGATTCTACAAAGGCCAAAGACTCAGCTATCTCCATATTTGCATTGCTTGATCGAAAGTCAGAAATTGACTCAAGCAGTGATGAAGGTTTGACACTTGATGAGGTCAAGGGCGATATCGAATTCCGCCATGTCAGTTTCAAGTACCCAAGTCGCCCAGATGTTCAAATCTTCAGTGATTTTACCCTGCACATCCCCTCCGGCAAGGTTTGCCTACTTCTATCCCTCTTACAGTAGCATATTTCTATTGTAATAGTGCTCAATATGATCAGCAACTCATTCCTATTATGGGTTCTATACAGAATGTTGCACTCGTGGGAGAGAGTGGTAGCGGGAAGTCAACAGTAATCGCTTTATTGGAGCGATTCTATAATCCCGATTCAGGTACCATCTCATTGGATGGAGTGGAAATCAAGAGCCTAAAAGTCAGCTGGCTGAGGAGCCAAATGGGACTGGTGAGCCAAGAGCCTGTGCTCTTCAATGACACAATCCGTGCCAATATAGCCTATGGGAAGCACGGAGAGGTCTCAGAGGATGAGCTTATCAAGGTCGCGAAGGCAGCCAATGCACATGAGTTCATATCAAGCCTTCCACAGGGATATGACACTACTGTTGGGGAGAGGGGGGTTCAGCTATCCGGCGGCCAGAAGCAACGGGTGGCTATCGCAAGGGCCATACTGAAAAATCCTAGGATACTACTGCTTGATGAAGCGACAAGTGCCTTGGATGCCGAGTCTGAGCGCATTGTGCAGGATGCCTTGGATAACGTGATGATTGGCAGGACAACAGTTATTGTGGCGCATCGCCTCTCGACGATTAAAGGGGCTGATATCATTGCAGTTCTCAAGGATGGTGTGATAGCAGAGAAAGGAAGGCATGAGGCACTCATGAACATCAAGGATGGAGTCTATGCTTCGCTAGTCGAACTTCGTTCAGCCTCATCATAGTAACTAGGTTGAAATTTTGCTCCTATCACTAGGTATTGTACATCGTCCATATTCTTTTTGTTTCTGTAGTTTTGGTGTGATATAAATTCATTCGGATTTGAAGAAGAAAAAAAATTGAGAAGGAAACTTCTCGTTGTATTTATCATTCAGTGTAAGCATTTTCTTGAGTTTTTGAGCGGCACACTGTCATGCCCATGTGGAAAGAAAGCATAATTTTGCATTGTAACTATGTTGTTCTGTCATGACTAGGGCTGGCAAAAAAGCTCGAAGCTCGCGAGCCAGCTCGGCTCGATCATAGTTTTAGCTCGGCTCGGCTCGGCTCGGTCTTCTTAATGAACCAAGCCAAGCCTCTATCCTAGCTCGTTTGTTAACGAGTCAGCTCGTGAGCTGCTCGCGAACAGTTCGTTAGCTCGATAGGCTCGATTATATAGAAATATCAACTTTAATTCTCTAATAAGATGGTAGTTTTTTTATGTTGAGAAGCTCAATTTATCATCGAATAAATAAACCAAGTTCACTATAGATAAAGAAAATCATGTTTAATGTTGGATCATGTTTTTTATTTGATTTATTTCTACCTATGTTGACTTAGATTGATATTTTTCTACAATATTATTTTATATTATGATTTTTGTATTGTTAACACATGCTAATCATTAAAAAAAGCTTAAAATTACCTATGTTTTTGTCATCAAAGTTTTATTACACTTGGCTCGTGAGCCTAATAAGCCGGCTCGATTTTTATAATGAGCCAAGCCGAGCTTCAATTTTAGCTCGTTAGTCTTAATGGGCCGAGCCGGCTCAGCTCGTTATCAGAACGAGCTTTAACATGCTGAGCCTTAATGAGCCGAGCTGGCTCGTTAGCCACCCCTAGTCATGACCTCCTTGCAATATCTAAAGGTTCTCCTCCTTTTTTTTTTCTCTTGAATGAAATGTGCAGCTATTTCGTGTTTTTGTACAAACAGAACCTAAGATAAATCTATAAGCAAATTCGTGTGATTTTGAGAATTCATAATTCAACTGCACATACCAATCACCTAAATACAAAGGACTGAAGGCCTATCTGGTAGGTATACAAATCCTACTGACTACCCCCTAAAAACTCAGAGATCGACCCAAATAACGAACCGAGTTCCGGTGATTATCCTAAGAGTACCTTTTAACCAATCAGGCAACCAGAGAAGATGTGAAGCATACCGATGCAGCGTGCGAAAGTACCAAGCTCCACACGGCCAACTGCTGCACGAACAGAGCGGCTATCCTACCGCCGCCAACCTCCCGCGCCGCTGCTCGAGGTCTGGAGAAGAGCGTTCCTCCAGTTGCGGACGCCCCCAATCGCGCGCTAATGCCGGTCGGTTGGAATCGGGTTGCGGGCGGCGACCGCCACCGTGCGGCTTTCCTCGTTGTGGCGGCGGAATTCGGTGTAATTTTTACAAAATAATTTTTTTCAAAAAAGTTTTTCATATATAGATTTTTGAAGAAAATATGTTTAAAAATAGACCCTTTTTTAAACACTGTAATATTTGACGCCCAGGTTACACAGCTGAGCGCCGCATATTTGGCGCCCACCAGTGCCACATCAGCTCCCAACCACGCACTCGGTTGCTAAGCTGGCAAGGGTGGGCGCCATACAGTTTGGCGCCCATGTTACTATTCTGCGCGCCATAGCATTTGGCGACCAGCTGCCGAGAAGATTGATGCAGTGGCTGCGTGGGACTGTGGTAGTAAAGTCGATGATTGGCTTGTTTTCTGGCGCGCTACCACTCTTCTGGCTGCCACTTGATCAATGTGTGGGACCCTCGCGAGCTACCCACTAGGGCATGGCACGGTCAAAGTACTACTTGTAGAGCCTCTAACGTCGTGCCCGCATTTTTAAGGGAAAATTCCTTCCTTGCCCCTAAAACAAATGAGGCTTTCTTCTTTGGCCCTCTCAAATTTGAACTTCCCTATTTAGACCTATTTCTAACTTTTGTTCCTTTTGTGGCCTCTCCATCTGACCTGTTATACTTTCCCGTGAAATCTCAATGCCAAGCAATCCAAATGTCTATTATACCCTCACCTTCACGTTGCAGGGGTGACTCGATTGAGACAGAGCTCGGTGGCGCCGTTGAGGCCTTGAGGGATTGATTCCATGGAGGATGGATCCCTGCGCCGGGCTGCCCGCGAATCTGGTCGAATCCTCCTTGCCGCACTTAAGGAAATAAGTCACCATCGGAGGACGTTGCGAGCTCACGGACCCTCTCCGGCGAGCGCGCAAGCTTGACGTGACCCAAATCAAGACCAGATCACCCGGACCTCCATCTAATCGACGTTGCCTCACCAAAGTTGAGCTGGTAGTGTCCAATCGAGTTCATCCTCTGCCCGAATCGAGCTTGCTCCACTGAATCGAGCTCTGTAGCCGTCCTAATTGAGCCCATGCTACTTCAATTGAGCTCTACAAACGCTCATGCCGCCCCCGAGTTGGCCGGAGGCCGCCTACGTGCCTGCATGTCTCCTCGCCGGATGCAGCAGCGCCCTTGTCCGCGTACGAGCTTGCTAGCCATACCCGCACTGTCGCTGGATGACGCGCTTGCCGCGCCGTATGTCGTGACCAGTTATCGCGGTCCCGCAGGGTGCTCGTCGAGTGCGCGCACCGGAACGCCAAAGCATCGCCTTCGTCCAATCGGCACGAACCATGACGCGGCGGCGACGCACACGTTCGCGGAGGCCGCGGGCGGGACGTTTCCGTTCGTCAAGGAAGAGGCAGCGGTGCAGGACGAGTTCGTGCTCTCCGTGGCCGTGCAGGACCTGCACCAACATTAAAAGGCGAGTAATCTCAAAAGGCATAAGGGGCGAAATGGCCGCTTCGTCTCCTGTTTGACGCCGTCACCTACGAAATCTAACAGAAGGCCATGGAAGGAACAAAAAATTTGTTTCAGGGAAGTTCAAATGAGAAAGTAAGGAATTTTCTCTTCATTCTTTAATGAATCAAGCAGCATGTGGTGATGTGGTTGGTCCTTTGCTACTTGATTCACGGAGTACAAAACAGATGTGCGTGCTGCTTTGTGAAACTCGAATGTCGATTGTCAAAAAAATTGTGCAAGCACCATCCTAAGATTCCTGATTGGATATCACCCTTCCATGCAGCTCTAATAATTCTGATTAGATGAACTGACAGTTTCCTTTGCAGCAGGTCCAAATTCAGATTTTCTGACATCTAAATTTTAAAGTTGTCATATCAAAAAGAATCTTATCATTTACAAGTATTAAATAAAATCTAATTACAAAATTAATTGTAGATCTCCTGGTCTAATTCGCGAGACGAATCAAAATGCGTCCGAAAACTTGAGGGCGTTGCCTGTCTCAAGCAGGATTTTTCAGGGGAGCAACCAAAGCACGCCCTATATTTGATAATCAAGAACTAATGTGCTACATCTCAACTAAATATTCTTTCTTTTCAATACAGCCTACTCTATTGCTGTATACTGCATGTAGCTATAGACTGGTCTCTTTCTAAGACAATTGTATGTGTATTATAGCAAATCACTATGATTTCAGCTATTTTTTTTCCCGGTAAACTCTATATAGATATATCACTCTTCTGCCATTCGATCTAACATTTTTCTGGTTTTCATTTATCTTGCCCTTTACATGCCATCTCTATCATTTTGTATTTCAACACAAATTATTTATGGGCAGCAAGCAAGGCTGCTATTTCAGCAAACTACAATTGTAATCGTCATATAATCCACCCACCCTACGTTAATATCCGTAATTGTAACGTGTCTATAGCTACACGCCTATACCACTATTTCACTCCACACGCATGAACCCGTCTTGATTGTCCCTCTTCACACAGCAAAAATCTCACCCCACTTGATGTCCGTAGGTCCTACTTGAATTAAAGAATGAATAAAAAGAGCACGTCTACTGCTTGCGTACAGGAGGAGGCCAGGAGCCTGCAGCCTGTTCGGTTGCTCGTTTTCGGCTGGGCTGGAGGCTGGGCCTGATCAGCCAGCCATCCAGCCAGCGGTGAACCAGCCTGCTAGTCTGCTTTTTTTCTTTTCTTTTCAAATTCAAACAAAATAATTGCTCTCAAGGACATGAATTACATACATAACGCCATAGCACAACCTACTAAAGATTATTCACGTCAAAATACCATAATAATATAGTGAATGATCAGTCCAATATACGACTACAATACATATTGTTCAATTCCTAACATGATCAATTACATAATAATATAGTCGATGACATTATGTTTCCTCCATCAACGTGCAGGCCAAACAGCAGCAGATACCAATTCCCTCAGTGTTGAGGTATTCGTTGTAGTATTCATCAACACCCACTCCGACGGATCGTACGTCGCACCATCTCCATACTTACACAGCCATAAATAATTATCCATTGCACAGCATGATATTATCATCCTCGCTTGCTTTTCCCTCTTGAAGAATGGAACCCCTTCCAAGATATGCCACCGCTCTTTGAGGTGTCCAAACCTCTTTTCAATGATATTGCGCAGCTTGGAATGAATGTAGTTAAACTTTTCCTGACGATCTAATGTACTAACGTCTATGCCATTAAAGTGTGACCTATGGTACCTTATGTCCCGAAAAGGAGTCATGTATCCTTGCTGCTCCATGTATCCCGAATCCGCTAGGTAATACCGACCTACAACAGTTCAACCATTTCCAGTATTACTACCAAAGGAAATGTTAAAATCATCTGGGTACAAAACTGCACCATGATAGGCTTCAACAAAATCACAAACCTGGGGGTGGATGCAGGAACCTTTGATCCGCTTGACAATCTTGTAGAACCGCCATGTCATGACATGCACCCGCCTTCCCGGCTCCCACATAGGTGAAGCGGCCATGCATATCTACTATGGCGCAAACATTAATTGACACTTCTCTTTTCGTATTAATGAAGTCAACTTTGGCTTCTTGGTTCACCTCAACCGGTATGTGAGTGTCATCTATGGCACCTATGCATCCATCAAACCATGGTGCATATTCAGCAAGTTCCGATCTCACTTGTGTATACTGCCTATCGGCTGGAACTAGTATAGTCTGTGCCCACCTAAACATAATCTCTGCCACATTTGATGTCTTCCTACTTATTGTATCTAAAGAACGTTCAAATCTATCTCTGCATTCTCTAACAGCAGATCCGTGCGCACAGGTCCAGATATATAAACCTAAAGTTTCGATGGAACTGTACTCTTTTGTACTTTTCAACCCATACTTAGCTAAGCAGTGATGCAAGTTTAAGAAAGCATCAAGAGTCATACGTAAATTATCCTTGCACCTAGCAGGGTCTTGAAGATTCAGTTGCATCCACTGAGCCCCACTCAGCTTGGATATGGGATTGACCACAGGTGCCTCCGTACTCTGTAGTGCTTTAATCCTTCGCAAATTGAACAAGAAACGAACTATGAATTTCAGAAATGAAAAGGGGACTTGCCTTTGCAGAAAGCCGGCGACGTTTGGACCCTAGGCTCGATTGCCTGGCTTGCGGTGGAGAGCACGACGACGATGACGATGTTGCCAGCGTTGGAACAGGGACGGGCGCGGCCACAGGTGCGGCGACGGCGCTGGAGTCCCGGGGCGTCGGTGACTGCGCTCGATGCGCGGGGCGGCGACGGCCCGCGGTGCCTCTGGACGTCGGTGGGACCGGTGACGGCGCGCGGTTCGGCGGGAAGGCGACGCCGCGCGGTTCCTCCGGACGGCGACGGCTAGGGGACCGGCGGTGCTTCAGACCGGCGACGGCTGCGATGGGGAAGGGGCCGGCGGCTCGTGGCGACCGGTAGGAGCTCCGATACGCAGCCGCCCTATACCTAGCGCGATGCGGTGCAGGAGGCGTGGAGCAGGCGTTGATTTTTTTTTTTCCGGCTCCTGGAGCAGCCGTGGAGCTGGCTTATTGCCAGCCGTTCGTCTGGGCTGGGCAGCCGAACGGCTGGGCTGATCAGCCAGTTCAGCCCAGCGTCCAGCCCAGCCAAAAACGAGCAACCGAACAGGCCGCTGCTCTGTACTCCTGACGCGCGCCGTTCTCAGCCTTATCCTTTCGTCTCCTCAAGCTGCACGGGGGGTGGGGGGTGGGCGCCAATGAACACGACGCTCACCTATAGCTGCGTGCGACAGAACCTGGCGCTCACCCCTGCCAGCTCAGCAACCGACACGCGTGCCAGCGAGCTGACGTGGCAAAAGTGTGCGCCAAAAAATACGGCGCCCAGCTGTGTAACCTGGGCGCCAAATCTGACGGCGCTCAGAAAAGGATCTATTTCTGAACATGTTTTTTTCAAAGGTCTATTTGTGAAAATGTTTTTCAAAAAGAGCCAAATGGTAAAAATTACACCGGAATTCGCCTGCGGCGGCGAGACTAGCCCGTGACCACGAATCACTTTTGGATTGTTTGGGCCCAAGCATTTCCTGTGTACAAAGATATCAAAAACATAACCATGAAATATCCATAATTAAAACTTCTTTTTCTGCATACGGCAGTCTGATTCCTCATGCATTCATGTAGCAACATGTACGAAAACACGCGCCATGCATTCGTGTTCCCCTGCTTGTTGAAAATGATGCCAACTGCCAACGATATGGTTGCATTAACGTAGTACGCAGACAGCTTCGTTTCTTCTTCGATCATATGAGTGACATACGCCTCCTTCCACGTCGAGGGTCTCGGGGATCAAACAACATTATAAAAGTAGCAACTCGCATAGTACGTGTGGCACGCAGAAGCCGGAATTATTTCCGCTTTCTTAAAAAGTACTAGCAACTCGCAACCTACTCAACATACGTACCGTAAATCAGAAAGGATTAATGAATCGCAAGTCACTAAGTCAGTAATACAAATTGAGTGGGTTGCTCTTTGCCATAAAAAGCATCTAAACCTGCTCATCAGATATGAAGAAGAAAGGCCAAACAAAGCGCTGTCAGACTCTAACAGATGACCTATAGGGTCATTTACACCAAAAATGAGTCCAAAAACTTACAAAAATTGTCTCCAACAGAGGACCCAGACACGTACCTATTTTGAGGAACACTTGCCCCCGTGACCGAGCGGTAGGGCGCCTCGTGCCGCGACCTTGCCTCTTCCGCCGCCCGCGCCCGTCGTCCTCCTCGCGCCAGCAGAGCGTCGCCGCGCCCGTCCTCCTCCTCTTCCGCCGCCGCGCCCGCAGATCCGCGCCGCCTGCTCCTCCGCCGCGCCCGTCCGCCTTGCTCGACCCCTCTCGAGCCTCCGCGCGAGCCGCCGCCGCCTTGCTCGCCCAAGCTCCTCGGCGCCCCGCCGTGCGAGGCTCCCCCCGCGACGCCGCCCCGCGAGGAAGCGACGCCTGCTCAGCTTGCCGCGCCACCGCTCCTCCGCGGCGGCGCGAGCCGCCGCCGCCTTGCTCACCCCCGCGCGAGCCGCCGCCTTGCTCGCCTCAGCGCGAGCCGCCGCCGCCCGCTCCTCCTCTCCGCTGCCCGCGCCCGCAGATCCGCGCAGGCTCGCGGCCGTGTCACCCCCGGCCGCCGTCGTCCTCGTCGGCGACGGTTCGATTTGGGTATAAGTCGGTGCTGTTGGAGATTGACTTGATTGCATCGACACCGAAAGAAGGAAATATGAGGTATTTGGTCTTTTAGGTCCTTCCTTCTGTTGGAGTCAGTCTCACAGCCTCATATATAGGTACTCTGTTCCGAGCCTAGTTGCGCTTGCTCCTATAAAAATGCTTACTAGGACATGAACATACGTAAACCCTCCCTTAAAACCGTTTATGTTGAAGAACACTTTTGCAGTAGCAGGCAGAGCTCGTGCTACTGTAATAGTCCGTCTGTTCCTCTTATCTATTCTCTTCTTCCCATTTCCTTGCAATCCAACCCAACACAACGTTTGCAGACTCGAACCAAAAGCAGGCTTCGGCAGACATACGTGCAAGCTCCCACGAGAGCTATGGACGTGGCGGCAGAGGCGAAAAGGCGGGAAGGCGAGAAGAACAAGAAGGAGAACGACGACTCGGGGAAGAAGAAGAAGAAGAAGGTGTCGTTCCTGGGGTTGTTCCGGTACGCCGACGGCGCGGACGTGGTGCTGATGATGTTCGGCACGGCGGCGGCGCTGGCCAACGGCATGGCGCAGCCGCTTATGATCGTCATCTTCGGCCAGATGATCAACGCCTTCGGCGGCGCCACCACGGACACCATCCTCGGCCGTGTCAACAAGGTGATCGTCTGCAGGCTACAGACATGTCTGTGCCCATTTTTAATTAGTTTCGTCCCAGGCCTCCTTGCTTGCCATGATTGAACACACGACGAGTCGACGGCCGTCGCGGGTTACCTAGGTTGCACTACTTGCTTCTTAGCGGTCAATTCCGTCTCATCTCGGGTCTTTCGGCGGCCTGTTCAAACTAAGGCAGGACACTCCATTTGAATCCCTGTCCCAAATTAGCTCACACTTTTGCATGCGCAACTACTGTCGATGCGTTAACTATACTCACAGCTAGATTGCACTACTTGCTTCATCGGTACTTCCCTATAAATGTAAGCATTTCTTGTTTAAGTCAAAATCAAACTTTCTCAATTTAAATTAATAATATATATTTATCTTAATAATTTAAATAGAAAATTTACTTATTATGATAGGTCTTTTCGTGATGCATGAATCTAGCAGCGACATTTTCAGATTGTAAATCCTAACAATATTTGTGATATTAATAGTCAATGTTGAGAACGCCTGGTTTTGACCAAACCAAAAATGCTTGCGTTTTCTGGATGGTGGAATATCATTTTGTTGTCTCGTCTTTGCTCTAATGAATTTTTCATAATGATACTAGTGCTAATTTATAACCATTAGTGCCGACATGGATTTGATTCTTCTTTACTATAAAAGTGCCTATATTTTATTCTACAAACTCTAAATAAAACATACAACTTGAAACTGAAACTCTATCAAACAGTACCTATTATCGGATATATCATGGTTCTTTTACTTCCGCTAACGTTGACCCTCTTCATTCTTGCACGTTTAGAGTGCAAAGGAAGCCAGCTTATTAAGCCAAGGATTCTTACCCGGCGAATGCGTGGTGTTTAGAGAAGAGCTAAGTTAATATATCAATGTCAAACTAGAGAATGTCCTCGTGGTTGTACTAATGTAGTGCATCCACTTGCTTTACAAAGTGGTGCTCCAAATCCAGGTGCCGTGGTTCCAAAAAAAAAAAATGGACAGGGATTTATTCAAAGCGAGGTTAAAAGCATAAACAGATTATTTCATATAGGAATTCCTTTCATAGATGTATTTATCCCCCCAAAAAGGGTTAGCCATTTCGTACCCTGGAGCATTACAGCGATCATCCACACGGTCACATTTTTCATGTTACTTTTCCTTTGACAATAGCTTGCCATGATGCCATATAGTATAGTGTATATATTATGATCACTCGTCACATTTCTCTCCTTGTTATTCGGCCTTTCTTCCAGGTTGTTCTGAACTTTGTCTACCTGGGCATTGGGACAGCAGTTGCTTCCTTTCTTCGTGAGTATGGAAACCCCTGTTAAACTATTCATTATTCATGTACATTTTTAGCGCAAGCTGATGTTGCCGCGGCTGGTTCCTCATATTCACGTACCTTGTGTCAACCTTGCAAAATGTCATCACGCTGCAAACACCAACTTTGACGTTTCCATATCTCTCTATCAGTTAAAAAGAAAGTAAAAACTGTTTAGTGTTCAGCTGTTCCTGATATTGTAAAGTATATATTCATTTTTGAACTGCTATTGGACAGTATAAGACTAGATAAACAGAACTACATGTTTTCACTCGAGATATATAGAGGCATATTACATAATACAACTGCAATAACCGTTCTACTTTTGTTTACTGACCAAACTAATGCAAGAGAAACTAAAAACTAGTTCTGCATGAAGGCATATTGTGCTCATACCAGTATAATTGAAGCTAATTTGTTGTTTATGCAGAGGTGTCATGCTGGACAATCACAGGAGAAAGGCAAGCGACACGCATTCGGTCTTTGTATCTCAAATCTGTCTTGAGACAAGATATAGCATTTTTCGATGTAGAAATGGCAACTGGAGAAGTAGTTTCAAGAATGTCTGGAGATACCGTTCTAGTTCATGATGCTGTTGGTGAGAAGGTAATAATTTCCCGGCAGTAAATAAGAACCTCAAGCAAAAACCTGTTGATCATCACTAAGTTGTATCAAAATTTGTGTAATTTTACTATCGCAAAACTCTACAGGTCAGCAAGTTTTTACAACTTGTGTCTAACTTCATCGGTGGTTTCATCATAGCGTTTATAAAAGGTTGGCTTCTATCTCTTGTCATCCTGTCCTGCATTCCTCCAGTGGTCATTGCCGGCGGAGTCGTCTCAAAAATACTGTATAAACTCTCTAGCAAGGGGCAAGCATCATATAATGATGCAGGAAATGTTGTTGAAGAAACAGTTGGTGCCATAAAAACTGTGAGTCCAATGCTCTCAACAATTTGAAATAATGGCTAGAATCACTAAAGTCCATCCATGATTCAGTGCAGAATGCACCAACTATTTTTTTTTTTTTACGTAAAACAGGTCGTCTCCTTCAATGGTGAGAAGCATGCCATCAAATCGTATAATAAACTCATACACAATGCGTACAAGGCTTCTGTTGAGGAAGGAATTGCCAATGGTTTTGGCATGGGTTCTGTTTTCTTCATACTTTTCTGTAGCTATGGTTTAGCCATATGGTATGGCTGCAAGTTGATTCTTAGAAGAGGATACACAGGAGGGGACATCATTAGCATCTTGTTTGCTATCATGATGGGCGCAATGTAATTTTCTTTGTATAAAAATAGAAAACATAGCTTTTCATATGATTAATTCAATACTATATGGCTCATGGCATTGATCTAATTTTAAATTGTTGTGGCAGATCGTTAGGTAATTCAGCCCCTTGCATGGCAGCCTTCGCACAAGGACAATCTGCAGCATACAGACTGTTCGCAACAATCACAAGGAAACCTGAGATTGATCCAAATGACACAACTGGTATACAATTAGAAGACATCAGGGGTGATCTTGACCTAAAGAATGTGTACTTCAGCTATCCAGCAAGGCCCGAGCAACTGATATTCGATGGATTCTCATTACATGTGCCTAGCAGCACTAAAATGGCTATAGTTGGGGAGAGTGGAAGTGGCAAGTCAACTGTAATTAGCCTTGCACAGAGATTCTATGATCCACAGGCTGGTGAGGTATTGATTGATGGTATTAATATCAAGACTTTGCGGCTTAATTGGATTAGAAGGAAGATTGGTCTTGTTAGCCAAGAGCCATTGCTATTTATGACGTCTATCAAAGATAACATAGCATATGGCAAAGAGGACGCGACAATTGAAGAGATCAAGAAAGCAGCTGAGCTTGCAAATGCAGCAAATTTCATCGACAAACTGCCCAATGTATGTTACATGTATTCTACATCTTGTGTCTAAGCCAAGTGCTAATGTTTTTCTGTTTCCTCATACCAGGGATATGACACGATGGTTGGCCAGCGTGGGGCACAACTATCAGGGGGGCAAAAGCAAAGGATAGCTATTGCAAGAGCGATCATTAAAAATCCAAAAATTCTTTTGTTAGATGAGGCTACTAGCGCATTGGACGTAGAATCAGAGCGGATTGTTCAGGAGGCATTGAATAGGATCATGGTGGACAGAACAACCGTTATAGTTGCACACCGCTTGAGTACTGTGAGAAATGCTGACTGCATATCAGTTGTTCAGCGAGGCAAAATAATTGAACAAGGTTAGGAGCCTAATCCCACTATTCGATGTCCAATCATTGCAGGCTTCACATTTTTAATTTAGTTTCTCACATTCTTACAGCAGTTGATATATTACACAGGTCCCCATGATGAATTGGTCATGGACCCTTATGGTGCTTATTCTCAACTTATTCAGCTACAAGAAACCCCAGATAAGGAAGAACAAAAATTGGATCATCACATATCTGATCTAAGGTCTCAAAGTAGAAGTCTATCACTGATGCAATCAATAGGCAGAAGTTCAGCAGGAAATAGTAGTCGGCACTCTTTCATCCTCCCTTTTGACTTGTCTACCTCACTTGAAATGCTTGAACGTGATAATACAAATGAGAAAAATCAACAAGATGAGTCTGGAGACGGTGAGGTCAGAAGGAAAGCTATTATTAGACGATTAATTAATTTAAACAACCCAGAGCAACCAATTCTATTATTAGGATCGTTAGCCGCTGCAGTTCATGGAGTTCTTTACCCATTGACTGGTGTAATTGTTACCAACGCCATCAAAACTTTCTATGAGCCGGCAGACAAACTAAAAAAGGATTCTAAGTATTGGAGTTTGATGTGTGTTGTGCTTGGCATCATATCAATAATATCAATACTAGTGGAGTATTTCTTATTTGGAGTAGCTGGAGGGAAGCTGATCAAGCGTATTCGTTTCTTGTCATTTCAGAGCATTGTGCACCAAGAAGTTGCTTGGTTTGATGATCCAAAAAATTCAAGGTTGGCTATTGACTTATTGTTCCCACTTTAGTTATTTTCTTTCAACCTAAGATTGAGGAGTTTCATTCTTAGGTTACTGATGGTAAAAATATACCTTTCAGTGGAGCACTTGGTGCAAGGTTGTCAGTTGATGCTTTGAATGTTCGACGTTTAGTGGGTGATAACTTGGCCTTGCTCGTTCAAGTCACTTCAACACTTGTCTCAGGATTCCTCATTGCAATGATAGCAGACTGGAAGCTTTGTCTGATCATCCTCAGTGTGATTCCACTAGCGGGTCTTCAAGGTTATGCACAGGTGAAGTTCTTGAAGGGGTTCAACGAAGATGCCAAGGTAATAATTAGTGGATCTGGATACAATAGTTTGAAAACTATTATCAAAGGTATATATGTGTGCATTCATTTCTCTAACACTCAAGCTAAAGCTTGTCTTATAAATTTTATGATGTATTCTTTACTATTTGACTTTATCAGAATAACAAACACCATCATTTATTTTAGACACTGTTTTTTATAATGATGTCAAAAGCATTTAGACTGTTTTAACATTCGCATCAAAGCACTTATTTCTTTGTGAACCGCTAAGCAGGAATTAGTTGGGATCAATAAAGGTACCTATAACAAATTAGATTCCATAACATAGCACAACAACAAAAATGATCCTTATTTAATGGAAATGAATTGCCGGTTCTGCAGTTATTGTATGAAGATGCAAGCCAAGTGGCAACTGATGCAATTAGCGGTATCAGGACTGTAGCCTCCTTCTGTGCTGAGCAAAGAGTGACAAAAACATATGATAGAAAATGTGAAGCCTCAAAGAAGCAAGGGGTCAGAACAGGAATGGTTGGAGGCCTAGGTTTTGGATTCTCCTTCTTGGTGTTGAACCTTACATATGGTCTTTGCTTCTACGTCGGCGCACAATTCATACGACATGACAAATCTACTTTTGGTGATGTTTTCAAGGTAAGAAAGCATTTAGAGTTTCGCCACTTCATGCTAAATATTTAATTTAACGCGTTAATTAGTGGCATGCAGGTTTTCTTTGCACTGATGTTGGCAACAATTGGAATATCTGAAGCCAGTGCATTAGCTTCTGATTCTACAAAGGCCAAAGATTCAGCTTCCTCCATATTTGCTTTGCTGGACCGAAAGTCAGAAATTGACTCAAGCATCAATGAAGGTTTGACACTGGATGAGGTTAACGGCAACATTGATTTTAGGCATGTCACATTCAAGTACCCAAACCGTCTAGACGTTCAAATCTTCAATGATTTTACGCTGCACATTCCCTCAAGCAAGGTTAGCCTACTTCTATCCCACCTGCAATATCTTATCTTCTACGATACTATGCAATATGATCAGCAACTCACTCCCATTATGGTTTTATATAGACTGTTGCCCTAGTGGGAGAAAGTGGCAGTGGCAAGTCAACAGTAATCGCTTTGTTGGAGCGATTCTATACTCCCGATTCAGGTACCATCTCATTGGATGGAGTGGAAATCAGAACCCTGAAAGTCAGTTGGCTGAGGGACCAAATGGGACTGGTGGGCCAAGAGCCAGTGCTCTTCAATGAAACAATCCGTGCCAACATAGCCTACGGGAAGCACAGGGAGGTTACTGAGGAGGAGCTCATAAAGGTCGCAAAAGCAGCCAATGCCCATGAATTCATATCAAGCCTTCCCCAAGGATATGACACCACTGTTGGGGAGAGAGGTGTTCAACTATCCGGTGGCCAGAAGCAACGGGTGGCTATTGCAAGGGCCATACTAAAGGATCCTAAGATACTTCTGCTGGATGAGGCAACAAGTGCATTGGATGCTGAGTCTGAGCGTATCGTGCAAGATGCTTTGGATCATGTCATGGTTGGAAGGACCACGCTTATTGTGGCGCACCGACTCTCAACAATTAAAGGTGCCGATATCATTGCAGTCCTCAAGGACGGTGCTATAGTGGAGAAAGGAAGACATGAGGAGCTGATGAACATCAAAGATGGAGTCTACAGTTCACTAGTCGAACTTCGTTCGGCCTCATCATAGAATGTAATTTAAAATAATTTTCCTGTAACAAGGCATTGTAAATATTTCTTGATTGTTCTATGTAGTTTCAGTGTGGTATGACTGTATCAGGATTTGAGAAGTTTAGTGTAACCATTTTCTCGGAGGGCACAATGCAGATATGCAGATAAGGCGTGTTTTTGTATTGTTCCTATGTTGCTCTGTCAGGTTCTCCCTTGCAACATCCGACTATTTTAAGTGACAATGGAGATAATCCTATATACTATTTCATGCCACTTTAAGAAATCAGAGTAGTGCGCAGCTGCACTACTGCACATACCAATTCCCGAAATACACAGGATCAAAGGGCCGAATCCAATTGCTTTTGATCTAGTACAAGTTTCAACTATAGAATCCCAAAAATACATAGAGTGATCCAAACAAAGGACAAATTTCTGCGGCCGCCTATAGTTCCGCCCATTCAAACAACATTAAAGCAGGTTCCTTAACCAACCAAACAAAAAGGAGCAAAACGTACCAGCATGTCAAGCCGTCAGCAACGTTGCAGTCGCATCGGAAAATCCCCGGCGGCGTCGGCAAGCCGCCACCTCTGTAGCCCGAGGTCCCAGCGGTAGGGACAAAGCCAGGTCAGCTGCAGCTGCCTCCATATCGAGCCCAACCATGCCGCCGCCGTGGGGAGGGAGTTCCGACGGGCGGCGGGGAGCCTGCGGCGGGCGCAACCGTGCAGGGCGAATCGAGTCGAGTCCGAGAGGCGGACACAACTGTATTGGCCCACGAGTTTTGGGCTTTTTGGCCCGCATCGAATCCACTGACTACTGACAAATTTTTTTGTGTAAAAAACCGAAGTCTTTGCTTTTTCGCCACTGAGGCGCTGACGACCGGTGACTTTGCTCGGTTTTCTCATCTGATGAGGTCATTTCTCTTCAATACGGTATACTGCAATGTTACTTCCTGTTCTTATCACAGATCATTTTATTCCTTTCGAGCCAAGAAAAACGATACACCATTCGTAGATGAAGCTGAAATTTCGATGCCTTATCTCCGCCACCAAACAAAGGGAACCCAATGAGCATTGAGCAGTGACGACGTTGCTTGCTGCAGCTAGCTTGAGTGACTCGATCGGCCACATGGCCATGCACATGACCATGGACCATGTCTGTGGGAGTACACCCGTCCTGAGGCTGAGCCAGAAACGAAGCCACCTCCTCATCTATCGTCGCTTTACCACGTACGTCAGGCTCTCCTCTTCCATGCGTCCACCAACCCGGCTAGCGTCGCCTCCGACTCGCCGCCCTCGCGCAGCGCGTCCTTGGCCTGCCGCATGGCGTCCAGCGTGCGCTCCCGGAGCTCCCCGGCGCCGTCAGAGTCCATGAGCCACCGCACCTTGGACGCCACCTCGTCCGCGGGCACGATCCCCGTTTCGCTGTCGTACCCTTCCACCGCGACGGCCAGCCGCAGCTCCTTCTCCAGGAACACCCGGTTGAGCCGCTGCTCCGCGTAGAGCGGCCACGCCAGCATCGGCACGCCGGCCATCACCGCCTCCAGCACCGAGTTCCAGCCGCAGTGCGTGACGAAGCCGCCCACGGACGCGTGCGCCAGCACGTCCCGCTGCGGCGCCCACGACTTGACGACGAGCCCTCTGTCTCGTGTGCGGGCGAGGAACCCCTCCGGGAGCAGCGCGTCCAGGTCCGGCTCCGGCGGCTTGTCGAACTTCTTCGCCGGGTCGTCGCTGGGCGGGGCGCGGACCACCCACAGGAACCGCTGCCCGCTGGCCTCCAGCCCGGCGGCCACCTCCCTGATCTGCGCCGCGCTGAACCGGCCGATGCTGCCGAAGCAGAGGAACACCACGCTGCGCTCGGGCTGCGCGTCCAGCCACGCCAGGCACTGCGCACCTCCCCCGGACACCACCTCCTCCGACTTGATCAGCGGGCCGATGCAGTGCACGCGCACCGCCGGGGCGCCGGGCGGCGTGCACAGCCCCGCGACGACGGCGTCGACGGCGCGCGGCTCCAGCGACCGGAACGTGTTGACGATGACGCCGTCGGAGCGGCACAGGTCGCCGCACACGTTGAGGAACCCTTGGTACGCCGCGTCGTCGCGCTCCATGATGGGCAGGATGGCGTGCGTGGCCGGGAACGGCGGGATGCCCGGCACGCGCACGAGCGCCTCCCCCATCTCCTTGAAGCTGGCCGCGGCGGTCGCGTGCAGGACGGGGAGGTGCAGGAAGAAGGCCAGCACCTCGGCGCCCGACGTGAAGAAGAAGTAGGCGGGCACGCCGAGCTCCCTGGCGGCACCCAGCGCGATGCTACAGAAGAAGTCGACGACGAGGACGGCCGGGGACGTCGAGGCGAGGAAGTCGCGGAGGTAAGGGTTGGAGAGGCGGACCACCTCGAAGGTGAGCGCCTCCTGGTGCTTGGATGCCACGGGAGGGAGGCGCTCGATCTTGGGGAGGACGTGGAAGGAGATGGACGGGTTGGCGGCGGACACGCCGGCCAGGAAGGGCCCCGTGGCGCCCGTGTTGTAGGGCGGGTCGATGACCACGATGGTCACGGCGAGACCGCGCGCGCCCAGCGCCTTGCCGAGCTCGATCATCGACACCAGGTGGCCCATCCCCGGCGACGGGTACAGCACCACCGGCTTACTCGTCCTGCTGCTTGCACCGTCCATTTTCGATCCGCGAACGATTACTGACGCGCGTAGCTATCGCGAGTGTGGATGCTGCGTCTCTGCTTGCTGAGGCACCGTGACGAGCCCGACGCTGCTTTTATAGAGGGCGCGACCGCCACTACGATCGACCTCTGTGTGTTTCGATCGTGCATGCGCGGCGAATGGGATCGAGTCTCTGCTCGGGGTAGCCAAGCCATACCAACTGGATGAGAAAGACATACAATCGTGTGGCTGGTTACGCTTCTCCCCGGAATCGGGAGGCCTCTGGTCCCAGACCTCTGATCAGTCCTCACGTACCCCCACACGGCCACACTGTTCCCACGACGGACCGCTCATGCTTGCTTTGTACGTTTTCTTCGAACAACTCATACGGTACCGTGTACAATCCTGTGCCTTCCAATGCACCGGTGTTCAGCTCAGCCGGTATGAACATATCGGAGGTAACGAAAGACGTGCCGACACGCTGCTCCTCCTATCCATGACCACGGAGAGTCGGACAAAACGAGATGCATGAGTCACTGCCACACAAATCTTCGCGTGTGTACAACTTTACGGATTACTGTCACTGTAAGTGGATAGCCACTACTAGTGTGTGTGCAGGGTCGCATCTGACGAGTCACGATCACGCCCGATGTTACTTGTTCATGCGAACCTGATAGCGTTCCAACAATACGTGGATCGCAAGGCAGACGAAAATCGTGCTGCATAATGCATATGATACGATGGCGGCTGCACGGAAGGGTCGCGCTCAACGTCATCGATGACGAATGGAACCGAAGGAGGCCCCGGGTGTCGTCTGGTCCCTGTCCTTCCCGCCGTGAGTAAAATGGAATATGGCCGCAGCAAAGTTAGGTGGTGCGGCGTTGCCGCAATGCATTATTTTTTTATTTTTTTATTTTGCTATTTTCCACGGCGGGTCTTATGTTCTTATGTCATTGCTTTGATCATGCGTCAAATCCCCTAGCACCTGCTGATACTATATTATCATCTCGATCGCTTTCTCATCAACCTCGGAACGCCGTTCGTGAGTAGGTGAGCTTCGTCGCAGGCAGGTCAAAAGATCGGAATACCACATGAGAAAGTACAAAGAGCCGGTGACAATCCACTCCATCCAGTGTGCACTAGACTTAACACCAACAGTAGTCGGGCATGGCAGTTCACCAGAGACAGTAGTCGGGCCAGTTTCCAGCCCACAGAGCCATGGTATGGGCCTCACTCCCATGGTAGGCGGGGTAGCATATAGCCCAACAGATGCCCAGGCCACATTACATTTCACAGGCTACGCAGAAGGAGCTGCTGCTGAACTAAAAATTCAGAGGTCACCACCGACATTGTTTATGCTCCAAAAAAAAAAACACCAACATTGTTCCAAATAGACTGGACACGAATTTTAAAAATGACGCGCAGATCTAGCAAGTGGAAACAGGCGCCGAAGAGCAAAATTTTCAGCAACGACCAGCGCTCGCTGCTTTGCAGCAGCTGCGCTACATTGTTCTAGTTATTTTTTTAACAGCAACTACAATGTTTACAGTTATTTTTTCAGCATTCTCTATAGTAAAATAGCTACAAAACAGCTTGCCGAACAAGCCAGACAACCTGCATAGCATCGTACAAAAATGACGCGTAGGTCTAGCAAGTGGAAACAGGCGCCAAAGAGTAAAATTTTCATAACGACCAGCTTGTTCGCCTCGCTGCTTTGCAGCAGCTGCGAAGCAGCAGCTACAATGTTCCAGTTATTTCTTCAACAACAGTTATAGTGTTTACAGTTATTTCTTCAACACCCACTACAGTAAAATAGCTGCAAAACAACCTGCCGAACGAGCCAGACAACCTGCATAGCATCGTACAAGAATCTGGCAGGCGAAGGATAAAGGGTTGAAGAAAGTCTCGGAACAGCAAACGGTCACTGCAGCCGGGTGATGGTAGAAGCTGCCGAGATTTCCATGTCACCAAGACCCGATATATGTTCTTTTTTTTCCTTAAAATTTTAACCATTTTGAATCTTGTCACTTAAAGGTATTAAATAAAGTCTAATTACAAAATTAATTGCAGAACTTTGTACTACTTCACGAGATAAATCTAATAAAGATAATTAAACCGTGATTAAAAAATAGTTATTGTAGCATCACTGTAATAAAACATAAATTAATTAGGCTCTTTAGATTCGTCTCGTAAATTAACCCCCATCCGTAAAAAAAAATTATAATTATATTTTATTTAATACTTCTAAATAGCAAGATGCTAAAATTTTAGCCAAAGAAAACGAATAGGGCCTAACGGGGACAGCATATCGTTGAAATCAAGAAAGTCATGCCATCTAAAAATGCAACTGACATATCACATCTCTCTCTTTTGTGAAGCGCACTACTCATCTCATCATCTCCAATCCGCGCGCAGGCCATTGCATAAATATGCAGAGCTAAATGTCAGCATGTTATAGCACAGCAAAACGAGAATATGACCAAACAGACAGCGATCCTAGCTTGCACATTACATGAAGCGTGTCCAACAGTCACCACATACGCACCCGGACGTCCACTCCACTATTTCAGCATTAGCGGCAGTGTGCAAAAACAAGAATGAGAAAAACAGAGTAAAGTAGAACCAAATTAAACAGCTGCCTTCCCTTCATCAGATCAAAGACCTTGCTTTGCGTTACTTTCTCAAATCTGCATTACCTATAAATAAACAGAGTAAGGCAATTATCCCTGTCTAAAATGTCTGCTAAACAAGGTAGATGTTCAGCAAATTATGAACTTCACGAACAGCTATGAAACAAAACCAACATTTTTCAGCGGCATGAAGGTGCTAGTTCATCAAGATATTGCGTACCCTCCACCGAGAAGCAGGACAATCAGGTACGGCGCGCGTCTTCAACCCCGGACACCGAACAGGAAGCACAGCACGAGGGCGGAGATCCTCAGGAGGCTCGCGGCCCCCGGCACCACGGCGCCTCCCGACGCGACGTAAGCGACGGCGTACGCGGCCGCGGCCGTGAGGAGCACGCCCGGGATGAGATGTTCGCGCGCAACGAAGTAGGCGGCGGCCCTGACCATGAGGATGAACGCGAGGGCCTCAAGCAGGGTCCTCTTGACCTTTGAGAGGCGGCGGACGAGGTCCTCGAGCTCCAGGTACGCCGCCGCGCGCGCGATCACCTCAGGGTCCTCCGGTCCCTCCGCCGACTCCGGCGGCGCGCGGCGGGCGGCGGCGTCGTGGGCGTGGATCACCGCCTCCACGAGGCGCCGGCTGGCCTGGGCGAGCTCGGCCGTCGCCTCGGCGTAGAGGGCGGCGTTCTCGGCGATACCGGCACGGACGGCGTCGAGGACCTCCTGGACGTGGTCGACGTCGACGAGGAGGTCGTTGAGGTTGTCCATCACCTCCACGACGATGGGGTTCTGGAGGATGGCGTTGGCCATTGCAATGCAGGGGAGGCGGCGCACTCTGGTTCGGTCTGGGCTGGAGGCAGGGGGCTTCTGTTGGGTTTTTGGCTTTTCAGTCTTTTTTGACTGGAAGTCTGGAAAAGGTAGGAGAAGTACGGTGGTTGTTGAGGATGGGATTTTGTCGGGGAGCAAGCTCTGTGCCAGGCATGGCTTGTCTTGGAAGTTAGATTAGCAACCATGATAATTTTTCTGACTCTGTTACTGTACTGATTAATGAAGGAATTGTAACAAGAATTGCTTTTGTGCCCAATCCAGTCTCTCTCTCTCTCTCTCTCTCTCTCTCTCTCTCTCTCTCTCTCTCTCTCTCTCTCTCTCTCTCTCTCTCTCTCTCTCTCTCTCTCTCTCCTCTCTCTCTCTCTCTCTCATAAAATTGTGTTGGGCCCAATCCAGTTTCACAGCACCATACTTGAGCATATCTTGTACCGATCGGTGATTGGTGTTTGATCAAAATTCATGTACTTCAAAAGTTTGGTTATGATAAATCAAATGTAGACAGAAATGCAAACCATAAAAGAATTGCATCCCTGAAATCTCTGAGATGTCTGCCTTTAATTTGCAATCTCAACGTCATCAGAAACAAAATGCCCATCGAGCGTGTTAGTTTCTCTGTAAACTTTCTCAAGACACCCGCGTTAGTTTCTCTGTAAACTTTCTCAAGACACATTCCGCGTTAGTTTCTCTGAAACAAAATGATCAGAAACTGAACTTCACAAACAGAGATCAAACGACAGCAACAATATTCGTCAGGCACCCGCGTTAGTTTCTCTGTAAACTTTCTCAAGACACATTCCGTACCGACCACCGAGACGCAGGAACGCAATTTAGAACAAGCGGCCGGCGGTCCGATCGAAGATCAGACGGCAAGCATCAAGCGCGGACCCCGGCCGAAGAGGAAACACAGCACCAGGACGGCGATCCTCAAGAGGCTCGCGAGCCCGGGCCCCACGCGGCCCCACGACGCGACGTACGAGAGCGCGTACGCCGCGGCCACCGCGAGGAGCACGCCGGGGAGGAGCGGGGCGCGGGTCACAGCGAAGGCGACGGCCCGGAGCATGAAGAGCAACTTGAGGGCCTCGGTCAGGTCCCGGTGGCGCTTCGAGAGTTGGTCGACGCGGGCCGTGAGCTCCAGGTACGCCGCCGCGTGCGCGGCCACCTCGGGGCCATCCATCTCCACCACCAGCACCTCCTCCTCGTCCTCGTCGTCCTCCTCCAGGGGCGGAAGGCGGGCGACGATGTCCTCCGCCGCCTCCATGAGGAGCCGGCGGACCTCCGCGAGCTGGGCCTCCGCCTCGAAATAGGCGGCGGCGTTCTCGGCGACAAGGGCGCGCACTTGACCGACGAAGCCCTGGATGAAGTCGACGTCGAAGAGGCGGTCGGCGAAGTCGTCGATCATCGCCTCGAGGTTGGGGTTCTCCACCACGGGATCCTCCATTACTGTCGGGGTTGTGGGGGGCTTTGGACTCGATGGCAGTGGGGTTCTGTTGGGTTTTTGGCTTTTGGACTGGAAAAGGTAGAAGAAGTACGGTGGTGGTTGAGAATCAGGGAGCCAGCACTGTACCAGGCAATTCTATGTTTGTGTTGATGTATTGGCTAATGACCCGAATCCAGTCACAAACAAGGAGCACATATCTGTACGGGTGATAAATCGTTAGTACAATCTCATCACTTTTCTGATGTAGATAATCAAAGTTAAAGAGTTTGCACAGAAGAAGAGAAAAAAGAGAGGGGCAAAGTTAACAAGCAAAGACAGCACATGCATACTGCACTAATCTGAGATGTCTGCCTTTAATTTGCAATCTTGATGCCATCAAAAAGTCGATTTGAGCGTTAACTGAACTTCACAAACAGCGATCAAACGACAAGGATTCCTTGTTAGTTTCTCTGAAAACTTTCTCAATCCAAATTTCGCACCCACCACCGAAACGCAGGAAGGCGATTGGAACAGCCTGCCGAGACGATCAGTCAGACGCCAAGCATCAAGCGCGGACCCCGGCCGAGGAGGAAACACAGCACCAGGACGGCGATCCTCAGGATACTCGCGGCCCCGGGCACCACGCGGCCCCACGACGCGACGTACGCGAGCGCGTACGCGACGGCGACGGCGAGGAACACGCGGGGGAGGAGCCGGGCGCGGGTCACGGCGAAGGCGACGGCCCGGAGGATGACGAGGAACAGGACGGCATCGACCAGATCCTCGTGGTGCTTCGAGAGCTGGTCGACGCGGGCCGCGAGCTCCAGGTACTCCGCCGCGCGCGCGGCCACCTCGGGGCCATTCATCTCCACCAGCAGCACTGCCCCCTCCTCCAGGGGCGGAAGGCGAGCGACCACGTCCTCCGCCACCTCCACGAGGTGCCGGCGGACCTCCGCGAGCTGGGCCTCCGCCTCGAAATAGGCGGCGGCGGTCTCGTCGACATGGGCGCGCACTTGAGCGACGAGGTCCTGGATGAAGTCGACGTCGAAGATGCGGCCGGTGAGGTCGTCCACCACCGCTGCGAGGATGGGGTTCTCGACCTCGGGATCCGCCATTTGCAGTGGGGGCTGTGCGCTCGAAGTCTTGACCACGGGTTTTGGGTGGGTTTTGGGCTGGAGAAGCACAAAGGTTGTTGGCGAAAGGATCGTGAGGTCGGACTCGATGTCAGGGAGCCTCTGTATTGTGCCGGACATGACTTGGACGGGAAGTTGAACTTGATTAGCAGGAGCAACTGAGTTGCTGTTAGCGTAACACTCGGTGAAATACGAATTATAAAGATGTTGAATTGTGTATCTATTGAGAATAAGAACTTTTATTTGGTTTCGAACTGTATGTACTTTTCCAAATTTGCTCTGTAAACGAATCGGTTGTACATGAAGGTGCTGCACGTCAAAATAAGAACATACAGAAGTCATGTGCATCAATATTCTGGAGACGGCCAGCCAACACAGATCTGGCACTCGACTGTCCGAGGCGTTTGAAGGCTCAGCATTTCGCTTTGCCACAGGTTGATAGAGAGGTCAAGACTCAAGAGAGCTGTGGACGAATGCCAGAGCGTGGTTCTTTTGATAAAACATTCCACGTAGCTGCCTAAACAGCACAAGGTGCTCAAACTGTGAAACTGGAAGAAGCGCTGGTCGACTGATTTTTCAGGCTAGTCGACCCCGTACCCAGTCATTAAACCAAAAATTTCGGAAAATGGTGACTGTCACTAACTGGCTACTCAAGCTCAGTGCCTGAGCTATACAAGACACCAGCTCTAAAATCATTTTAAACTTCCGAAAACGAGAGAAACTTCCATCGTACAATTCGATCCCAGGTGGCAGATGGAGATGGTTGAATTTAACAAATCGTCTCAGCACATATGTTCAGACAACCTTCCTGTATAGCTAGATCAGCAGGTATGCGCACCTGTGATCAGTCCAACAAAGGACACTGCGTTGTGCCTTCTACTGGCCAGAAACTACATCGATTAAAACAAGAATCAGACTAGATTTCATGACAAATGGGTATCAGGCACGGATAGAATACTCTTGCCACCAACATGAAAACTCCAACAGTACGGATGTAGCAAGCGTTGGTGTTTCATCACATACGTTGAGTGTCACAGATAAAATGGGTAGGACTCTCGTAACTAAAACCAGAATTTGATCTAAATAAAAGCTGCCAAAGCATATTTTCAATTAAAAAAAAGTAAAGAGCAGAGTTCGACATCCATTATATAATTTCCTATAGACCCACAACATCAAAGCTTTAAAATATGAACTGAACCATGTTAACCAGAATCTATGTAACCCTGCTCTAGTCCCTACAATGGCCGAGACAAACGATAATCAGATTATAATCACTAAAGTGAAAAGGCGAAAGATTTAAATAGGTAATCACTTAATCACTAATCTGGAGTCTCCTCATACATGACCAACAAGGAAAAAATAGAAAAAGGAGGATCTAATTTCTATATAAACTTCATAACATCCATAGGACTACATGCAAAACTCGAATCCAGCCAAAGTTTTCCAACATGCACTTGTAAATCAATGGTGCCAAAAATATAGAAGCATGCCGCATGCATTACAATCCATATATTCAATTTTCCAAATTATCAGCACCAAATCTCAAGCATCAACTGTGAAGCAGACAAAATGCATCAGTGGAAACCACACAATCACAAAGGGAATGCCAATCATGAATGTGGATACAACATATCCCTTAATATACATCAGTAACAGGGATAACCTATTTCTGCCTTCTGGGAAACAAGTTGCTCCACAAAACAGAAATGAACTACTAGCCCGCACAACAGCAACCTAAAACCAACCAAAGCATCCTAGGTATACAATGAAAAGGTATCAGTTCACCACACTACAGTTCTACAAGGTCACGCATTTCCCAAAATCGTCTGCTTCTTTCAGAACAAATTAACTCTGCTATACATACGTCCCCTACTTACGTCTATCATGTACCATCAGATAGATTAGTACACTATCACGGACAGCATCTCACAGCGTGAGCCAGAAAATTAAACCAAGCATGCATGCACATGTTGCTGCTGTTTAGTTGTACACGGATGTAATACAGCCGGGTCGTGTGGATCATTTCTGATAAAAGTAGCGGGCAGCTTGAATTGGCCAAAACTATAACAAGAAAATACTATGCGATGCCTAGAAAACAAAATTATATGCCCCATTCCACTTCATCTAATCATCAGACCGGTACCTACGCAAAACAACTCAAGTGACTGAACAGAACAGAAAACAGTATTAGAACTACGACCAGACAGTACACAAATTTCTCCAACAGGCATCATGCGACAAAAACACTCGCACCAAAAAAAAAAAAAAAAAAAAAAAAACTCAGCAAAGTCGAATGGTAATCAACTGCAACGCCAACAGAGTCAAACAGTTACACCCTCATTTCATGCCAAGCAAATCATCAAAGGATTTAAAGGATGAGTAAACAGAGAGCGCATTCATTTGTCAATGCAAACCATTAAGATAAGCAACAGAAACAAGATGCTGAGCCGTAGCAGTGAAATAAACGATACAGCATTCCTCAATTGCACATCACATGGAGTATCTAAACATCTTCCATTCACCACCAAAAGCACGTAGCGTGATAAATGAATAGCAGCGATTAAACATAACAAGCCTCCAGATACCTATGTTCCTGTGGGCTATTAAGCACTCATAGAAGTCATATTACTTCCAGTTCGATAATAGCGGCATCACCATGAAAACTACTCATCACTCATCATCAAACCTTCCATAAGCTGTAGCAGCAGAGCAAAACTTCCTCCACATCAGAGCACCATTTTACCTCTTCAGGCGGAGATAGACCAGCAGGATGGCAGCCGTGATGGCAGCGCCAGCTGCCGCGGACGCGGCCATCCCCTGCCACGCGACCTCCACCTCCGTTGGGGCCTCAGCCTCCGGTGACGCGTCCCCGTCCTTCGAAGTGATGGCGGCGGCGGCGGATGCCTTCAGGGCCTTGAGATCCTCCTCGAGCTTGAGCTTCTCCTGGCGCACGGCCTCCAGCTCCTTGGTGACCTGCTCGTGCTTGCGCTTCTCCATCTCGCGCTCACCCTTCTCGATGTTGAGGACGGCCTGGAGGCGCTCGAGCTCCGCACGGAGCGAGGCAGCCTCCTTCTCGGACGAGGCGGCCGCGGTCTCGGCGAGGGTGACCTCCTCCCGCGCCTGCATGAAGATCCCCTCGATGCGGTGCGCCTCCGCGGCGATGGCCTGGTTCTCGCGGCGCGCCTCGGCGAGCTTCTCCTCCAGGTCGAGCTTGGCGGCGCGGAGGTCCTCGATCTCGGCGCGGGCGGCGACGGCGGCGTAGGACTTGGCGGCGTTGGTGCCGGCGACACCCTTCTCCTCCTCCTGCTCCTCCTCGGCGACGTCGCCGTTGGGTGCGGGGTTCTCGGCGACGGCGGCGGCGTAGGACTTGGCGGGGTGAGCGACGGGGAGCTGCTCCTCCTGGGCGACGCCGCCGTTGGTCGCGGCGGCGGCGGAGGCGAGGGTTTCGTCGCCGTTCTCCATGGGGGAATTGGTGGGTTTTGGGCTTGCGGTTTCTGTGCGCGAGATTGATGCGGCGGCGGCCTGGGTGGAATGGGATGGAAAGGCACGGGAAAAGGAGAGGCTTCTTTCTCTTTCTTTCGCCTCTCCGTCGCGCCCCCGTGTCTTGGTGAGGGGGTTCAGAAATATCTGGAAGTGTAGCTTCCCCTCCGTTCAATGACGGGTGGGGCATGCTCCGGGTGTCGCGGCGGCGGCCATACTTGTCAGTTATGCGTAACCGTCTGATGGGCGTGCGTGACGGCGACGGTGGAGCGCTGGGTCCTCCTGTCAGTGGGTGGCAGGGCGGGTAATACTACTTGCGTGTCGAAGAAGTTGATGCCTGGAGATCAGGGAAGCGAACGGCGTTATCTCCGCTCCTGTGGCCTGTGGGTCTAGTGCGCTGCATCATCATGGGCGCGGTCGCTGCTTGTGGACCCGCATGCATCTCAGATGGGCAGATGGCATCATGGCATCGAAAATGCTGTTGCCATGTTTTTTTTTTTAAACACAAATGCTGTTGCCATGTGGCTTGTTTTTTTTTTTTAGAAATTACAATGTACAACTACCCGACGGTCACGTCATCTACCGTCTTAGAAAGTTCGCTCTCACCAGGAGTCGAACTCAGAACCTTAAATATACTACTCAGGTGCCTTAACCACTAGGCCAAGACTCATCTCACTATTGCAGATCTAATCTAAACCTTTAAAGAACCAGTTAGGAGAAAAATTAATTTTACCCTGCCGTCCTATCTACCCAGTCATCTGAACCGTCCTGCCATATTATAGACCCAATATCTAACGCACCGAATCGTTCTAAGCGTCCTCAAGCGTCAAGCCCCCCTCCTCTCCCCTCCCCTCCCCTCTACGTTGATTTTGTTTGTTACAGTGACGCAACAAGTTAATTTTTTTCTCACCCGCGACACCACCCCCGTACCTCAGTCTATTGGAATGATTTTCGTAGCCTTCCATAAGGTGTTTCATTCTTTTGGAAATAATTCAAACGTAATCAGCCGTTTCCATAACAGTTGACGTGATGCAAGTTCATCCGCGTTAGGGAGGCGTCGCCCTCATCGCCGTTCGAGCGATCCTGTGCACTCTAAGCCGTTCGAGTACCTTGTCACGTGCGGAACCCTGTCCGTGATTGCCGGCGATTTCCTTCCCTTCCCTGCTCCCTTGCCCTCGCCGCCCCAAACAATATGGCAGCGGCTTGGATCTGGTGCTCTCCACCTCACCAACTCCACTGCAAATCCCCTCCAGATCGTGACCTCTTCCGGCGAAATCTCCCGCTCCCACTCCAGATGCGGCGGCGTCCCGCGAGATGGGGTGTGGTGGAAGGCGAGGTTTCGCGGGGACACCATCATCAGCAACTTTGACATCGGTGCTCTTCACTCCACCGTCGGCCTCGCCGGACTAGGTACGCATGCCTTTCTGCCCCCTCATCTTCTGTTACTCCCATCAATTTTTATTTTTTTCCCTCCACGAGATTGAAGATTGATGAAGCACCAAAATGGAATCCCATCAACGGGTAGAACAAATTGGTGGTTTTCATTTGAATGGAGGAGTGCAGTAGTCGGCTATTGAGGGAGGAGTTGGTGGTGGATCTGAATAATCTCTATTGCGTCACGGAGGAAGAAACGTGGAGACTGGAGGTAGGGGATAATATTGAGGGACGGTGCGTGATCCGGAGGATGACCACGGTTGTTTTTTTTTCCTCTTTTTTTTTTACATCGAGACCTTGAATTTATCTATGCTAACGCTGGCCGTCCGCATCAGCGCCGACGGCCACGACCCGGCCTGGTACCAGATCTTTGCCACGTCCCTCAATATTCAGTCTGAGATCATCAACAATTTTGTTTCCACAAAATATTAGCAGAAACTCTTATTTTCTTTTCTTCAACACCCAAATGAGCTAACGCTGACCAGGCAAAAGCACTAAAGTCGAGTCACTGGTTGCATGGTAGTTCTGATTTCTATCGATTCTTTGTTTATGCCGGGATCGAAATCTTTGTATCCTGCAGAGTTTAAGGTGAGCCTGTGCGCAGTGTATTCACCTTCGAATTTAAGCCCTCATACTCCTGCCAAAATTTTCAGTTTAGATGATTTCTTAGATGTGTTGTAGTGCTAAAAATACAGGCAAGAACTTGTTTTAAATATGGTTTGGAAACAGTATTGGAGGAAAATGTCTTAAACCCCGTGTTGTAAGTAACATTTATATATTCAACATTAAATTAGTTTTGTTGTGAGATATCTCGCTTGTATATGTGGATTCCCATAGTACTATAGTAATGTGCTGCTTACGTGGTTAATTCTCAAAAGGCTGTCAGTGATGATTTTGTACCTTTCTACCCTGACCCCCCCCCCCCCCCTCCCCCCCCCCCCCCAATCTTTTTCAGATTTGTTTGCTGAGAAGTTGTGGATTCATTGTTCATCTTTCTATTCTGACTGGCAAAGAATTTTGTGTCAAATCGTCAAGGCTGGTTTTCAAACTCTCAGATCTGAATTTAAATTGTCTTGTATCATACCCTTGTAGTTTCAGATGTTATTTAACAACCAGACCGATTGTTTGATCCTCAGCAAACATATTTTTGACTGCCATACAGGGGACACCATTTCTAAAACGGAATGCTAATAGCTGCAATAGAATGGTCTTTTATTAGATCTTATGTTCATAGCATTGGATCCATATTGATTACAGTCGTTCTGATTGATCCATATAAAAGGGGTTTGCACTGCATGTTTTCTACCATGCTTACCTTCAGCAGCAGCAGCAGGTGGTGGACTGGTGGTCCTACGGGATACTGCAATCCAAAGAGCTATTGATTTTTTAACATTGAAAACATAACCTGTGTTCATCTTGTTAATTTGGGCTACTGATTTTTTCTCTGTAGTGAAGTTCTGAGACTGATACTGTAGACACATATTTGTTTATTAAACTTTATTTACCTTTTGTGCAATGAGTTCTTCAGCTTTTGCAATGATTCGTTTCAATGCATTGATTTTGATAAACAGAAAAGATGCATATGCCTCAATGTACTTGACATTTCTGCATGGTTGCTATTCAATACAACAATCTCCTACAAGGTATACCTGATTTGCCACATCTAGAATCTAAGGGTGTCATATATAGCAGTTTGATCATCGTGTGAAATTGAAGCGATATGCTACATCTTATTAGTTTTGGCCAATTTGTGCCGCATCTTATGTGCATGAATTACTTTATTTTTTACAGTCGGCTGCAATTCTAAAGCTTTATAATATCTTGATGTGTTGTCAGTTACCTTTTATCCATCTATGTTGTATAGATTTGGATCAATACAAGAAACGTGTTCAAATGCGACAAACATATGAGAAGAAACGTGTTCAGTTGAGGATCCAAGACTTCAAAAGTTCAGAGCTGCGATAGACAACTACAGGAATCTGGGTTTCACTCTGGTAGAATACTAAAATTATGAGATGAGGAACTGCCCAATTTGTTGAGCTGTTGCAGGGACAAGTCGATCTTCCATTTCTTCATGGATAAGTCGAACTGATGTATTCTTGTGATAAATAGCTCGGAGCTCAACTAATTATTTCATTTTTTTTTACAGTTTCATGTTTGGATTATTTTGCTATTGAGTGGGCACTATTGAGCGGGCATGAATGTAAGCATGTTTGAAAAATGAATGATGAACACTAAAAAAACTATCAATAGGACCTGACAAGTTTGTCAAGCTGGCCTCTGCTACTTGAGATTTATGTTGGATAATCTATTGAGGCACCTGGTTTTGATTGAAGCCCATGGCAGGGTATTATTTTACTTTGTTGTGACTATTGATGCAGATGATCAATAAATGACATTTCTTCTCTGCAATTCTATCCCATCTCATTGTCATATTCTTTTATTACAAAACAAAGGTGCAGTGATGTGCACTGAATTAAGTTTTGACAAAACAAAAAGGTATGTTTCTGAATAAATTAAGGGAAATAAGCCATTGATGTGCTCTGAATTAAGTTTTGACGCAATTTATTGGTTCATTGAAAACTACAGTGTTGTCAAATGTTTGCAAAACAGTGTTGGATTCTGTGGCCATAACGTTGCCCAGGATAAAAGTGAGTAATACAATCAATGATAAAGATCTAAGAGCATCTCCAACCGATTCTCTATTTTTCATGCTTTATATCTCTAGATAGAGAATCCTCTATCCTGTTTTCATTCTCTATTTTGTAGCACACTCCAACCGGTACCCTAAATGAGAATCTCTATATTCATTCATCCCCACTGTTATATTCTTTTAGAGAAGAAGTTTATTTTACTTCCCCAGACAGTTCATGTTGGTGCAATATACCCTTTATCATGATTTGTTTCTCGCCGTACAAAATTGATTTTGAAGCTCAAATTTTGTTTGATGATAATTAACACAACAACCTATGTTAAAATAGTTATAACAAATTTTTAGATACTATTTACACATTCTAATAGAAATTAACAAAAAATACATACAAATAATGCCAACCTCTTGAGCAACATGGCACACAAAGAAACAAACATATGCATTAGATCTTCAGGGTATAGTGCATTATACATGTGTTATTATGTGAAAATAATATACGTTTGGCTGGTGATCAATGACACCAATGTGTTAACCCCAAATTGACCTTTTGACAAGTCTCATATAATTCTTTCATGTTAAGTGATTCATAATTTTAATGGTCTTGCCAAGTGATGTAATTCTTAGACACGCATTTTTACTAGTAACTTGTGTAGTCGGCAGTTTCGATTGGGCTGCTACCTGTCAGGCTGTCACGCCTCATTTGTCTTCTCTGAACTGGGCTGGCCTGGCAAACTTTTCTAATCCTTCAAGATGGGCTGCTTCATCTATCCAAGATGGGCCGTGTCTACGATCTTTGGGAAAACTTCGGGCGTCTCCTGGACGAAAAGGTGAAGACGTAAACCATGGAGTAGCCGCAACGCTCAATTTGTCCTCCCATTCTCTTCCGCCGCGTCTTTCTAATCGAAACCCTAGAAGAGCTCCTCCGCCAAGCTCCCGACTCCGAACCACGCCGCCAACGACCGAAGGCTGAGGCAACCGCAAGCCTCGCCCCAGCCATGGATCTGGAGATCGTGGGGCGCCACGCCTTGCTGTTCGACGACGACGCGACGGCGGAGGTCGTCAACTCCGGAGGCTCCCTCGTCCCCTGGGCCGCCGTCGGTGCGGCGGACCTGCTCCTCGACCGCCACGACGTCCGCCACCTTCTCGACCGCGTGCCCCCTCGCCCGCGCCGCTCCTACTCCGCGGCCCTCCTGTCCACCCTCTCCCCCGACGGCGTTTCGGAGGCCGAACTCGATCGCGAGCGCTTCCTCGACCTCCCCACTGGCGATGACGGCGATGATGACGAGGGAAGCAGAGATGCGCCCCCCTCAGGTATTAATTTCTCCATCGCGCCTGACAGATTTTACTATATTTTACACCCTCTGTAGCTGTCAGCTGTTGTGCTCTTTGATGTGGTCGATTTGAGCTCAATGATGAACCATTTACCACTAGATTGGTCGTGAATCAAGTAGGAACAATACTAGTACACGCTGTGATGTATTTGTGTAGGGTTACCTATAAAATGTTAAACATATATTTCTCATTTCGAGATACTGTTGTCTTGTTAATTTCCTGATTGGATAACCAATTGACTTGTTTATATTTTGTCACGGCATGCCATTCAATCCCACCTGAATGAATCCTGCTGTTCCTATCTAAGCCCTGTTAAAGCAAAACATGAGGGTTAGATTTTTTTTTGATATGCTGAGACATATACATGACCCCCATGTTAGCAGCAAATATATAACATTATCTAGATTTCCTGTAGTAAAGTTCACAACTATGCAATTCTACCTATTAAGATAAGAATATTTGGCACCTGGTTAAAGTTAGCAGTGCTTTTCGATCACGTATATCTTTCCCGTTATATCTTTGCAAGTTTGCAGGAAGGTTGCTTTTATTTTAGTTGATGAGCATCTTAAGTCAGGTCAAGTAAGAGACTTTCTTCTATTGCTCTCATAAGAAGTAACTTCGCGCCTGCATGTTTTCTCCCCGTTTCCTGAATGTGTTATTTTATTTTATTTTGTACATAGTAGTCTGTTCGCTGACATATCATGCTTATGCAGGAGATGGGGAACGTACTGGACAGTCTGGCTATAATGCTGTAGCTTTCTCCTATGGGAGTACTGTGGAATCAAATGATCCAAATTCTTCGAGCTCGTATTACCGCCCATCATTTTATGTACCCGAAAGCTTGTTGAATAAGCTGGTTAGTATAAAAGCTTTGACTTCTAACTTTAACCTTCTTTCTTCCGAAATGTGATAGAAATTTATTTCTTTATATACTTCTATTAATTTTCTTCAGTTGATCCAGCGATAATTGTCGAAGGTGCATGTGTTCTTCTAAGGATTAAATGCCTGTTTCAGATGATTGGAGCAGAGATGAAGTTCCTACTAGTGATGCACACTGTTTCCTTGCAATGTATCTTGACGTAAGGAGTAGGCAGGTGGGATTAGAATGATTCAAATGCTACATATAACAGAACTGAAATGGGATGGCTGTTCTATGATGATATACCAGTTTTTTTTGTACTAATTTATTCTGTTGATAATCATGTGCTTTTGTGCTCTCTGACCATTACTGAACATTTTCTTTTTTACCACCCTATCTTTTGTTTTACAGCCACCCTCTGAGAAGGTGCATCAGATAATTGCAAGAACGGCATTATTTGTCAGTGAGCATGGGGGGCAGTCGGAGATTGTGTTAAGGGTGAAGCAGGGAAGTAATCCAACATTTGGATTCTTGATGCCTGATCATCATCTTCACAGCTACTTCCGGTACCTTGTTGATCATCCTCAACTGCTCAAAGGTGATGCGGATAACGATGATACTGATAAAGGGCACAAAACAGTTAACAGCGAGACTGAGCATACATCATCTGGTGGGGCTCTATCATTACTTGGGAATGCGTATGACTCAGGAGATGAAGAGGAAGGCACACTTCTGGCTAGCTCAAAAGGCATGGATCTTGAAAATAGGACCAGCACTGTTGTGCAGGGCCATGGAAAACCTGCATCCATTGTACCTGACAATGAAGAATTACGGAAAGATCAGACAGCGACAGCAGAAGCTGCAGGCAAACCAATTTTGACAAAGAAGAATCCAGTGCTTACTGGTAACAGCCTTCTTGCTGCTCAGCGAGAAAAGGCAAAAGATGCAAATGTGAAATCGCAAAACACCAAGTCAGGCTTGTATGAGACTAAACAAATGATCCTGGAACCACCATCTTTCTTGAAGCGCACAATGGAGAAAATAGTTGAGTTTATTCTTAGGAACGGGAAGGAGTTTGAAGAAAAACTCATTGATCAAGACAGAACGTCAGGGAGGTTTCCATTTCTTCTGTCATCAAATCCATATCACTCATACTATCTCAAGATGCTCCAGGAAACACAAGAGGTAATTTGATTCACACTTGTTTATGTTAATCTTGAAAGATTTGTGTATTACCTTTTTCTATGACAAGATTTTATTATGTTTTAGAAATTAAAAAAATTGTATTACACAATGACTTCTAGCATCTTTTCTCCATGCCTTACTCTCACCTCTGGTATTGATGTGTTTAACAAAATATCTGTTTATTAACTTGTAATTGACCTAATTGGACTTTTGAAAAATATCTGTTTATTAACTTCTTGCATCTTACACTTCATGCCTTACTCTCTGACCTCTGGTATTATTATGTTTTAGAAGTAAATATTTTGTTCACGCCTTTATTTATTACCTTGTATTTGACCTAATGGAACTTGTTTGCTGTTTGCACAAGTTACAATTTATAGGAATAGTGTTATTGCAAAAGTGACGACCCTGTTTTTTTTGTTTATTGAGCTTCTTTTCTGGTTCCCTAAATATCATATTTCTGCTTCAATTACTATTATTATAAGAGATTACTGCCTTATACCCTTCTTGAATGCTCTTGATACATTCAAACCTTACCCCACCCCCCCCCCCCCTTTTTTTTTTTTTGCCATTTTGCTTTTGTTGTACTCTTTAGTTTTGTCCAGCAACTGGCTGTTTTTCCCCTCTAGGCTTGGATGCTTAAATATCAACTGGAGATGTGTTTCTGTATTGCTATCCTGAATCCTGATGGCTTTTTATGATATGGCTGAGGAGATGTGTTTCTGTATTGCTATCCTGAATCCTGATGGCTTTTTATGATATGGCTGTGCGTTTTGTTTTTTTTTTGGGAAGTGCACATGATGTCTTACACTTGATCTCTGAACTTCAGGTAAGTTCACATGTGGAAATTATTGGTAGCTGATGCACTATTTTTCTTCACCCCATTTGTGTTGTTGAAATTGCTTGACGCTAGTAAAGTTTTGGTGTAAATATCTTATGATGTTCCATTTCAAGGATTGCATTCTAAGGTTTTCTTTGAAAATGTTTTTGCCATGCACATGATTAAGTTACTAGTTGTTGTCTTGTATTTATTTGAAGCAGTACCCTTTGACTCAGTTGTTTCATTCTGCTCATCTTTGTTATTTGTTTTTCTTTTTGCAACTTTACCTTCTATTTGCTAATGACGTCTTTTCTAGCTCATCTTAGATTGAACTCTTGGAAAGAATATCCTGCAGCTACAGCATTGCTTGTTTGCAATTTTTAATGCCTATCTTTCATGCTCTGAGGAATACTATATTGTGTTTATAAATTTAGGAACACTGGAATTTACAGAAAACAGTTCAATTCTCACATGATTTTTCTGTGGCCTACGGTAAATTTTAGCTGTGCTTTCTTTCAAATCTTTATGGATTTTTGCAGTCTAAGTCTCGTGGTAGAAGCCCTGAGAAGGACAGAAGAAGTTCTGAGCGGAAGGACAGAAGTCCTTCAGAGCGCAAGGACAGAAGAAGCTCATCAGAGCGCAAAGATATCAGTCATGGCAGAGGAGCCAGAAGCAAGGAACGGCTGACTACTGGCTTGGATGCCCGTGCTTCTGATAGAAGCTCAGCTGAGCCATCAGAAAAACAGATACATGACCAGCAGGGGAAGGGTAAGTTCGAGATAGTTGTTGGCGGGGTCAAGAAGGAACCTCCGCGGAATGTCACTGCAGATGAAGTTGCTGCTATTGTAATGGCTGCAACTCGTGGACTGGGTCCTGCCAATGGCTCACGTAACAACCTAAAAGAGACAAGGGACAGTGTTCATACCCTTGGAAGTATGGATCATTCGTCGAGTTTTGGAAGTCTGTCATCTTTACAGGACCGAGATGCACCATCAAAACACACTTCAAATAGTGAAGCGGATACTTCACTTACGAGTAGTGGACTCTTAAAAAAGGAAGGTACGGGAATTATTGATGATGATTGGATTGCAAACACTATTGCAAAAGCTGCTGCAGTTGCTGCTTCGAAAGAGGCAGATTCTTCTGAAGCTACCATGACAAAGGAGCAGAAGCTGAAAGCTGAGAGGCTTAGGCGTGCAAAGATGTTTGCTGCCATAATCAAGAGTGGAGGCAGCAAGGTGAACTATTTGGCTACCGAAGCTGATCCAAGTAATGAACCTGCAACGGACCCTGCTGTTGATGATACGAGTGTCTCTATACCTGATCTGCCACCTGCAGCTAAGGAACGAGAAGGTAGTTCTGTGCCCTTTGAAAGAGAAGGTTCAATCGCAGCAAAGGAGAAAGACACTGATGATGAACAGAACAGGGCTCGGAAGTACAGAAAGAAACATTACCCAGAGTCTGATGAGGAGAAAAATGATTCGGAGGAAAGCTATAAGCCCTCAAGGAAGAAGCATCGGTCAGAGCGTTCAAGAGGCCATAGTAAAGATGTACACAAACATAAGCACAAGAGTCACTCCAAGGATGGGGAATCCAAGCATCGTAGGCACCGACATAGCTCTTCAGAGGATGAGCATGAGCATCGGAGTTCCAAGTCAAGGCATCGACATAGGGACCCCGATCACTACTCTGATGATGATGATCATCATAGGAGATCACGCAAACACCAGAGGGGTCATCGCTCTAGTTCTAAAAGGAATTATGAGGATGACACAGATCGGATTGAGCAAACTCTTGAACGCTCAGAAGCCTCTCCGAGCACATTGGGTCCTAAGATTGTATCAGAGAAGCCTTCTATGGACACCACTCAATCTTCGGAGGGAACAACTGAGGTGCCAAATGAACTTAGAGCTAAAATCAGAGCTATGTTACTTGAGAACCTGTAATGTGTTGTCCGAAGCAATGCTGTGTTTGTAACCCGGGGCTCTTTTAGGGAGCTAATGCCCGGTCGACTTTTGAATTGTTCAAATGTTCCGACGTGCTCAAGCGCCCAATATTAAATCTTTGATTATCTGCTTATTTTTTTGACACTTTATTTTCACACGTTGATGTTTACTCTACAACCATAAGCTGTATGGTTTTACGACTCTGGTCATTGTATTTTGTGTACGTGTAGTTAAAACTTATTCCACGGTAGTTGGTTTCTAGCTGTGACTGAGAATAAAAGATTGGGATGTTCGCCTACCAGGAATTGACCCGTTTCAACCGGGGTGTGGGGGGAATCGTTAGGGCCAAATAAGGGCTCACTTAATTAGTACACGAACTAAACCCAAATAGAGGTATCCGATCCAATCAAGCGCAACCAGCCGAGTCCGACCCACCCAACCCCTTCACCCGAACGGGCTTGGATTCCGTTTTCGTCACCTCCGTTACTGTGGCTCCGTCAGTTCAACGACCAGCTCCCGTTCCCGTTTCCGTTCCCGTCCTGGGGCCCGATCGCAGCCGCCCATCACTGGCGCGGACCCGAAACCCAACGCCGCGACAAAACCAGGTCCCCAGCATGAGCAAATGGGTCGCAACTCGCAACCCAAGCCCTCGCCACCAGCTCCGATCTGCTAAGCCCCCGTCGGATCGGGTTGCGGGTCGTCGCCGTCCCCAACCCACCACCGCTCGCCGCCGGTCGCCGCCGACGAGGTCTGTCTTCCTCCCTCCCCTGCTCGCCCCGTCCGACCCCTTCTTGTTCGCCCCCCTACTTATCGGATCCGCTTACCCGGGCCATAAACCCTAGCTAAAAGGCGCGGTCGATGAGCCATCCTGTGCCCGATTCATCGGGGTTACCGTTTGACCCAGGGGGATTCGACCTATCTGAGGTTTCGATTTGGCCGTTTTTAGCTAGATCGCTTGCTTGTTGCAGTTGATTTTGTCTTAGTTTTGAGGGATTGGGGAGCCCCCAAGCCCCCAAGGATGTGTAAGGAAGCTTTGGTGTGTGTGTTTCTTCTACCGGGCTACACTCTATCTTGCATTTCTCGCAAGTCGCAACATTTTAATGGTATCTATGCGATGTGAAAAGCATTTAGCAGTGCGCGCGCGCTTGCAGCACAACAGTGAAGTTCATGCATCGAAGTTAGCTTTTCCATCTTTGAGATAGGAGAGACATCGGTTCTCGAAAAAGCTTGGAGAGACATTGGACAGATTTTGATCTGTTCATGAGTGAAAGGTATACAACTATCAATTGTTTTCCAGCTTCTGAGTGGAAGGTATCATTAGCCATATGCAGATAGTATTTAGTTTTAGTTGTTTTGTTATCTTTTCTTTCTGGTAAAGAGAAAATTTGGAGAGCATTTTACCTTTTATTTCCATTTATTTGGCTATATTCTAACACTATTACTAGCATTATATGATGTACTTCTTATGGTGTGCTGCAGTGGGCGATTGCACACGTGATAGCATGCTGGAACCAGCAGCAATGGAAGTGCCTATTCCCGGCTCAGTGAACAACGCAGTGGTGTCTGTCCCTGCAGTTCACAACCCTCGGGCACGCAAATTGCGGTCTGCCGTTTGGCAGGACTTCACAAAGGAGCGCCGTGCAGATGGCAACTGTGTTGCTATCTGTAACCACTGCAAGAAGCAGCTCACGGCAACGAGCCGGTCAGGCACTACGCACCTTCGCAACCATCTAGCAATCTGCACCACTACCTCCACACGCCGTGCTGGTAAGCGCCGGAAGCTTGTTGTGCGGCGTCTTCTCCACAACAGACCTTCTAATGATGTGCGATCCGGTGATGGCCATGCCTCCGGCGAAGAACATGACAACGTGGGTAAACACTTTGATCAAGAACTCAGCCGGAAAGACCTTGTACGGATGATTGTCCAGCATGGGTACCGGTTTTCAATGGTGGATGATGTGGGCTTCCAAAGGTTTGTCAAGAACCTCCAGCCCCAGTTTAGGATGGTGTCATATGACACAGTGATGGCTGATAGCATGGAAATTTATGAAGTAGAGAAGCTTAAGCTACAGGATGTGCTCTTGAAGACACCTAGTCGGGTTAGCATCTCAGTTGATATGTGGCGGTCGAGCACACAAATGGACTACTTGTGCTTGAACTGCCACTTCATTGACCATGCTAACGATGAGTGGAAAGTTAGGAAAAAGATTCTTAACTTTGTGCTTGTGGATGAACCTTTTACAGCTGATCAGATTGCTAATCTCATTCTAGAGAAATTGCACAGTTGGGGTATTGACAGAAAAGTAGCTGCTGTTGTACTGGACAACTGTGCCGAAGGTGACCATGTTGCCAGAGAGCTTCTCAGGGTTCTGCAGCCTAGGAGACTTCTATTAGATGGAGATTTGTTCCATGTTCGTTCTTGTGCTCATATTCTAAATCTGACAGTCCAAGAAAGCTGGGAGCAGGCATCTGACATATCTGGTAGGGTCCGAAAGATGATTAACTATGTCAAGTTTGACAGGTTTCATAAGTTTCAGGATATCTCAAAGCTTCTGCATATGGATCAAAAGCCTTTAGTTGTTGATTCTCCTGATAGCTGGCCTTCCACGTTCCTGATGTTTGAGTCTGCATGCTACTATCATGAGGTGCTTGTGCGCATGGCAGAACAAGAAGGGCACTATGATGCTTTTCTGGCGGCTAATGAGTGGGCTGATGTGAAAGCCCTCACTGAAATACTAGATGTAGTCTATCATTCTATGGAAAAGTTCCCAGTGGAAAACCCAACTGCAAACCTCTACTTTAATGAGATGTGTGAGATTCATGTTCTTTTGAGAACCTGGCGTAACAGTCCATCTCCTGTTGTTGCCAAAGTGGCTGGCCAGATGCTTTCAAAATTTGAGGGATACTGGGACCTTACCAGGCCTGTAATGGCATTTGCTTCTATCCTTGATCCTCGGTATAAGATGAAGTCTCTCGAATACTTTTTTAGGCTCATTTACGCAGATGAACAGTTTACAGCAAAGAATATGATAGATGTCATTCAGAACACCTTTCACAACCTGTACAATGAGTACAAACATCAATCATCAGATTCATGGAAGAATCTATCCAGTCTCAGTTACTCTAGAAACAGTAGCTCTGGCATGGGCTCTATGTACAGCAATGGGGATGATTCCAAGACATTCTCTCGTATCACATTATCTGATGCTCGGCGGGGACTCGATCAGTATATACAGGAGACATCGTCAGGCCAATCTGTGAAATCTGACTTGGAGATGTATCTTGAGGAAGCAGTCTATCGTCAAAAAGAAGGAAATCAGGATAATTTTGACATTTTGGGATGGTGGAAGTCCTTCGCAGCCAAGTATCCTGTACTTTCTCAAATGGCTCGTGATATTTTAGCTATCCCTGTATCTATCATCCCTTTGGACAGTGAAGCCCGCACACTAAATGAGTATCTTAGTACTATGGACCCTTCAACAGTTCAGGGATTGGTGTGCGCACAAGATTGGTTACGGGAAGAAACAGAAGGTATCAAGTCTTGCCAGATATTTGTACTTCCTTTTTAATTGATATGTTCACTGCCGTAAAGATTCATGTTTGCTTAATAGTGACAGTGTTGTGCTGTGCTTCTGCAGTTTCTGGTTCAGACGGTCATACAGATGACCAAGCACTACGCGGTGATGAACTTATTCCGGTGTCAAAATAGGTATTATATTGGAAGCACTGCACTTATCATGCATGCAATTTTCTGGGGAAAAAACATTTACAAAACCTGGTCATTGCATCCTCTCTCTCCATTTGATGTTCTCAATGAAAAAGGGAAAACAAAAACATCAAAGGCACTAAAGCACGCATCTATGTGGGTCATACGAGTGTTCAGTAATGTACAACCCACAGATTCTATTACTCAATGATATTTAGCTTATGTCCATTACCAAGTAAGAGTACCCGCAACCTGTAAATGGTAGGACCACTTATGAATGCCTATTATACAGTAAACTTATGTTTTTACTGCATGGTTGTTACTAGGATGGAGTCATAATTACCAAAGATTTATTGGCAAAAGAGACATTTGTAGCAATTGAGACCTGTGTACCGTAGTATCAAAGTCTTGGAGCCAAATAATTTTGCTATGTCTTCAGTTATCAATAATAGGCCCTGTTTGGTTACACACTATTTTTGCAGTTTTCAGGCAATACCAAGGTTTTATGGAAATACGGTAGTACTGAAAACTCCAGACTGTTTGGGTGAAAAATTTACTGCAGTTTTAAAAACCAAAGTATGACTAATACCATGGTATGTCAAGAGTTTCTAAAAATCTACTCTCTACCTCTTTTTGTTTCTTCTAAAACTGAGAAATGATGACGCGTCCTAGTCATATCACGAGTGTTCAGATTCCTTGTTGCACTTATGCTCAGATGTTTCCAATGCATTTAGTCAGAAGATAGTTGGTAATTGCTGGTGATTATTCATGCATAGTCTTGTGAGATATTTTCCTCCATGTTAACTCGAAGGACATTTCACATAATTGTCGTGCAAGCTGGAGATAAAATATCGGATGATTAAAAAACAAGGCAAACCAAACGGTATGAACAATAATAAAAAAAAAGGTAAGATAATACGCTGGTAGCATGCTGCTAATTGGCTTCCTATTAGCTTAGCAAGGTAAAATGAACACGAAAACAGTGAAATATACTGAGTTTACCAAACGGGATTACGGTTTTGTCAAAGCTTAAGAAAACCCTGGTATCTAAAATCAGGGGCACTAACAAAAACTGTATTTTTTGAATACTATGGTTTATAAATACTGCAATGCGCAAACAGGGCTTTGGTTCTAATTCTAACTTTCAGTCATTTGTTTTGATGCCAACTTTGTCCACCTTTCTTCACTCACTCTACTATTTGTCTCTTTGAGCATAACCCTAAAAGATCAATCAATTCTGTTTTGGTGAAAAAAAAAATAGTGTTGCAATGACACCTTTTAAATATTAGTGCATTTTATACTGAATTTGCCCTCTTTTCCCATTAGTGAAACTTAAATCTAGACAATGACACCATTGCCAGGATACGTTTTACGATGCACTTCAACCTGCATTACTGGTCTGCAAAATTACGTTAGGATACTAATTGTAGGTTGTTTGAGAATGAAAACTGTACAGATGCACACATAAAACATATATGAAGACTGCATTTTGTATATCTACGAGACTGCAAGCCTTGTGTCTAGAACTGTTTACCTCACTATATTAATGCTCCTGAACTGTACTTATTTCCTTGTTAGTGCAGCGTCTGTTATTCTTCGAGACTCCACTCTTATGCCTTTACACTACTTGGAAGTGTCAATTTGAGTATCAATGGCTTGATTCCTTTTGCACTTTCTTTTGACTATGAGGTTCATCACATCTAACCAATTTAACATGTCCAGGTTAGACTACTGTGAAAGAAGGCTTTTGAGAAGACCGAGGGCGTGAGATGTTGATTTGTACAATGAACATAATTCATGGTCACAAATCATCAGTACTCTTCTGTAAATGTATCATTCTAGTTCTAGATGTTGACTTGTACAATGAATTCCTAGAGTCACCTCCAAAAATTACCCAGTATCTACTGCCATTCATGACAGTCTGTCTTGTATTCATTACTTCATGTGTATCATGCTGCTCGGCTAAGCTATTTGCCGAGAGGTTCGAACCATGATGCATGTCCTAGAAGGCTGAAACTGGGCTCTAGTCCCTTTCTTCTTAATATAATGAAGCGCAGTTCTCCTGCGGTTTCGAGAAAAAAATAGAAGGCTGAAACTCTAGGATCGGACAGTATCAAGTTAAATACATGAAAGATGGCACCATTCGAGTCAGAAGATCCTGATTCCTGAGGTAATTAATGAGCATCTAATGGATGGTAATGCTTGTCAGCAAACTAGAGAGAATAACAGCTGCGGAGAGGGCTGGCGTTCTGTTTAGTATGAGGGCATTTGCTGATCGTACAGGCTGCGAAGTAATGCCTGTCAGGTGCTCGCCGTAAGCGACATTGTGTGCTGCAAAAGATTGTTGTGTTTTGCACTAGGTGCAGTGTCTCTTATATTCGTTACCGATCATCTGCTTCCCTGCTCATTAGGACCAGCAAAGGAGAAGCTGGCAATCAATTGCACGATAATCAGTTGCCAGATTCATTCTCAGAAGACAGATGATGGATTGTTGGATTGTCTAGGCCATGCAGACACAACAGAACCCTCTACATGGTAGTCTGCTTTCGTAACAGCTTCAGGATTTGCAGTTCGTCTTGAGAAAAATTCCGGTGAAGATTCGCCGCCACTACCAAATGGCCTAATGTTGTCGTTCTTCTTGATCTACTTCACGGTATTAGCACGCTTCTTGTGGTAAATATCTGACAGCAGAGTTTAGCGCTGCACTAGTCTTCAAACCTTTGGGAGGATAAGGGGTCTTCTTGCCAGTCTCAACCTAGTAAAAGAGTCACATAAATCCACCATTTTTTCTGATTTCCTGTCAAGATTTTTTTTTTAAAAAAATGCAGTGGCCCTCCTAATACTAGCTAATTTAGAATTTAACATGTTTGTTTCAGCGAAATCAAACTGCCAAAAGGTCAATGCTGGGCTGGGCTTGCCATACCTGCTCGTTGGGCCTCGCCGCGACGATGGGATCTTTCTTCCTCTCTCCAGTTCCGCGTGCATACACGAGCACAAAACATGTGTACTCCTGTGCGCTGACACACGCAACGTACGATAGCACACCTACGCCATGTTCACCCGCCATGGCCAGACGTGCTGACTGCTGACCCATGCATGCATTATTCGCGCGTGCCCATCCCCATACTGCTGTACAGGGTCGGCCGTCGTCACGCCGCATGGCGCCAACGCACGGCCCACGGCACCGGCGGGCACGGCGGAGCGCGTCACGCTGCCGGCCGCTGGAGTGAACCAGGAATGTCACTGTGACAGTCAAAGCACCAACACATTCTCATCTACGGAAAGACTGCAGTTGAATACTTGAATTGCCATTGAAAAGAATTTTCCTAGCTACTAGTACTGGGTACTACAAACGCTCTCCCTGAATCAAAAAGGGAAAAACAAAACCCTGGAATTTTTATCTAGGATATTATCAATGTTACAAGCAAAATAATACTATGTATACGCTCCCGGACCAAGACGCTTCATTCCCAACTCCTCCAGCCATGCCCTCCTCCGCGGTCACGCGAGCAGGCGTCGTCGCGCTTGGCGGTCACCACGCTCACCAGGCGGCTCTGAACATATCACCATGGACTTGGGACCTGCAAGGTGAGCAAACACCATTGTCAGGGTTTAATTTGCTTTATCCAGTATTCTGGCAAGATGACGAAAGCACTGAAACCAATCAGAAGTTACTCCCGCTGTTGCAAGGAAACAAACACTTGAAACACATGCACACGAATAAGGAGATCACGCCAACTGCATGTGCAGTAAAAGCCATGTGGAGAATCTGGTAAATCCTACTAGCATGAATTAATATCAGAATCAATTCATCGTCATGTGTTGTGTTAGCATGAACATGAGAGTTGAGTGCTGACCTCCACAACTACCAAAATCAAAGAACCTAAAGAAAACTCTGTAGACCTTACGATGTTTACATGTAAACAGCATAAATTCCACTAAAATTACATGGAAACAGCACAACTTCCACAAACCGTCCAAATCAGCAGTGTTAGATAACACATTCACTCCCAGATTTTATTCATTGATTCATCTTTCCCCAAAACAAAACAAAACAAAAAAAAGTTCATTGACGTCTTTTACTTCTCATGGTTTTGAGATGAAAATTTGACGGTTATCTTCCAGAAATTAATATCATATCCAACATTAAACCCTACAGCATTGTGCAAATAATGTTTCAAACTAGTGCTGCGAAATATACGTACCACAAATAGATTTTATGTAACCTCTTAAAGTGTTCTAATAAGGCAATGCTTTCAGAAACAGTTTGTTAGGTTAGGACACTCATGGAAAGCTAAGAACATCGAGCAAACATTGATTGCTCTTAAGGAAGTTGGTGGCTCATGTGCTAAGAGGGAGGCCCATAAATAGAGCATGCAGATCATGTACATGAAAAAGGTAAAGACAATTGGTTCAAGTAAGGATCTACAGGGCCCACAAAAATCTATGAAGTCTGAGTACAATTCAATGTTGTCTCAAATTAAAACAAAGAGTAAAAAAAAAAGCATAAGCACATTTTCTGACTTGTATTGAGACGCCAAACTAGTGGTTTACTTGGTTGTAAACATGACAAGGCAATCTGTTACTAAATGTTCTTACATTTTCTGAAGGGATGGTTATAAGCAAGTCTCAAAAGGAGAAAGCACAGGACAATGAAGAACAAATTATGACATTGTAATCCTGCTGAGTGCTGAACATAATGCTGTGCACATCAGATAGAGCATTGCCAGTTTCATTGTTCATCAAGCCCCTACAAAACCTTAATATCACCATGGATCGACAATTTCCCAACAATAAAACAGTATAAGCAGCTAACCTTTCAACATGTGAAACACCAAACTTGATCAAAATACAACCCTGAATTCCTGGTTCAATCAGTAATACTTATGTCAAATCATGTTATGAAGCTAGAGCCCGTAATTAATTAGGACACAAGGGCCTCCCGATGTTTATGCGCAATGGCTGTAAACTAGGCACACCACCATCAGTGCAAGCCCATCGTTTACCACAAATATAATCTATAAAGTACTACTTGCTAGACCAAATATGTGACCACAATCCAACAGTCAACTTTCAATATGACGAGTAGTTTCTAAAACGAACGCTGTGCCTAGTCGTTCCCATTCCTCTCATGCAAGCTCGGATCTGAAAACTAGCCATAAATCTATCGCTCGTTGTGATCTGACAACAAAACCATACTGAAAAAAAGGAAATCTAATTCACATTCCACTTGACCGTGTTACTGAAAAAAATTCAAAGAGGGCACTTGTTTTGTGGGAATGTCATATACCGTGATCGTGCATAAAGTTTGTTCAAGAGAAATAGCAGAAACAATAACCATCTACTACGATCTATAGCGCGTCCATGTACGTGTATCCAGTACTTCGCACTTCCACCAAGAATAACACAACCCAACCAGCTGAAGATAGAACAGGACGAGAGCTAGTAGGAGTGAAATGTACTCCAGTTGCAAGGAGACATGGGACGTCAAATTAAATTGAGCTAGAGGCGGAGCTCACCTTCTCCTCGGCGTGCTTCCGACGAAGCCATGGCGGCCTGGGGTGAGCCTTCTGGTCCCCGTCCGTGGCCATTCGCTGGTCCTCGACCTTTCACCGGCACGGGCGAACACAGCAGCGGTGGCAAGGACTGGGGAGCGACGAACAAGGTGGGCGAGGGGAGGGCCGTGTGTGTCTCCCAAAGATGGGAAGCTGAGTTAAAACCAAGCATAGGGCTGAGCCTTCTTTCTTGTGGGGAGAGAGAGAGAGAGAGAGAGAGAGGAGAGCAGGGGCAAAAGGAAAGGAGGGAGCAAACGAGCAATGGCTGTCAGCTGTTTTCCCTGCTTTTTCTCGAGCCTGCACAGTAGTACTCGCTGCCACCGCTGGCCGCGCACACAGAACAGCAGTCCTTCCTACATCTCGCGCTCCGATGCATCAACCAGTCCGTTGAAATTGAACGCGAACGGTCAGGGGTCCCCCTCCATAGTCCATCCACGCTTGGTACACCCTGTCAGTCGCTAATCTTGCGGCACTAGGCCCCCATGAAAACGTTGTTAGCGAGATGTTCGAGACAGGTTTGAAGCCACTGCCAGTGGGCCTACCGGTAGGCGGGACCACATGCTACTGCGCGCGGGTTTTGGATTCTGGCATCGCGCGTGGCCGAGTGAGAGTAGGCAGCCGCAGCAGTAGAAGAGTAGCCGCGCGACGCGACTCTAGCGACCAGCAAGCGAACCTTTTCTCTCTTGGGCCTCTTGGCTTCGTTTCCGTTCCCTCTCTGTCTCTCCCTCCCATGTCGTCTCCCTGCGGCAGCGGCAGGGGTGTGGGCCCTGCTTGGCTCGCTTTTATCGTATGTCTCAGGAAACGGGAAAGGATTGCGAAGAGAGAGAGACGGCCCGTGTCCCGAGAGATCGGCAAAGATTTTGGGGGCGCATCCTTTAATGCCTCCGGTAGCCGGTTGCCGTCGTTTGTGTTTCCAAGCCAAGACAGTGGAGTACTAATCTAATCACAGCTGTGAAACTTTCCGTTATCGGGCACGGGCAAGAGATGCTAGTACGGTAGTACCGTCGTGTGGTGCTGGTGCGCCGCGCCGGTTTGTTTCGCCGTTTTTCATCTCGGCGCGACGGGGCGTGGCGACTCGACGTGAACTGGAACGGGACACTGGAAGCGCACGCGGCTCCGGCGGCTTTTCTGGGACCCTGCGGTGTCTACGCGTCGGCAAACCAGCCTAGCCCCTGGCCGAAGCAGGGCGCTGCCTGGCGGCCGGCACGCCGCGCCGCGCGTTAACTAGCTAGCGTGCGTGCTGACGCGCCGTCCCGGGCCGCCCTGCAGGCGTCGTGCGCGCCGCCGCCGATCCCCCTACATAATCCATACTAGTGGACTGCGGCGCGCCGTCGCGCGCCGTTGAGGACTGGAACCATGATTTTAAAGGGTGGTTAATCATAGGGGAGGTTAGGGAAACACGCACCGTTTAGATGGGTCGTCCTGTTTTGTAATAGTGGGATGCGATGAGTGACTTCTATCAGCGGTGAGGGAAATCGTAGTTGTAGTTGCTTTCGTGAGGTGGCTATGTTTGTGGAATAATAACGTGGATCACGAAATGGTTGCCTGACACCTCCTCCAGATAAGTGCAGTTTAGTTTAAGCAAAGCAACCAATTGTTTGAGGAGGTCCAAAAAATATGCAAACAGGAGGTCAGGAGGTTCATAGGTGCAGTTTGTTTGAGGAGGTCCAAAAAATATATTAAAAAACCTGATATTATATCACTATAGTAGTCATACATGCCACACAAGAAACATAAAGAAGGACACCATATATGTGAATATGTTCTTGTTAAGCAAAGCATACATGGTCAGAAAAGAAAAAGCAAATAAACAACAGGGCCTTCATCTGTGTTTATTTTCTCTGGCTCTGGCTGGCTTTTGTTTGCTGACGGACAAAAGTGCTTATTTTTTGCTAATGACTACACCATGGCTACCATCGATGATTTCATTGCAAATTACACTTTTGAAAATAAGCACCTTTTCTACTATAGACTATTTATTTCTATCTAAAATAACTTTATTCTATATGTGAATTTGAGAAACCATTTAGCACAATATGAAACACCGCTTAGGAGAATGGTCTAGGCATCCACATTATCTTAAGATTGTTTTACAAAATATGAATTCATTTTAAAATTGTTAAGGTCAAATGATCAGCAAATAACTCCCTCCAAGTAGACTGCAGATCACGTTCCCAAACACTAAACATTACTGATTACATTTCCCGCGCCAACCTAAGTCCTGCTAGAAACACTGACAACCAAAACAAACATCCAATGCACATTGAAATATTAACCTGCTATCATATGAATGTTCTATTCCAAACATCCAATTGCTCGTGAAAGTGAGTATCATCCACACTATCAGGTGGGTTCAAATTTCTAATCCCTAACAAAGGATTACAAAAATATCTCCAAAGGCAAAAAATGAGACACCAATGCATGATTATTGACGGAAAAAAAATATCTCAGGAGACACCAAAATTCTGACCCCAGGAACACTTTTTATCAAAAAAATGAGACACCAATGAAGCAAGTGGTATAGACATGTAACATAAAGGCAGATGTTTTGTACCACTAATGAAGCAGTATCTAAGATATCGTAAAAAAAAAAGGGTAATCTCTAAGCTCCTCATTCCATTGTCTGCACTAAATTCATGGCATATTTTAGTCCCGTAAGCACAGGTGCATAAATAATTCTAGAGATGAAATGGCACCCATGTTTACTATCAGCTAAGTAACAATACGAAAATATTACACAAATCAAACATCATGCTGCCAAAAGGCCCAAAATTGGTACATTTGACAGTCAAATATCTTAGGAAGTAACTGGTGGAAGAACACACCTGTTACGATTATATTTAGGATAATTCAGCATCTGTTTCTCCAACTTAAAACTGCCACTTCCTGAAATTACAGAGAACAGAACTCAGTAGTTAAGACATTACAATATAAAATGAGGGAAAAGAGATGAGAGAAGCCCATTGGCGTCCTATCAAGTTACACACTTGTTATCTGCTATCTATTGAGGCAAGGCAGAAACATAATAGAGGCACATAATGGCAAGGTTAGTTATTATACGATTCGTTACAACATAGAGCAAAGGATTTCAATGTTTTTGAGCAAATACATGCCTTTAGTTTGGATGGCCATCGACAAGAAAATATAAGTGGCACATCTAAACAATGCCTCAATCTTGTTAAAGTTGCTAAATTTTAAGCAAATGAATTAGCAATGTCTGCACTACAGAACAACATGGAAGCCAAAAACATGGATCAGCAATTACCAGACCAAGGCAGTTGTAAAATCTAATGAAAGCCTAAAACATTGACACGCTAACAACACTTCATCCCTGATAATTGAGGAACATGTGACTTTCACCAATAATGCTCTGCACACCATGCGTGTATACAATGTTCATATATAAAGATATAGCTTCTCTAAACCATCAGACTTGGTAACTAACTTATTGCATGGGTACATGAAGCTCTGCAGAATCTGCACATAAAATAGATCACAATGGTACAGTCCAAAGCAAAAAATAGATGAACTGAATAAAGATATTGACATGTCCTTGGTCATCAACGGGAAAAAGGTCCTTGGTCATCAACGAACAAATTCTTCGAAATGTACAAAATTAAAAAAATTCATTTGTCGAAGTTATGCACAGATGAAAAGTGATAGTAGATCTATTGAACTGCAAAATACTCTATGCAACATAGTTTATGAGGCAACCAACTAATCCTAAAGAAAATCAAAATATAAGACATCTAATATATTCTAGCGTTTTGAAAGGCAGACACAGAAATTTTTAGAATGTGATTTGCAGTTCAGAACATCTGATTCTGCAGAGTTTAGAATGTGATTAAGAAGCGGGGGATCGCCAGATCAGAACATCTGATTCTGCAGAGTTATTTTTTGCATACGCCATAGAAAGCTTCACAGTAAGCATTTCTTTGGAGGGAGAAATGTCGGGGGAAATGTCGTGTTTATCAGTGCACTAATTAACATCTATCTTTTATTGATCTTATCAAAATAAAGAGAAGAAAGCACGCATGATACAGCTCGTGACTGATGAGAGTAATCCCCTGACAGTAGGGCCAAGACAATGAAAAAAAGCAACGCCCGAACTGACTTGAGTTGCTTAAAATTCCCCATGCCACCCGCCAATTAGCTGCGCAATATACATAAACTGTTAGCAAGCTTGACTTTCATCAGCAATAAGGGGAACCTTAGGATGCTTTCGCTAGCTGACTATGTTTGTGGAATGATATGGCTTACGAAAGGATTGCCTGACACCTCTGTCTGAAGTTTAGTTTAAGCATAGCAAATAAATACACAACATAAGGCTGTATTTATTTATCATTATAAGATACAGCCAGGATATTATAGCAGCGGTGCAAGACATTACAGGGAACATGAAGAAATAACCATTTTTATGAGGAACCTAATGCAATACCCATTTTTATGAGGAACCTGCAAGCAGTGGCTTCGCTCAGAGAAACGTCACCTGCACGAAGAGGCAGATAGTAAGAGATAGCTGAATACCAAGTATGTATACCATGACAAGGCTGTTAGAAGTAGCAGATGATCAAACATACTTTTGACACCCATTGGACAGCACAAGAATGCTCATATCTCAACAAATCGAACCACTATGGAAAGCATATTAAAAAAATGAAAGTAGGGGACAGTTAATAGCATGATGAAGCAAGTTAAGTCCATATGAGGAAGCAGTAGTACAGAACAAACATTTTATTGGCAAGATACATGAATAATGACAAGAGTGACATGAAAAGCATAGCTATAACAACAGAGAGGGGCAAACAGCCTCTTGTGGCAATGTACAACAACACTCATCCAAACTCTCCGCAAACATAGGTAACAGACAAGGCGATGGATCGACAACATACATCAAAGAGGTCGATAAAAAAGAATAAGGTGAAAATAGCAAGCGAGACACCTAGAAAAAGATAAGCTCACACAACATTAATAAGAAGCATCTTAAAAGCCCCCAACAAATTACAATCACCATATTCATTATTCCTGTGAAAAAGCTTTAAAATAACAAAGACTCCAACCTTTCCCTTTTGTATCATGCTTTCAGCACTCCAACCATTCCCCTTGTATCAGGCTATCTTCATGAGCAACCTAATGCAATACCGATTTTTATTCTTCACCGTGCTACTGTGAACCTAGCAGGGACATGAAAAGATACAAACAACATAAGTAGAACAGGGGCATTGTAAACCTGATCAGCAGGGAAAAAAGGCATAATAACTTTAATCGAACTCCACAAATGAAATATACACATCAGTACTCTAATCTGACCAACTATGTCTAAACTTACAGAGATCCATCTCTAAACTTTTTTTCCTTTATTTTCTGAACAGATTTTGCAGCATCTGTAACCTTGTAGAACTAAAGCAGTAATGAAAAGGTCACTAAACCTATGAAACTATTGCCAATCCAAATCTGAAGACTGGTACCGGCAACAGAACTTGCACAAATATAGAATGGAAAGTAACTAAGTAGAACTGTAGAAGAATAACTAATTCCATACCAATCAGCTATCCAAGCAGCTAGCTACCCTGAGCTCCCCAGACAAAAGCTATGTATAAACAGTAGGAAGGATATTTGACACCATATAATAAACACCATCGTGCATACATCACGGAAATTGCTAAAAATATGCAAGTTAAATTTGCTATATGGCAAGGGCGCCAGGGGCAGAGCTCAGTGATGGCCAAGGGTGGCAATGCCCCCTCTGCCATCACTCAAGCTCCATTGTTTCTACAGTAAAAATTACTACTGTTCAAGTGAAGGGCCCTACTAATGAACTGAAAAAAAGAAGAGTCAGATCTCAGCGCTATATAAATCAAACCACCAACAATATCAAAGCAGACAGATAAATGACCAGGGACACACTCAAGTGAACTTTCAAAAAAGAGAAACATATATTTCAGCTAATGATTAATGAACAAAACCTTGTTAGTGTTTTTCATTTTTTCCTGATATTGAGTGATTATCTTGTACACCATAATAATAGAAGATAATTAGATGTGCATGTGGGTGGCTTCCGCAAATCTTGTAAGAGGCATATAGAAGGAAAGGATGGAGAATAGAGCTTACACATCCAGAGCCTTTAGTCTGCTTAACACGTCAATGTCATGGCTGCTATACCCATCCTCCAGTTGGCGCATCCACGCCACTGCTACAGCCTCACCATCCATCCGCTCTAGTCATGAATCTACGTCAACCCCACCTGTCACATGCACCGGCTCCGTGTAGAACTCAAACTAAAACAAATAAAAAATTGATATTAATCAGGAAATAAAAAATGTACAGGTAGCAGTAACTCGTCTTTGCCACTTGATTGAAAACAGAGGCTGCTCATCAAAAGAGAACTTTACAACGTAAATTTAGTTGACCTTCTGCATATTATTTCTTGAAAAATTTAAAGAAACTTCATTTACCAACCTTCAATTTAGGCTCTACCTTCTCCTTCAAGAATATCCAAAAATTTGCTCACAGACCAAAGTACCCTGAGCCCAAGGTATGCAAATACTAACCTGAAACATGGCCAAAGTATATAGTTATTTATCAAAATAGAATGCAAAGCCAAGCTTGAGCATGGCCAAAACCTGAAACATCAGGATATCTTTTTCTTTTGAGGGCAAACATCAGGATGTCTCAGTACAATGTAGGCTGCACTATTATAGGCAAGTGAAATATTGGATCACGTGCTATATACTTTGGGGCTATGACCTTTGGGATACACTCGAGGGCATTTAAACCTAGTAAGATCAATGAATAGTTTAGTTGATTTCGTCTTGTAGGAAGCAGATATACTGTGTCTGTTGGGGGAAAAAAATGAGGAGGTGGGGGGGGGGGGGGGGGATACATAAAACATTGATGATCTCAATTTTTTTTGTTCTTAAATTTAAAACTGAACAAAGCAGAATATATGACATCCTTTTTCCATGCAAAGAAAATCAAAGAGCCACAATGTATTGATACTTTCGCTACTTGTCACATATCAGATCATCATCGAAAATACACAATCATTGCAGCAAAAAAAAGGTCACCTAATCTGTTATTGCTTTCTCCACTGAGACAGAAAAAAAATCATCTGTTTGGTTAGGACTTTCTCCAACACACATTAACATTCAGTTATTCATAAGAAAGGGTACAGAAGGTAATCAGACATAAAAGAGGATCAATGCTAAATGTATGGTAATTTGGGCGAAGTCCAGGCTATTAAAGCAACATGAATTGCAATACTTCTAGAATATATTGGCAAAATCACCTTATATCAAGCACACGAAAGATCACATGTGAGCATCTGCATACACAAAGTTAGAGTAAGTGCTAAACCAAATTCATACGTGACATTTCTGGATTCTTAAAGGACAGCTACTGTACAGTCTGATTGCATCAGAGCTGAGTTCAAGGAGGGATGAAATCTAGGTGTAACAAAAAGCATACATATTCTAAATTACAGTTTAGATTGTTTGCATCTGCAGAGCCAAAGTTTAAAACATTGTTCTGAAATACAAATACAAACTGGTGCACCTCCCTCCCTTTGTCTGCCCAATGTTTGGATTGTAAAAATGTGCATATCTTTAACCATTAATATTTAGCACCTTCTGAACAATTGTTCTCAAAATAAAAATAGATTCCAGCATGAGTGGTGCAACATATGACTATTATTTTAGAATCAAAATCTGCAACAATGATGTATTATGAAAAGAAATTAAGGAAGTACTGGCAACACATCCATTCACCTAAGATGAAGAGATACCTTGCCCTGCACACGTGAGTAGCTCCCTCAGCTATTTTCTATTCACCTCAGGCAGCCACAGCGCACCAGCAGGACCCAAAGGAGATCACAAAGGAAAAAAATACCTTGGCCTAGAAGGGGTCTGACGCCCTCCTCTTGCTCTCAGCCTCCATGCGTCAAAACACTAGCCAGAATTCTAGCCCCATCAAAACTTAGGAACCCTAAAGCCAAAAAAAAAAAAAAAAAACATGCCCATCAGAGAAGGAAGAAAACAACGCAAGGCAACAAATTCGTGGATCCAAAACAGATCGGTAGAGCAAAAAAAAAAAAAACTCAGAAAACTACAAATCAAACACAAATCACTCTCCACTTTGTAGCATGTGGCCAGACGATTCTAAGGAAAAAGGAGACAAAAACACAAATCGAAACGGGAAGAACTCACCAGGAGGGCGCGAGATCCAGGCGGATGTTACAGTGGAGGAGGGATTGCTACTCGGTCTCGGGCTCAGCTCTGTGGCCTTGACCTCAAACTCGGTCAGGGAGCCTCGGGTTTGACGAACGGGGCTGGGAGCTCGGAGGAGAGTAAGCCTAGCGAACGGGGTGGGGAGCTCCATGTGCCCGTGACCTGCTGCCGGGGTCGGGGAAGACGAGACGGGGAGAGACGGCCTTCGGCGCCCTTGGAACCGGACTTGGCCAGGGCAGGCGCGGCTAGGTCGGGGCGAGCCTTGGCCGGCGCTCCAGCCGCCGGAGCGCGCTCGGGACAAGCTTGCACAGGGGAGGGGAGGGGAGGGGAGGGCGAGCGGCGCTGGGATGCAGCTGTGCGGCGGTCTTTTTTTTTCCTCAACGAAGGGAGAGCGATTGAGGGAGAAAAGGGAAACGAAAGATATTTTCGTTCGTTGTAGTAGCTGGTTGGACCACGTGCTTCAGTGGGGCCATCAATAGTCCGTTTACTCCAAGGTGAATTTATCACTAGCAGATGCTGATACCCGATCTTTGCACTTCCTCCAGATTAAGATCAGACGGTAAGAAAATTTTTGACTATCGTGGACACTGGGTGCGTGCCGGGCAGCGGCCTAGACCAAAGGAGGAAATAGCTAGCGGCTACCAAGCGTAGCTCCGCCGATTTCGCCGTCGGAGCCCGCGGCTACCCTGCCAGACGCGGCATGGGGAATACAGTAGGAGTAGCTCCGTCCGAGCGAGCGCTACCGTGCTGTCGCCGGTCCGCACGTCACAAGCCGAAACAGTTGTCTCAGCCAAAACCTGAAACGAATGAGCAACACGCTGGTTTGGTTTTGCACTATCTGAGGATAAGGCGATCATACGGGCGCTTTGAGTTTATCTGGCACCCAGATACGCAGCCACGCCAGCACACAGCCAGCAGCATGGGCGCTCGATCACCTCCAAGCAACAAATGATCAAACAACTAGTAAACACAGTGTAACACCCCAAATTTCAAAGCAAAACAAAGAGGAATAAAAATCACTCCAAATTTAAAATTTTGTCTCGCTCTTACCTTACCACAAATTTTCTAAAACAAAATGCACTAAATAAATTAAAACCTAGGTAGAAGATGAAATTTTTGAAATATTAAAACATGTGCTCAAGTGTTTGTTTGCATTTAAAATCCACTAAAAGTTTGAATTTTCGAATTTACAACAAGCCAAAATAAATGTATGATAAACTCCATCAAATTCACATCAAATTTGAAAACTTTGAACTTAAACCTGCATCAAAATAACCCATGTGCATCTTTTGAATTCCTAAATTTTATTTTGAGTGCTTGTTTACCTTTGTTCAACCAAATTTGAATTTTCCCCATTCAAATTTGACCAAACTCAAAACCCAGTAAATAGAAAACCTATTTCCTATTTCAAAATCAACCTCGGGCCTCATCCTCTCTTCCCTTTCCATCCAGCCCAGCCCAACTCCTCTCCCTTTTTTTTTTTTTCTTTCTTCTGAAAACACCGCCATTGGGCCGTGTCCCTCTTTCCGGCCCAGCAGCGCAGCCCACCGCGGCCCAGCCTGGCCCGCCTCCACCTCCTTCCTTCTTTCGCCCGACGGGCAATGGCGCCGCCGCCGCCATCGGACCACCGGTCCGCGCTGCCGTACGCGCGCGTGCGCCGCCCGTCCAACCGCGACGCTGCCGTGCTCTGCGCCGGCCCCACGCACCGCGCCGCGAGCCAATGCCCGCGTCGCGTGGCGCACGGACGCCGCGGAACGCGGCCAGCATTTAATCTCGGCGAGCTCCTTCGCCCCGAAGCTTCCTCTCCTTGCTCTGGCTATAAAACGAGCACGCAGAGCTTCCTCTCCTCTTCGCTTCCCCCACTCGCCTCACTCCCCCTCTGTAACCAGGCCGCCTTAATCTCATTTTCTCCCCCTTCTTCCCCATCGCCGGCAGCCGCCCAATTCGCCGCGATGCAAAGCTCTCCCTGCCTCCTCGCACGCGCATGACCTTGCCGAACTCGACCTGCACCTCCGGCGCCTCTCCGCGCAGCTCGGCAAGCCCCGAGGCACACCCTGCACCGCGCGCTGCCGTCCGCCGCCGCGCAAGCTCGGCGACGGCCACCTTCCCGGCCGCACCTTGCTCGCCCTGCACGCGCGTCAGCATCACCTCGCTGACGTGCACCTCCTCGACGCACGCGTTGACGACGCCGCAGGCTCCCTCGCGCTCGCCACGGAGCGCCACCGCTGAGCATCGCCGACGCCGCCTCCCGCGCCTCATCTCTCCGCCAAGCGCGTCCCAGACTTCTTTGACGACGCGAGCTTGCCGTCGAGGCCCGCGCCGACGCTCCGCACCTCGTGCGCCTCTCCCTCTCCACGCCCCGCCGCTGGAGACCCTCCGCGTCGAGTACAGCCGCCGCGCTCCGCCGCTCGACGTCGCCGACACGTCCCGGTCGCTGCGCGTCATCAAGAAACCCTCCGTGAGTTCGCCCCCCTCCTCCTCTTGCTTCCTGTTCAAACGCCATTGAATTTGGCCCACCGGAGTGCCAGAACAGCCGCTCCGGCGAGGTCTGGGCACGGCACCGCCGCTCGTGATGCCGCCGGCCACCGCGCGCCGCCGCCTTTTGCCCTGAGCCGCCCGATCCAAAATCAACGGCCACGATTAGATCGTCGCGTACCCTTTCGTTCGTTTTAAATCCTGGCCATCCATCTGAGATCCGACGCTCCAGACCATCCCAGTCCACCATGGGCTCATGGACCAGACCCCCCTGCCCTGGTCCACAGAGGCTGTGGACTCAGTCCACGAATTTCCAATAGAAGAATAATTCCTAAAATTCTGGAAAATCCCCTGGCCTTGAAATCTTACAGATAAGCCCCTGACCTTTACTGTAATCATGTTTAGGTCCTGTCTTTTTACAGAAACCACCTTATACTTTCGGATAATAATCTTTTAGCCCTGTCTTTTTTCTTTACAGAAAGGACCTTATACTTTTCTGTAATTATATTTTAGCCCTTCCTTTTTACACCAAGGCCCATAAACTTTCTGTATTTACATTTCAGTCCAATTAATCTTTCTGTAATTATAGATATGCCCTTGGTATATTTCTGTAATTGCAAATAAACCCCTAAAACCTTTCTGTAATTACAGATAGACCCCCAATACTTTCTGTAATTACTTTTAAGCCCCTAGAACCTATAAAACCTTGTATCTTTTCAACCGTAACTCCGATTTGAGCGATTCTTGCGCTCACGCGTTCGTAGAAACGCGTAGTACCCTTTTGTGCTATTCTTGAAATCTCAAACATGCACCATCAGACCCTAATACCTTAAACCCCTCTCTCTTTTCTGATATATTCCGTATCGATAAATCATACGACATCCCTCTTGCATGTTGTAACAACTCACCGCTTTGTTTAGCTTTGAACCTAGCTAATCTTACCGCGGCCCTCTGCAATGAAACATGGTAACCTTCTTTTATCGCCACCCTCACTCGCTACCACTAAATATATCCAACCTTTCGTGTTGTATCACTTCAAAGCCTAATACCCTTTTTATCGCAACTCCACCATGACCCTAATCTAGCTCAATCATCGCAATTGAAGTTAATCCAATGTTGCCACCGAACTTTACCAAACATCTTTGGTTTATCAATCATATTTATATGATCTTTCATTGAACTTATTGGATTTATTATTCATCGCTAATTTAATTGCGAGTCGATCTTATTGATTGCTCCTTGTATTTCAATTGCAAGTATGCATCCATGTCATGCATGATCGCGTACACGTACCGTCGTTGTGCACTTAGCTAATGGTAAATAATTAATAGCTTAATCCTAGTAATTAATCAACATAGTAAGTAATTAATAGATAATCACCATTAGCTAATACCTTAATTTAAGTAAGTAATTAAACTGACACACCGCGCACATTGTGCAAGTGCGGCATGAACCTTTATATAGGTTACGACCTATATAAAGCCGAAATGTCGCCAATGTACAAATAACACGTACACGCATCGTTTCCACCTTCACACACTGTTTCTACCTACACACATGCAAGGATGCATTTATCATGGTTTAGCATCTCTCATTCACATCAAAAGCCCTAGTGCTCATACATGATCCCTAATAGCCTCTCTTAAGACAATAAGACCTTCCTAAAGTAAAACTTAATGCATCATGCATGATTTGCGCCTTTTGTCTTCTTTGGTGTTCTATTGGTTCTTATCGAAGTTAATTGGATCTTGTGTGGTTCTTCTCGATCTTATTTTCCTTCGCGGTAGTTTGTTTATACGGTATCTTTTATACGCTAGCTTACGCGGGATTCAAAAGAGATTCAGAAGACCCAAGCTTCAAGGACGAGCTTCGACGAAGGACTTGAAGACATCGACCTCGACATACGAGTCAGAAGATACAAGCTTCTAGGAAGGAATCTGAAGACCCGGATTACGAGGACGTGAAGAAGAAGCCTGTAGTGAAGGCAAGCTCTACATCTCCTTGATCATGATTGAACCTACTGTTTTCGCAATGCACCTATAGAGCTTACTCTCGTATCATGCATTACTTGTTATTTTACTGCTTGTGTAGTTATGGTCCTACTTGCTCATTGATATTGATGTCTGTTATTAGGGCATTAAATATCTGAATCCTTGTTTACCCTTGTTTACCTGTCACCTTGATAACCCTAAGATAGTTCCATCATTTCCATGATGGCACTTTTACCTTGCTACTAGAAATGCTTAGGACCCCTGCAATGTTTCCACATTGCTACACCATACTCACATATATGCTTTTACAACTGTGTTAAATGAGTTTGGTGGTGTGTGTGATATTTTGGGTCTGGGAGTAGCACAACTGTGTTAGGTGATGGTGATGATGGTGACAGTGGTGATGGGATGGGTTGGATTGCGGGCAAGGCCAATAGTGAATGGTGGATTTGTGAGATAGACCACTAGTGTGGGATCTGGTGCTTGCCCGGCCATATAAGGACCGGTTCTGACGCCCGTAACATAATGATTTCTCGTACAACCACGGAACCCGTAATGGGAAGGACTTACCCTACCTTCTTGGTGCCCACTGCAAGAACCATCGGAAGGCCAGCCGGGCAACGGGGGACCAGGAGAAGACGCGGGGGAGTACAATTAACCGCGGTCTGGCTTGACACAGGGGAGTTACCCGCAGCCTTGCTCGGGGGAGTGGTTACCTGTTTGTCAAATAAGCCCCTGGGCACGTCCCGTGGTGGAATTGTGGGGGCACTCAGAGGAGATGGATTAAGCGTTATGTTACCCTCCGTACAAGAGTGCATAGCCCGTGGGAAAAGATGTACAACCTCTGCAGAGTGAAAAATTCATCCGGATGGACGTTGTCACGGCATATGACACATTATGATTGCGCACGTATGGATTAGCCACCTCTCTCTTCCCTTGACGTGTGAGTGGGTTGTAGTCAGCCCGTGTTTTGGAAGTGATGGCAGGTGTGCCGGGTCGGTATGACCCGTGAGGTCAGAAGGCCCAACTAAAATGTGGGAACTGGCGGGAATGTCCATACTCCCCCAGGGCCAACCAACTAAAATATTGACAATCAACTTCTCTGTTTTATCTATGAATCCTTGTCTTGCTTTAGTGAACCCTGCATAAAGTTTGCTTTCTGCAAATGAACCATATAGCCTCCTCCTTGCTAAAACCAGGTATGCATGTATATATCTACCCTTGTGTAGTGTAGGGCTTGCTGAGTACCTTATGTACTCACGCGTTTGCGATTGTTGGTTTAGATTGGAGAAGACTTCGTAGAAGACGACGACGACGTTCGGGTTTTCGGTTCTACATCTCAAGTTTGCTTGTGGCTTTGGGCCATGGTTTCCGCTGTCTGCTTCACCTTTAGCCAGACGGACGGGCTTGGATATTTATAAATCCTTGTCGTACCGCTGCTAAGGGGCAAATATCTCAGGTATTATACTTATTTACCTATTCGAAGTATGCTTTTGATTATCATGTCTGTGTTCTTGTGCGTATCAGCTACTCGATCCAGGGACTGATACAGAATGCACAACATATTCCAGAAATGGGGTATGACACACAGCTTACTTATTACTACAGCACTCCCCGAACGGCTCTCGCGATCTCAAGCATCTTGTCCAACACTCCCTGCACGGTGATACTACTCCTACTCCGGCCATCCATCTCGTCCGACACACGAAGCGCCACATCCGACGCGTCGTCCGGCCACTGGCCTGGGCCCTTCTTGCCAGCTCCGGCGGGTGGCGTGGGACCACCACGCGGCTTTTGGGATCCACCCATACCGCCGCCCGGAGACCAGCGCCCCCCGCCGCTCCCGGGCTGCCGCCGGTTGCGTGGCAGGTGCTGGTGCGCCTGAGGCGGCGGGCTCGCCCGGTGAAGCGCGTCGCCAGCTGGAGGCGCCGGAAACCATGCCGATGAGGCGCTTGCGTCGTCCTCGCTCTTGTAGCTCGGTACGTCTTCAGGCTCCTTGTTGTAGCCAAGCTCAAGAACAGCTTCTTTCCCTGCGAGGGGTAGCAGAGATATACTAGTAGTACCAAGTGGTCGAGCCTCTAGTAGAGGCATGGCCAAAAACAGCAGGAGAGCAAGCTTGGAAGGAATTGATGAACTCGCCATGGCTTCTTATATTAAAGCTTGTAATTTGGGCCTGGAAATGCAAGAACTACCGGGCAGGTATATATATAGCCTGAGCGTAGAACGTACCGACAGCAATGGGTACCAGCGCATTACGCATGTGCACCGGTGCACGTCAATTGACTAGTGTTCGAGTGAGCTAATTTAAGCAGCTGCCAGTCTAGCTGAGGTCCAAACTACACGTCAGCGCTTCTTCGGCTAACGGTTTTAAAACGGGGCAGGTATTTCCGATATGCATTTCTTTACCGAACCCCTTATCGTGTGTGTTCCTGGCTTCCCAGAGCGCATCGAAGAAGCCAAGGCATGAAGCATATATACCAACTCGTAGAGGGCCCTTAACGGTTTGTACTGTACACTGGATGATCACGCGTCGGTTGACCAACGATGGCGTTGCATCGAACCACCACATGCTGCGCGGCATACAATACTTGCAATTGCAAGTTGAAGATTTTCTTTCCTTAATATATAGGCGAAGAACTGGTAACCTGCTTTGTTTTTATTATTCGTGATCTGTTAGCATCCACAAAGCCTCATTTAGTTGTTAGTACCTCATTTAGTAGATAACTAGCAAGGTGGCCCGCGCAAATTGCGCGGCTAGATTAATTATGCTGTTTATGTATTTGACATTAATATTTGTTTGCTTACACATCAACGATATAGTTTCTAATTTTGATATCTGAGTTATCGAGGATGCATGGTCATGTATAGGTCTCTAGTTAATAGTCAAAAGTGAAAGTAAGAAGTGGATATGCTGTAGTATAAATGTGTTAGGGAAAAGTCATTCTACTCTCAAATGTAGTTACTTCCATTTTAAAAACCCCATTTTGAGTATGTCTATATACCCATTTATAATTTTGAGTATGTATCTAATGAATTGAGTAGTGCGTCAACTCGATCTATTTGTAAGCAAATCCATGAATTATTATTCCATTTATTTGTCTGTTGTTGATCGCACAAATTGCATGGCTAGATCAATTATACGTCGGATTTGCATTTGACATATTTGTTCGCAATTAATTTTTACTGTATTTTTTTAGTAAATAGCCATATAAATCAAAAAGGAAAAAATATAAAGTATCTTGGTTCTGAATAAAATATTCCAAACATTCACCAAGCCACCACAAGGTTGTATTTGCTGATCAAATGGAGAAAGCTAACTATTAACTTAATTTTGGAATTTCAGTTTTTCTTTGGATTAACATGAAGAAATGGAATGATTTTTTTGCTACTTTGTAGTTTCGTAACAATCACTATTGTCACGCATACATCAAAGTAATTAATAGGATTATTTGCATTTACGAACTGCACATATATGAAATGTTTGATCATATTTTTTTTATGATTATACAGTACAACTCAGACACTCACAATGCATGCACACTCATCCCAATGAATGTTATTATTTTCGAAAGTTAGTGCATTTAATTTTTACTTTGCTTGTCAGGTCACTTATAATGTTGGTACATAGACCATAGTAAATGATTACAAATACTATGCGATCATAAGTTATAAGATAACTACACTACTTTACAGAAACATGCCGTACATATTTTCATGTTATGTTCAGGTTTCATAGTCATTAGTTGAGGGGAAGGGATTAATTTGACTTCACTGTTTACCCCCCAAAAAAACACCGTTTTGGTCTCGCAAAAATCACCTGTGTGATTGAGTTGTTGAAGATTAAACTAACCGAAGGCTTCGTTGCTTGCTAGTTGCTTCCTTTTGCATCCCCGCCGACAAACAAAAATTTAAGCCCAATGCTAGCAGGCGCCATATATATAATGGTTTTCCTTCAATTAAGCTTCCTTCTAAACACCTATTTTCTATTGCAAAGATTGTTTTCATGCTCGAGTTTGGCCTGCCACAACAGAAAACGATCTCCATGCCCTAATCCAGGAGAATTGTCCGCTGCCTGTTGCTGCTCTGATCAACGTCTTCATGTAGCGCTGGTTCTCAATCTGCCAGGATCGGAGCCTATCAAGGCTATACATGGCTGGATCCTATGGCGGCTAATCAATCTGCGGCAATCTGTCCTATGCCGCTATTTCAAGGATGCGAGTAGCTAGCTTTCTTCATTTGGCTGCATTGTTTATGTTATGAATTGTTCCGTCGCCGATCTCGACCATCAGACCACCGTTGTTGTTGTGCTAATGCATCCATCTTCGTGAGAACTTAGCGAGGCATCGGCGTTGTCTCGTCCATCTGGCCAAGCGTAGGTGTGGACGTGGATCGTCCTGCAGCAAACATGAGCAGATAGAGGGGTATATCCATGTCGAACCTGACCGACACTTTGAACTGCTCAACTGCTGCCTTGTTCTTGATTGCGTCGATATATAAGTTATCAGACATGGAACTTGACTGTCGACGCTGCCTGGTTGATCCACATCGATGCTATGCGCTAACACTTCCTTACGATGATCACGTGGAACTCTGCCGTCTCCTTTTGATGCGCCACCATGGCTTAGTTCTTGATCCACCAGGAATTTGATTTCGCGACCAGAGCCATTGCATGGCTGCTTGGTTCTCCGTCAGCAGCGTACGTCACTACGGGAAACCGACAATATGCGAGTGTAAAATGATTTGCCGAATGCTTTTTGTTGGGCACTCGGCAAATAGCCTATTTGAGTGCCAACGCCGCAACTCTCGGCAACAAAAAGACACTCGGCAAACCCGTAGTTTCCAAGGTCTACTCCGACGATGCGTAGATGGGGCTAGTTTCCAAGGTCTACTCCGGACCGAGACAGAATTTCAGCAGCACCTCCCCGCTGTTCTCCAAATACACGTCCTGAGAGGGAGATTGTGTATCCGGGGAACAATCAGGGAGGCGCGGCCGAAACTCTGTCTCAAACCGGAATAGACAATGGAAACTAGCCCCATCTACGCATCCTCGGGCTGTCTAAGAAACGTGGACAATTCGAAATAGATATGGTCATAGATATGCAACCCTCGGGCATATCTCCAACTGTATCTATTTCGAACGGGAGACGCCTAACTAGGTTACGTGTTACCTGCAAACAGAAATGGAAATAAGCGGGGGGATTTTTTATGTCTCACCTTACTATCCCGCAAAGTGACGAGTGGAAGACGGTGGAAAAGCCTCTCCTATCCTGCAAAGAACGAAACATAAAACCGTCAATTCAAAATTTCGACAGCACCTCCCCTGTACGGTGAGGTTCCCAAAACCTGCAAGGAAACAACGGCGCGATGGCCGGCAAGCACAATCCAATTTAAACCAACGGCACGATGTCCGGATACCACATCAAATTGATGACAAAGCATCAACAATTACTCTTTCATCAATTTTTTCATTCAACATTTGCATACACCGTAATTTTCGCATAAAAGCAATTAAATCAATTTTCGCATAAAAGCAATTCAATCAATTTTTAAATTCAATTTAATCTAACACTTAGATACAAAGCAATTCAAATTTGCATACATTTGCATACAAAGCAATTGAAATTTGAATACAAATTTGCATTCAATTTAACCTGTTCATATTTCATTATCGAAAAAAAAAGAAACAAAAGAGAGGAGAACCTCACCTTTCCTGGACGTCGACGGCCGGGGAGCCCTTGGGGGCCGGTGGAGGGTGTCGGGGGAGGCTGGGCTGCAGTGCGCGACGTGGGTGGCCGGGGTCAGGGGCCCCTCGCCGTCGTCGGCGACGAGGAACGGGCGTCGGGGTCCCGAGCTTGGGGACCGACGGCCGGGGAGCCCTTGGGACGGCGGTGGAGGGCTTCGGGGGCCGGGGAACAGCGGTGGTGGGGGGCAGCAGGTCACGGCGTCGCCGTCGAGGCCCCGGGGGCGGCGGCGGCGTCCGGCCCCGGAGCGGTAGAGAGCGGGGGAGGAGCGGTAGCGGGCCGGGGGAGCGGGGACCGGAGCGGGGAGGGGCGGGGGAGGCGCGGCGGGCGGGGACCGGAGCGTGGAGGGGCGGGGGAGGCCGGAGGGCGAGACGGGGAGGGGAGGCGCGGTGGCGACTGGGGGAGCGCGGCGTGCGGTGAGAAGAAGATAATGGAGGGGGAGAGAGATGCGCCGGGGTCATATCCCCCATGTTTGCCGAGCGCTAGATGTAAAGCACTCGGCAAAGTTCTGGCGCACGGCAAACAGTAGTTTGCCGAGAGCCTCGGTCCCACACTCGGCAAAAAAAATTCAAACTGAGGTTCAAAAAAAATTTAAAAAATCCAAACAAATTCAAAAAATCACCAAACTTTGTCGTGATACATGTCATATGTTCTATTAACTAGGAAAAAAGATTTAGCATGAATTCATAGTGTGACCGTCAATTTGATTCGAAATCTATTTGAACACTTCATAACTCTAAGGATCTTCTTCGGGGAAGCTCCGGTTTCTAGACAACGTACATGACAACTTTTGCGAAACTTTTTCTACGATTTACCATGGCCTCCACGTATGATTTCATGATACCAGTGCGAGTCTCGTAATTTTCAGACTTCGTTTGAGTTTTATAAAAATAAAATACAATTTCACTCCATGTTCAACCTCATATTTCATGTACAAGATGCACGATTTTGCCGTTCATTTCATGGTTACACCCTCACATTAGACTCAGGAACATGAATATCATTTTTTGAGTCACTATATTTTAATATTTGAATCACTTGTAGTTCAAATTTGAATTATCTTCAATAAATACTTTAAATGAAATAATTTATCTAAATAAAACAAACCAATCAAGAAAAATACCAAATTTGGACATGAAGTAACATGCATACGTACATTCATGTCTGGGAAAAAAGTGACCAAAAACGGTAAAAAAAAATATTTTGCCGAGGGCCAAAGGGAGGAGGGGGTGGACCGTGACGAGGAGGAGCGGGAGCAGGAGGCCTCGGAGGCCTCAGAGGAGCAGCAGGAGCAGGTGGCCTCGGAGGACGGAGACGGGGAGGAGGAGGACGGGGAGGAGGAGGAGGCGTCTCAGGACGTGCCGAGTGTGTGGCTGCGAGGTCCCGCACGACTCCCACCGCGACCGATCCCTTTTGAGAAATGCCCGTTGGTTCGACCCAAAGGGAAGAAGTAAGTAATTTTAACTGTTAAGTCATTTGCTATGTTTAAAATCTCTATAGAAACTAATGATTGTCTTGATTACTTGGGCAGGGGCTGGGAGACGATCGTTCCGGGTGACCACAGTCGTCTTCCTGCCGGCATCCTCGGCCTTTTGTGCAGGAAACTCTTTCCTGGCATGGTGCCACTGCGCGACGGAGGGGAGGAGCCGGCCTTGACGTGGGACCACTACAAACGCGTTGCTGATGTCCCAGACGCGGATGGGAGAGACTTTGGCACCGTGGCGGACCGGGTGGTTGGAGAGCTGTGGGTAAGTCTTGTTTGCATTGAATTGGTCAATACATCTCGTTCATTGGATATTCTTCAAATAATGAAAGTATACATCGCGTCTATGTGCAGGATTTCTTCAGGGTCAAGCCGGAATGGAGGGACCGAGCGGTGCGTCAGGCGTACAATGCAGGTCCTAAACTCATTACGGACATGCATTACGAGGCGCGCATCCAGGCCGTGAGGAACTACTACGCAGCTTGTTCGTTTCGCTGCAGCTGCGGCTGCGGCTGCAAAAAAATAACTGCGAACACTGTAGCTGCTGCTGAAAACACTGTAGCTGCTGCTGAAAAAATAACTGCGAACACTGTAGCTGCTGCAAAGCAGCCGCTGCAAAGCAGCGAGACGAACACGCTGACGGTCGAAAACTTGGTAGGAAGATGGAGAAAAAGGAGGCTCGAACCATATGGCTGACCGAAGCACAATACAATGAGGTAATTTTTGTCATTCTAATGTTTTCTATACTTGGTCAATGCTTGATTAAGCACAATACAATAACTAACATCTAACTTGGTCAAATGACGTGTAGGTGATTCCGTGGTGGTGCGCCTCTCATAAGCCCTGCTGGGAATACTTTGTGAAGAGATGGTGCGACCCCGAGTGGCAGAAGTCGCACGAAGCTTGTCGGGAGCGGCGTTTGAAAATGCCTGGTCCAGCACACCATCAAGGCAACCGTACCCTTGACGATTACGCGGCTAGATGGGTACGTGAATTCATTTCGTTGTTTGTAACGCTCAATTTTGCATAATTTCTAATCATCTTTCTGTTTTCTTTCCAGTCGCAAGCACATGACGGCCAACCCTGGCCCCCGTTGAAGGCTTGGGCTATGGCGCACAAGGGCAAGGCGACGTTGCCTGAGGTCAACTACAACCCGGAGGACCCGTCCGAGGCGTACAGCAACGCCACCGTCCACAGTCGTCTCAGTCAGTACACAGAGATGGCAAGGGAGGTGCACGGGCCAGAGTGGGACCCGAGAACCGAGGACCTTGATGGAGAGATCATCATGAGGGTGGGTGGAGGTAAGAAGCATGGCCGGTACTGGATTGGAGACAGCACATTGGACACGACCTCTACTCCCACCCTCTCTCAGATCCGAGCGAGGAGCTCGTCCTCAGCCCCGCCCATACGCCAACGGCAGAGCGCTCCACAGATTCAGTTTGACCAAGTCCAGGTTATTTCTGTTCTATTCGTCGTTTCGTTGAATTTGACATATGTTTGCTTTGCATTGTAACAATTGGATGACATATTGTAGGCCCAGCTATGGGAGGAGATGGAAGCGAAGATGCAGGAACATGAGGCGATGTACCAGGCGAGGCTGCAGGAACAGCAGGCGGTGTACAATGCGAGGCTGCAGGAACAACAGGCAATGTAAGCTGCGAGGATGCAGTAGGAGGTGCAGCGGTAAATGCAGACGATGTTTCACCAGTGGCACAATAATGGGATGCAACCGCCGCCACTACCTCTTCCTCCTCCAGTCGGCGCTTCGAGTCCGAGTCAAGGCACTCCGGTGAGTCTATCTAAATCCTTGCAGTTTCATTCCTCTTCCTGTCGGCACTTCTATCTGAATCTTGTGTTAATCATGTAATATCTTCTTCTTGCAGAATATATCCACTGGATCCAACAATCAGCCGGTTTCCCCTCCCAATGCTTGGTCACCGTTCCATCCTTATCATACTCGCCCTCCGATGTAGCTTGTAGTTGTATTTGTATTTCAATTTCATGAACCAACTAGTTGTGCTTACTTACATTTCATGAACTTGTGCATGTAGACGTCAATTTGAACCATTTCTATGTGTTTGGAGACAAATATGTGTTTGTGATGGATTTCTATGTGTTTGTGATGATATATATGTGTTTGTGATGATATATATGTGTCTATGATGATGATGAGCATATATGTATGATTTGGGGTGATTTTAGTCCAGGTTGCAGTGGTTTTAAACAATTTATTTTAATTTGTCGAAATTGTTTGCCGAGTGCCTCAGATCTTTGCCGAGTGACAGACCTGAGGCACTCGGCAAAAGTGCCATTCTTTGCCGAGTGCTACTGCCTGGCACTCGGCAAAGTGACCATTTTTTTTTTGTTTGCCGAGTGCCTGACGTGATGGCACTCGGCAAACAAGTGTGACGGCCGTTTTCCGCCGTCACTTCACTTTATTTTGCCGAGTGCCTTCTTGGCACTCGGCAAGTGCAAACAAGCTTTTACCGAGAGCTGTTTATCGTCCGGGCTTTGCTGAGTGTTACACTCGGCAAACTTTTTTGCCGAGTGTAATACTGCCTTTGCCGAGTGCCTCTGACACTCGGCAAATTAGGGCTTTCCCGTAGTGCGTACGACTTTATGTCAAGCTCCATGTTCAACACCTGGATCCCGTTCTCTTTCCTTTCGTTTCTGATTTGTTTCTTATTATGCCTGTACCGTGTAGATAACGAAATTAGGATTCCAAATTGAACAAGTACGAAACGTTTTCATCTTGAATATTCTGGCGTCTTACTTGCTTCCTTATATCCAGACGCAGGACTCTTCAATTTAGATATACAGAGCCCCTATTTGTATAGTAAGCCTTTCCTTAATCTATTCATAATCTAGACCGTTAGATCATCATTAAAATCAACGGTCTATAACTTTTCTTTTTCTCCGATTAACGTGGGAATTTCGTGGCCTTGAAAGCGAACGTGGTGGCTCCTTTTTCTCCTCAAATACTAAGATAATAGATGGTATCTCGACTCTTCGGTATGTCGATGATACTATACTTCATTTTGCTATGAAGAAGCAAAGGACGTGAAGAAACCTATACAAACTTTTCTTTTCATATGAAACATGGCAATATCCATTCAGATATTCTGTATTCTACGTCGTAAAAAATATTGGATTTGGATATCAAAAATAGGAGTCATCTAAGCAATAGCTATTTAAACTAATCAACGAAGATAGGTAATCTCAACAACTTTTGTGAAACAAATATTTGGGATGTAATAAGACTATTACTTGCGTAGAGAATAAACCTAGAGATACTTGATGTAATGTTGGACCCAGTGGCGGAGCTAGACCACAAACCGAGGGGCCAATTGACGAGTTCATGCGGCTGTCAGAGGAAACCGATTGAAATGTGTACATAATTTCCGGACAACACAGAGAAAGGGATTGGAGAACGTGTAAATTACTACCTGTTAGCTTGTCAGTTTGCGCGTTTATGCTGATTATTGGAGCTGATTAGTGATTGCATGTATGTATAGAGTATAAATTTGCACAGAGTAAGGAGGGGCCACGGCCCCGGCTGGCCCTCTCCTGGCTCCGCCAGTGGTTGGACCAAACTTATGGGTGTCAAAGATTTACTCCTAAACAATGGAAGGTCATAAAATTGCATTCATGTAAGGTCATGGGAGGGTAAAGTGGCTATGCAATTCTTCTTCCCTTATAGATCACTCTCCCATCTTATAAAACCTTGCGCTATTTCTTAGGCTGAAACTCAAAGTGTGGCATGACCTTGTTGCTACTACAATATATAGCATATATGAGAACCAGTTCATTTGATCCTTGCATCAGCATGGAATCATTTCGGTACAGTCAACAAATATACATTATGTTCTCAATGGCAATATAGTACAACACGATAGACAACTGTGGAAATTAAACATACCTTTGAAAAATAAAATCTTTATTTTGTTCTTAATAAAAGAGGTAACTCTTTTTACTGAAGACAACCTAGTTAGCTAGAATTGGAAGGTAATGAAAAATATTGTTTCTGTAGTTGCGATGAAACTATATAATTCCGAGATTAGTGGAACTCATATCTGAGTTAATGGTAGCTTGGATCATATTTTCGGCACAGGTTAAATGGAATATAATAGGGTATTAAAAAATAACTCTTGCATTGGTCTTAACAAAAATAACTCTTGCATTGTTAGAGTGCGTGACAGATGTTGTGTCATATAGTTAAGACGGAATGATTTTTTATCATAAAGTATATTCTTATTCTCACACTGGATAAAGTCATGACCCTTGCTTTAGAAGGATGAAGAAAGAAGCTCTGTTCGTACGGCATGCCACTTCATGGAGAGTTTGGACAACTTCATCAAACATGGGTGAAGGTTTAGGATGATGCTTTAAGACAATGAACTTTTTGCTTTATCTCCACGGTAAATACTCCATGCCCGTATGGGCCGATGCCCACACCAGATGAGCCGTCGTTACTGCATGAACGGCGCCAACTTACCTTCTATAGGTGAAAAGACTTGAGCTGATTGTGAGGGAGTAGCTATAGTTGAAAAGGTGTCAGGAGTAAAAAGGCATGCAGCGCAAACACCACAATTCTTTTACTACTCCTAGAGCTCCGTGCTAGGTTCCACTATCTCCCATGTTGCGTATAATAATCGCGGGTTCCTGATCAGCTCTTCTCATATACTCTCTTCTATGATATATACTGTTTCCTAATCCACTATTGTTGCTCCTAAGGTGTCAGCACACATGCAGTAGCTGTTCTCTACTATCGCGGTTACAAATGGAAGCACCAATCTCCTGCGCAAGGAATCATCCGACGGTTATCAAACTGGTGGGCACGAGCCCCTGTGGTCACAAAATCCACTCTCCATAGTAAATATTTGATAGAAAATTATAGGCTATATTTGTTCTTGAGTGTAGAGGCTGGAACGTTACATTTGCTTGTTGAAATAGTACTCCCTTTTATCCTTGAGAAAAATAAAATCTCCACACGAACCTTATGATTGTGTGTGATTCAAACTGCGGCCCAGGACAAGCATATGGTTGTGTGTGATTCAAACTGCGGCCCGGACTTAAAAGATACACCAACGGCCAGCCCATTGGGCCAATCTTGGACCATTTTCCATTGTTACTCACTCGTCAACTGGCAAAGGTTTCTGCTTCCTGGCGTGACGGTTACATTTTTTATTTGCGAAATTCGGAGCCTTCATAGATGGATGTTTCTGTTCGTTACTAGTAGAGAATTGAAGAACCAGCAGGTGTCCAATGAAAACAGAAGCTAGCAAACACTGCTGGTCCTGGTAGGATTTTCTTAGGACCATCACTTAAACTCGTAGTCATTTCCTATTTGATATTTTTTAGAAAGAAAAAAAAAAACCGACCTAAAGCCTTCGCAAAAGAATGGTTACTTTAAAATGAGACGGTATGATATTGTTTGTACGTAAACAAATCAATATACAATCTAGATGGAACCATCCAGGTCCAAGCACAGCTCCTAGCTATTCCTAACCATATTCTGAAGAAACAAAGTCATAGTGATATGGATCACCTTCTCCAACAACTGATCCGTACTCCATGCATTCTCCTCACCTCAGAACAATATAGCCGCGTGCTATCAAGATCAAACACTGGCTGCAAAGTGTAGCCTACACTATATAACTTTTGAACTTTCAAAGGCAGGCAGGTGCTGTCTCAAAGCCATTTGTTGAACGCCTCACCGTCAGTGGGCAACAACAGGAACCTGACGCAACCTAGCAATGTAGGCCACGAGTGTCGAGTGAGCTTCTTGCTGCAAGTGTTGTTGGACAATGCCTTCTTGACTCAGGGGGCAATACCTGCTTCAGCTCTCAACCAAAAGCAGCCGGCTGCTGAACTGCCGGATCCTGAAGGGTTCAGCCCCTAGCCATTTAGCCGAAGCCCCAAGCTGCCTTATCCACTTGCCCGGCCGGCAGGTAACGACTCTCAATCCAGTTGCGTTTAATTATATACGCTGCTATGGACTGTGATGGTGTTAGGCCACGAGATATTTCAATTGTACTATCAAAAGCCATAACGATAACTTCATCCCTCTCAAGTTGTCAATTCCTATGGCGAGGTCAGGAAAGTAGCTTACCGTCGTCGCCCACCGCCGGTGGATCGGTTGACTAAAGTTAATGGCTTATGTTGTATCCTTTTTCTTTGTGCAGTTTGTTTTTTATTTTCTTTAACGTTGACACCGCAACATTAAGAAAAGTTCCGCCAATCCGCGGTGTCAACGCCTAGGTGACGTTTCAGGAAGTTCAAGGCCATCTTTGAGTCTGGCAGGAATCTGAATATTTTGTATCGGCAAGTGATGAAGCTCGGAGCAGTATATGCGGTTGCTTTTCTTTTGACATGCCTCGAAGTGAAAGTGCTCAAGTTGCCTTTAGCAGGTACTAATTAAAGAAGAATCATAATTTATCCTTGACTGAGGATAAGAAAGCAAAGTAGTAATCTGTGATTGATCTTCTCTCTGTAAATTGTTCAGAAACAACCCAAACTCGTTGGTTGACCATTTTTTCTTTCAAAACTTGAACTGAACTGGCTCAATTGGTAGCTACTTCTGTTCCAAGTCGATAAGCATCAATCGACGCATGATATGTGAGTGAGGTATATACAGGGAAAACAATATCGTAGTGACAAACAGCACATCCTGTACTGAATTTCTCACATTCCATTTACTGTTGCATATCCGTGGCCTCTTTACAGCTGCAGAGAACCATGTCGACTTGATAGGTGGTGGATGCAACGTCGTTTCCACACAGGTGTGTTGTTTAGTCTGACGCTTTCCAAGCATGGTACTTCAGATAGGCTTCCAGCCGCCGCCACCTCCAATCCTTGCTCGTCCGCAGCATGCGATGGTTCGGAGCATCTGTGTCCGTCACTTCCTTATCAGCTTAAAAACAAATCACGCTCACACCGTTCTCATTGATCAACTCGAAGACACGACCGGCATAAATGTCTTGTGCATTGTTCGTCAACCACCTAACTAAGGTCCACGTTCAGTTGTTCTTCATGCGCATAGTCGACCATTTAAATTAGCAGAAAAGAAAAGACATCAGTTCTCTTCTCCCTTATTGTAAACGGATAAGACCAAGTAAAAGAATTGTCAAAACAGTTGACCTGCTCCAAACTCGGGAGCCGGTTCAACCAAAAGGAGACCCGTTCTCACATTTCTGGCTCACTTCCAAGTACCAGCTAGTATTAGTTAGCACAAAGATCATTAACAAACGCTCAATGGAATAGTCAGCCTTGGAATTCTGGAAGAACATGTTAATGTAATCATGAGAAGGCAGTGTGATCGTAGGATGGTGAGGCTACTAAAAGGCCCGGGAACATAAACTAGACTCCGTACCGAACAAGTTGACTCGCCCAGTGGCTTGCTGACCCGGGCCGGCGTGAGCCATTGTATCGGACGCCGCGTTCGGCGCAGCAAGGCGGACGAGATCTTTTCCGATCTCGAGGGTGTTCGGTTCATGTGCACGCACCTCCTGAAAAACGCTGCTCGATCGGTCCCGCCGGATCTAACGCGTTCGCAACGTGCTGGCAGGCAAGCGGGCAGGCGGCCACACGCCCACGCCGATGTGTGTGTGGGTTGAGGCCAAACCGGCGGGCCGATCGGCTCAGGCTCAGTCCCAGCTGCCGAACGAAATATGGTGCCCGATTTGATCGATCTATTGAGCTGTTCGCCAGTTCCCCTCCAGCTCAAGCTCATGCCACTGCCAGTTGCGCTCGCTCGTGCTGGGGCGCACGGGGCTCGCGGCGCGCTCGTGCGACGCGCGGCCCACCACAATTATTCGGAGCAAAACGGGCAAAGGGACCAGCACGGCGAAGCGTCTCGTGCTCGCCGCGAAACGGAAGCCGGCGACCGCGTCACACGCAACATAACCGAAACGATGCCACTGCGGCGGCTGTACCGCTGCTTGGTCTGCTCATTTCGGCGGGGCGGCCGGCGCAGGACAAACGCATCCGTTATGGCGCGAGCTGCGCTTCCTTTCCGGGCGGGGGCAGCGCAGTAACGCCGGTGATTCGTCACGTACGCCCGGTCTGAACATCCCGAACGAACACGCGAGGAATCGGATGACGGAGAACGGGGGGGTCCTCGCGCTGCACGGCCGGAAAAGGGTAGCACCTGCTGGGCGTGCGTTAATGCTTTGCACAGCCTGAAATGAAACTGCTGTTGGTGTTAGTGCAGGCAGTATGTGAATGCGTTGCCCAGACTTGGAACTACCGTTAGCGGATGATGCAGTTTGTTAGTAGTTGAATTAACGTACCTACTCTTGGCGGAACCGGTCACTTCTTCAACGAGGTTGATCTCTGATCCTTCTCTTGACCTGAATTTGATCTGTTCGTAGCCTCTTTTCAAAATTCCTCGAGATGTTGTTAGGGGAAGGAATGGCACTAGACTAGTATTATAACCGTGGAAGTCAATTATACGGAGTACCCGCTTCCAACGCGGCCGGGGTGCGTTTGGTGGAGCGAACGCTGCTGACCCCTATCCTACATCATAACTCCGTTTGCAGACTCGCATCGCATGCTGCAATGTCAACGCAGCAAGCACCAATGCCCCCCAAAAGCCAAGAGGGCACAACCAAACCTCCCTTTTCAGACGCACGCGTTGACCCCGACGTCTGGCAGGTTTATACACGGAGCTCTCCCCCGGCGTCCGTCAGCCGAGCAGGCCGCGCCGGATCACCAACCGCAACACAATGACCGCGAGACCTCTCTGGTCGGGGCATTTGATCCGATGGCCGCCGCCTGAGACCGAGAAGCAGCCACGACGCTCGTCGGGTTGCCCCGGCGGCCGTTGTACGTCCAATCTTGACCGGTGCTGCGGTACGTACTGGTCCCGAATTCAGTTGGCACGGCTGATCCCGATCGACTTTAAGCAAGCCCTGACCGGTGCAGCTGCAGGTTTAATTAGCGCAACCGACGGAATTAGACAATTAGTCACACTCGTGTTTCATGCTCGTTTCGGCCCTATAGAAATGCCAGTAATAGTGTCTTGCACGCGGGTTGAACAGCACGAGTAGCACGAGCATGCCCGATCTTTTTGCATGGACGCTGACCTTCTAACTACTATTATCGGCCGTAGGCATAATAACCTTTCAATTGGACTGCTATCTCGAGACAATATCTGAAGCACGAGGCCGATATTATCTGAAGCACGCTGACCTTCTATTGTTATCGGTCATTGGCATAATCCTTCAATAGTACTGCTATCTTGAGAAGTTGAGATTCCCCCCTCCGCAGGTTATTTTCTGCAGCACGAGGCTGTGGGAGCACGCAGCACGTTTTAAGTACAGAAGAAGCGTGTGCCGTCAGGGTAACGCGGGCGGCAAGAGTTGACGAGAGGGCGGTCAGGCGCGGGCCGCGCAGGCACTCGTTGATTACCCGCATGAGTCGCGCGGCGCGTTCCCACCACACACAGTGGTCAGGGGACGGAGGCACACGCGCCGTCCAGTTCCCGTGCGCGTGGTCCGGACGCACCTTCCCCGTGCCGATCGTTACCCCTCGTCCCAACTTGAGCTCTTTTCTTTTCTTTGCGCAGTGCCAAGTTGAGCTTTTGACGCACACCAAACACCCTCTTAACTAAACTAATCCCCCCACCCGCTTAATAATAACTCCGGGTCGTCTCCTCCTCCCGTCCGTCCTCCTCCTCTCCTCCTCTGGTATATAAACGCGCGCAAGTAACCCACACCGCCGAGGCCAGCAGAGACCAAACCAAACCAACAGAAGAGCTTCATTTCGATCACAACAACCACATTTCGGAGCGGCGAGCAAGCAAAAGCAACCAACCAACCACAGGAGAAGCAAGAAACATGGCAGCGGTCGAGGTCAGCGGGCGCAGCTGGACGCCGCTGCGGACGCTGGGCCGCGGCGCGTCCGGCGCCGTGGTGTCCCTCGCGGCGGACGCCGCGTCGGGCAAGCTCTTCGCGGTCAAGTCGGCCGGCGCGGCGGCGGCCGCGGCGACGCTGAGGCGGGAGCGGGAGGTGATGGCCGGGCTGTGCTCGCCCCACGTCGTGCGATGCATCGGCGGCGGCGAGGTGGCGGCGGCCGGCGGGTCGTACCACCTCTTCCTCGAGTACGCGCCCGGCGGGTCGCTCGCCGACGAGGTCGCCAGGAATGGGGGGCGCCTCGAGGAGCGCGCGGTCCGTGCCTTCGCGGCCGACGTGCTGCGCGGGCTCGCGTACCTCCACGGGCGGTCGATCGTGCACGGCGACGTCAAGGCCCGGAACGTGGTGATCGGCGCCGACGGGCGCGCCAAGCTCGCCGACTTCGGGTGCGCGAGGCTGGCGGCCGGCTGCGAGCGGCAGATCATCGGCGGCACGCCGGCGTTCATGGCGCCCGAGGTGGCCCGCGGCGAGGAGCAGGGCCCGGCCGCCGACGTGTGGGCGCTCGGCTGCACGGTCGTCGAGATGGCCACCGGCCGCGCCCCGTGGAGCGGCGTCGTGGACGACGACGTCCTCGCCGCCGTCCACCGGATCGGGTACACGGACGCCGTGCCGGAGGTGCCGGCGTGGCTGTCCGCGGACGCGAAGCATTTCCTCGCCTGCTGCTTCGCGAGGAACGCATCCGACCGGCCCACGGCGGCGCAGCTCCTGGACCACCCGTTCGTGACGTCGGCCTGCCACGAAGTCAAGTCGTCGGAGTTCAAGTGGGTGTCCCCCAAGAGCACTCTCGACGCCGCATTCTGGGAGTCCGAGACCGACGACGAGACAGAAGACATTTCAGAGAGCCCGGCCGAGAGGATCAAGTCGCTGGCGTGCTCTGCCGCCGCCGCCGCGGCCTTCCCGGACTGGGAGGAGGACTGCGACGAGAGCTGGATCGACGTGCTCGGCGGGGAGGCCGAGGCGTGCGGCGCGAGCCATGTAGCGAGCAAAGTGTCCAGCGTTGCGGCGGTGCCAGCTGGAGAGATGGGTGTCGGCGGCGGCAGCGTCCCCAGTGATGATGAACAACTGGAAACAGAGGATGTCCTCCTGCCGTTCTTCGGTGCTGTCGTTGGAGCAGCTGCTGCTGGTCGTTCTTCAGTTGGGCGTCAGAAGAATAAGCGCTGTTTGAGTTCGGAGTGTCATGTAGAAGTACTTCCAGTTCAGTTTGTACTATATCTGCTTTGTGATGGAATAGTCGATGGAATAAAGTTATGGCTTACCACAAATTTTGCTGTGCGCCTCTGTTTAATTTCACACGTTCTTTTGTTTGGCGAGGGGAAAATTTCCCATGTCCATACGCTGCTTTCACCTAATTTTCGGTCTGCGAGACTGATCACGCACGCTCTGTTCGTTCCACACTTGAGAAATCGCATACCAGAGTACTAGTAATTTACTGCTGCAGTAACCGCGCCGTCAAGTACTGCCGAAGTGACAAGTACGTGCCGAGACACAGCATGAGCATCAGCAATGTTGCAGTAAAGCGGTCCATAACGAATAAACAATACCTTCAAGTGGTCTAAATACATTGTGCAACCGGTCCATTGCAAGGAGATAACTAAAGTCGACCGTAGCCTTACGGACCGTCCATAAGCAATACAAAGTAATTTCTCTCTCTTCCTTTCCCCTCTCTCACCGCTCTGGTAGCCTCGCGCCACGGGAGGGAAGGCCAAGCTACACCGACGGAAGGCCGCCGGCGGGAGAGCCTCTCTAGACCGTCGTCGCAAGACCTCCCGCGTCGACTTGAGCTCGCCGTTTGACGCGCCCTCCTGCATCGCCAACTCGAGTTAGTCGTCGGTGTGAGCCTCCTGCACGGCCAGATCGAGCATGTCACTCTCTCTGTCCACTGCATTGTGCGTGTCCGGGAGGGAGGGACCAGCAGGGAAGAACGATGGCTGTCGCATCCTTCACCACCGCCAAGTTCTTGACGCCGGTGGCCGCGAGATCTGGCGGCAACAGGGCGCCCCCGCTGCCCGCCATCGGGACACCTCCGCCAGGCCGCGCCGCAAAGAGAAGAGGGAGCCACTGTCATGATCCAATGAGCGAATGGAGGGGAGGACGCAGGGCTTCCATCGTCTTGCTCCGGGCAGGCTGGAGGACCGGAGGTTGGGGACGAATCTGGAGCTCGAGAGGTTGGGGAAGAATCGGGAAAAGGCAGTCGGAGCTGGATCGTTTTTTATTTCTCGTGGGACCCACTTATCCGCTCATCTAGACTTCTACCATTGTGCGGATGTCAATAGCAAATAACCACTGACAATGGCCCCACCTTTATTGACCGGTTGGCGCATGCACATTGCGCTTGCCCATGTTTACCCTGTACGCAAGGAGTACTTGGCTGTAATAACTCGGCGGCATAAAAACGCTAAGCATTCGAGAACACCTGGGTTTATTCCATTCGATGCCTGCGTTTGTTCCGATCCACGGCTTCTCGACCACGAAACAGGCGATCCCCGAATCGCCAGCGTCAGGGTACACGCACGCACTCGCGGTCCACTAAACTAATCGCGCACGGGGTGGCGTCGGCTGACGTTGACGCATGCGTAACCAGCAGTAGTAGGGGAATCAGCAGCACCGCCGGCGGTGCCTCTCATCAGCGTCACCTGGCCCTTTGGATAGGCAGCGGGCAAACGGGACGCACCTCACGACCGCCTGCCGCCGCGGGTCGGGGCGGGGCCGGGACCCACGCCGCCGATCCCCGGCACCGCCACACCGTCTTGCGGCGCCTCCCGCGAAATACCTGCACGGTATACGTGCAGTTCCTGGGTGGCGGTCGCGTCGTCGGTGCGTGAGGAGTTCACGGATGATTGGGGCGGCGGCGTGGCGGGCGCCACGGCTGACGCGACCCCCGCGTCATCGGTTCCATCACGGCGCACTCCAGCCACTCACTACCGCTACGCCCGTCCGCGGCTCATGGAGGGGGTCAAAGAGCCGAGCCCGCGGCCGCGGGTCTACGACACAATAATAATGAGGCTCGCGCCGCGGAACGGAACCTTGGCGGTCAGTGCAGCTGCTGCCGCCCCCGTTGTCCGCCTATGCTCCGGCCGTCACGTACGTACCGGTTGCCCCCGATCGACGCGTGTCGAGGCGGTCCAGTCTCTCGCGCACGCCACGAGGTTGGAGACGGATCAAGTCAGCAAGGCGGCCGTGTCGCCCGTCCAGACCTGCCGGCGCGACCCGACGGACCGAGCGTGTGAACCCTGAAGACGTGGCGGGCCTGGTGTCCGTAGTCGCGCGCGCGCAGCTCTAGGACGCTCGGGACACGCCGATCGGGCGGCGTCCGATTGGGCCACAGGGGATAAGGGCGGAGGCACCCCGTGCGTCGATGGAGTCCACGGGGGCGGGCATATTTGGTCGGTCTTGGCCGCCAGCTGCTCGTGCCATGCCACGGAAGAGTCCACAGCTTTCTGTCCACTTTGTGCTTTCCTGCCTCTCTCGCGTCAACTTCGTGGCGCAAGTGGATAGTACGGGAAATCACTCCAGGCTCGAATTCCAGAGAGGCCTATTTCATCATCGGATGGCTTCCTCCTGGCTAGCTACGAGTAGGTTCTAGAGGGGTCCAGAACGTTTTGTTCTCTCGAGTGATGGATGGATTCTAGAAATTGGAAGGTGCGGACGCGGTGAAGTCAACGGCGGCTTGGAATGTTCCAGGGCTCAATTGGAGATGACGGCGACAGTGTTCAATATAGAGCTAGTGGAACAATTGTCATAGTATCACGGATGTAAACACAAATGGATATGTGAGAGAACTCCAGATTCGTTAACCTTTCTCTTGAGTTTATATGTGGCCAGCTCAGGTTCACAGTCTCCCAGATGGTGCTTTCGTGGCACCAAACTGATGAGATGCCGGTGGAACACCTGTGATTAAGCCTAACAGTCTACAAACATCTGTGCAGTCCGTCAAACTGTATCTAGTTGGTGATCAAACACGCATTACGTGCTGGTAACAGTCTCCAAACACCTGCGCAATCCGCCGAGAAGTATAGTAGTAGGACCAGCCTTCAGTTTGGTGATCAAACCAGCACGCACGTGTACTCCCTCGTCGTCTCTCCTCATGCCACTTGGCTCCGAATGCAGTTACACGCATCTCCGGAGTAAACTGTCGCGGCACCAACACGCACAGATCACCAGAACGAGTAGGTGCGAGTTGACTTCACGGTTGTTCCTATTTCGAGTTTAAGAGCCCATACCCATACCAAAGTCAAATCATCGGGGGAGGAGAGGACAAAAATGAAGAAAAAATGTGAGCGACATAAAGTCGTCAGAGGTCAACCGAGCAGTGTGTAAACGCCGCCCATGCCGCATCGACCATCCGATAACCGTTTTCCGGTTCACGTCGCTCTGCGTAGCAGTTGTTGCAAATATTCTACTCCTACGTACAACGCCTCCGTACCGTGTGCCCTTTGTTTTTTTTTGTTGCGCTCATGCTCCGGGCCTCTCTATCCACTGCTTTTTAAAAGGGCAGCAAAAATCCTAAAGCTCCCGGCACGGCCAGCATGGTCCGAGCTCCCGTCCACTAGAGATGCGCAACGTGTCGCGCTGTTTCGCCAAGAACAAAACAGCCAGCTACTCCCCTGTTCTCCTGGCGGCGAGAGAGAGACCTGTGATCCGGACACTTGTCGAGGCATCAACTGCGACAGGTCAGTGGAGCGCCTACCAAAAGCAGGGCCAGCCGCCAGCCCGCCAACGAATCGCGCTGCACAGGTGGCTAAGCACGGGTGTTAATTAGTAGTACAGGTGAGCATCAGGCTTTGTGGCGGCAGTATGTGTTTATGCTACTACGAGTATCTTGTGGCTGTAGATGAGGTTGGAACCATCCCGCGCCTGCCGAAAATTTTAGAAGTATCTCCGCAGGATCAGGACTTCACTGGCAGAGTGGCGATGCTGATCGCCGGGATGCTGTTTGTTTGATTTCCTTTGATTATGCTGTGTCGTTACGGATTAGGTATCTGGACTCGTCTGATTGATGTGTTTATAAGAACAAAACAAATCACGTTCGCGCGCTTCGATTCCAGGCTTCCAGCTATGTGGTGCGGACTGTTGTTTCAGATACATTGGACTGCGACGATGAGGTGTCGAGTTCGTCTGGCTGCTAGTATGGATTTTGCAGCCACGCAATTAGGTTCTGTTTGATCAAAAACAAAACATGCTCCAGTTATTTTTTTCTGCCTCCTATATCGAACCTTCATGGCAGTTCAGGCTTCAGAAACCTTTGGTTTGAGTGTGATTGATGCATTTAGGCGATAATTTAGCTTCTAGGACTTGTTAAATGGAAACCATAGAACTTGTCTGTGCACTTTTTTAAATTCATGTCCCTCAGAAATATATACTCCCTCTGTCCCAAAATAGGTGTCGCTGTTGACTTTTTTGACCGCTCGTCTTATTCAAATTTTTTACGCAAATCTTATTTATTTTTTTATAATTTGTTTTATCATTGAATATATTTTAATTCTGACATATTTTTATATATATTTAAATATTTTTTTGAATAAGACGAATGGTCAAACATGATGTCTAGTGACAACTATTTTGGGACGGAGGGCGTACAACAAAAATGTCTTGGCACCCAGGGGGCTATTAAATATTAATATTAATAAATCCAATAAGAAATAACTATGTACAACCTACTGTATAAAGTTTTGTATATATGTTATTCCTCAACATTGATGGAGCTTCATTTTGACCAATGGGGGCATGTGCCCTCTTGCTCGCAAATTCATTTTGACCAGATCATACACCTCCTAGCCTACCTATGGCTCAGGGTTGTGTCGCCTTGGTCATATCAAGTGTACTTGCTAAGGCTGCTCTCAATGGGAGTTTCATTTTCAATAAATGAGGTACCACATAAGCAAAGACTATGAGTTGGTATGATATTTAAGAAGAAAGAGAAGAAAGTGGTTTCATTTAGATGAAACTAGTGTTGCACTATTTCCAAAACTTTGAAACCCAATGAAACCACCATTGAAGCCATTGAGTTTCATTTCATGAGCTTTCCTCCCAATCATAATGCAAGAATTAAATACCATGACTTGCCTATGAAACAACAAAAATAAAACTTACCATTGGAGGGAGTTGTTTCTTTGATGGTTTCAAATCATTTTAGGTGATGTGGCATGTTGGAAACAACAAAATGAAATCCTCATCGAGGTATTGAAAATGAAACTCCCATTGGGAGTACCTAAGTACATTAGAAAAGATTATTTATTGTCATGAAAGAGTTATGTTAGTTATGGATTCTCTTGTGTAGTAAAGAAAAAAAAAAGGCTGATTAATAGCTCCAGCTACAAACTTATTCTTTAAGAGCATAGGAGCGGCATGGCACTTGACCTATGCTCCATGAGAAGCAAAGGAACAATGCTTATGCGGCATGATCGACTCAACCTGATGCAATGTGGTTGTCATCCCAGCACCCTATGAAATATAATGTTGTACTTGAAGTGAATTTTACGTGGAACACCTAGGGTGTGAGCTCTATTTTGCCCGCACAACTGTGAAATCAATGGTCCAGATCTGATGCACTTCAGGTACTTTGGGTCAGCAATCCGAGTCATTAATTTTTGCAAATGTGGCATCTAGATAAGAGCATCTCTAAGAGATTTTTTATATCTCTTCTAATTTATAGAAATAGAGATTTTGTTAAAAAAGCACCCTCCAACAATTTTTTCAATTGGATATTCAAATATAGATATCCTCTATTCCGGATTTCTAGCTATCCAAAGATGGAGAGTGAGGATGGCTCTCCAGACTGCGCACAAGATATAGAAAAGCTGTTGGAGAGTAAAAAGATATAGAGAGCGATTTTTAAACAAATGACTTTCTAAATAATGATTTAGAAAGTGAAATTTAAAAAGGCTCTTGGAAATGCTCTAAACCACTTATATACTAGGTGTTCTTTAAAATCGATTTAGCCATACTGTATTAATCTGCTTCTTCTTGGACTGCCGCACCAGTTAACACCCAACTGACGAATGTGCACCGCACCGAACTGTCTGGCTGGCCATGTCTTCGTCAAGCTGGCCACACGAAGTATTTTGCTGACCCGATAACTCTCTCGTCGGAGGGATACGTGTGCTGCTCCATCTGCTATTGCGCGCCACGCGCGGGGCCGCATGGAACGCATCGGTGCGCTCGGCCGGCGGGCGGTAGCTCGCCGGAAAGAAACGTGTACGCGTCATCGCGTCCGCGCGCAACTTCACGGCGGTTCTCTGCGTTGTGCTCATCTCCCGTTTCAAGTGTCCAGTGAGGTTAAATCTCGTACGTCCTGACCTTGCTCCGGACGCAACCTCAGACATCAGTACGACGACTACTATTTCTAGAAATGTTTACGGTGATTAAGCAATCAGTCCTTGTGCCGTTTATACACATAAACGAAGGCATCGCTTTGGTATAAACCACCGGTAATGTCATTTGGCATTAGGCTTCCACCAAGAACAAAACGCCAGCTCGTCTCTATGCACCAAAGTAACACGATGCTTTCCAGAAGGAGAACGCAAGAGAAAAACAGGGAGCCCCGGGGCTTGACACTTGTCCCTGGTCCCAACTACAATCGGCAATCCCACTAACCGTCATCACGGCTGACGGCATCTCGCCAGCTCGCAGATTATTGAACAGCACAGGTAACGTGTCTGGTCACGAGCTCGCCTCGGTCACAAAATCAGACCTCTCCGTTGTGATTTTTGGGAACTTTTGACAGATACGAGAGCTCATATGTTTGGACTTGTCTGTGATTAATTAGCTGCTGCTCGCGTTACATACTGCTCGAGTCTGCTGAACCGTTAGATGATCATTATTATCACCCTGCCTCTCGGCATGATGATAACGAGTAATGACGTCAAATGATTGCATTTGACCAACTTTAACTTTGATGGAAGCTGAAGTGATGTTCCGGCTTCGTCGGCGCTTCCAAAATTTTCCTGATATTTGTGTGGTTTCACCATTTTCATCTTGATTTCCAAGGAAAATACAGGCACCGCAAAATCTTCATAACGTACTATACATGGAAAGGAAAACTCGATAACGTTCACACACCTTGACTTACGCTGCCAAGTGTGTACTCCAGTTATTCGCCGAAGCATGAACCATAGGACGAGAGAGACGGACATCCGAGGTGAGGCAAGCGATGACGCGGCAAAATCTGGAGAAGCTTCGCCGCGGATGGCGGAGAGACGAGCGCTCCCGTTCCCACACCCAAATTGAGCTCGTGCTTCCAATTTCCCCGCCCGAATCCAGAAATCCCCACGTGCTTCGCCACACGCCACGTTGCGGCCTCCCGCGACCGGTCGGGCAAGCCGCTCGCTCGAGAGGCCCACACGGCAGCCCTCTCGTGTGGTCTCTCGCGTCGCATGCTTTCCACGCCGCGCCGCGCGGCGAAGGCATCGGCAGCTACGGGAGGTACGGAACGGAGGCCAAGCGGCACCACGCGCGGCGCCTTATAAGTAGGCGCGCTCCACTCCAAACGCAGGCAAGAGACGCACACAGGCAGACACGCGACGCGAGCGGCAAAGGCAAATCGCACGAAACCAATTTCGAACAAACGAGCGCCGAGAACCAGAGGCATGGCAACAGCGGTCAGCGGCCGATGGACACGCGTCCGCACGCTCGGCCGGGGCGCGTCCGGCGCGGTGGTCTCCCTCGCCGCCGACGCCGCCTCGGGCGCGCTCTTCGCCGTCAAGTCGGCCGCCGCGGGGGCCGCGGAGCAGCTCCGGCGGGAGGGGGCCATCCTGTCCGCGCTCCGCTCGCCGCACGTGCTCCCCTGCCTCGGCTTCCGCGCCGCCGAGGCCGGCGAGGGGGAGTGCCAGCTCTTCCTCGAGTACGCGCCCGGCGGCTCGCTGGCCGACGCGGCGGCGAGGAGCGGCGGTCGCCTCGACGAGCGCGCCGTCCGGGCGTACGCGGCGGACGTGGCCCGCGGCCTGGCGTACCTCCACGCGCGGTCGCTCGTGCACGGGGACGTCAAGGCCAGGAACGTCGTGGTCGGCGCCGACGGCCGCGCCAAGCTCGCGGATTTCGGGTGCGCCAGGGAGGCGGGATCCGGGCGCCCGATCGGCGGCACGCCGGCGTTCATGGCGCCGGAGGTCGCGCGCGGGGAGGAGCAGGGCCCCGCGGCCGACGTCTGGGCGCTGGGATGCACCGTTGTCGAGATGGCCACGGGCCGCGCGCCATGGAGCGACATGGACGACATCCTCGCCGCGGTCCACCGGATTGGGTACACCGACGCCACGCCGGAGGTGCCCGCCTGGCTCTCACCCGAGGCCAAGGATTTCCTGGCCCGGTGCTTCGCGAGGAACCCACGCGACCGCTGCACGGCGGCGCAGCTCCTGGAGCACCCGTTCTTGGCGTCGGCCGGATGCGGCGTCAAGGCAGAGGAGGTGTCCGCGAAATGGGTGTCTCCCAAGAGCACGCTGGACGCCGCGCTCTGGGAGTCCGACACCGACGACGACGAGGAGGAAGAGTATGCTGAAATGTCAGAGAGCCCCGCCCAGAGAATCAAGGCATTGGCCGGCCCCTGCTCGGCCCTGCCGGACTGGGACTCCGACGAAGGCTGGATTGAAGTCCTCAACGAGCAATGTGAAGCCTGCGATTTGGTACCAACCAAAGAGGCGGCCGAGGAGGAGATGGCCGGCGAGGACGAGTGTGTCCTTGTTAGTGAAGAGATCGAAGCAGAAGCAGAGTTCAGCGATGTCGATGCAGAGCTTGGTGTTCGTTTGTGTTCTGTAGCTGTAGAATTCGCTGCTCGGTCAACGGAGCCGCAGAAGCGTGAACTGTGTCCTTGCAGTGATCCATCTGTATTTCCTGTAGACAGTAATTGTCATTCGAGTCGAATTGAAATGTCAAAGTTCCTTTTACGGCCAAATCGTCTCCTTTTCTCCTGTTCTAGTATTCGTTCTGCAAATTGACAGTAAGCTGTTTTACATTGACCGGACAAAATCTAGAACTCCCGGACTGGTGCGATGCGACGATTCGAGAAACATTGTTCTAGACAGCCGCATGAATCAGTGGCCAGTGATTGGGAATGACCGGGAGTATATCCGCTCTTATGCTTTGGGGCCATGCTAAAAGTAGTGGCTAGATCAAACGAGCAAAAGCTCGAAAGCATCCCAATTGGGACTTTCTGGGTTATTATTCTGCCAGTTCCCAACTTAGAAATGCTCAGCAATCGAGCAGTAACCTTCGCACATTCGATACATGCCTCTCCCCCCAGCCGATAACGATGAACCCCCGGCTAATTGCGTCCTCGTCCGAGCGAACTATCGAAATGCGCTCCTCCTACCAGTGATCGCATCCTGCTGGGGTCTCGTGACACTGGCTACCTAGTGAAAAAACTACAAACTTTATCTGGATAAGTCTGGACATATTGGCACGCGGCCTGATATCGAGACGGAGGACAAGTGGCAGCGCCTTCCCAATTTGGTGGTGTGCTTCTCAGCAAATATAAAATTGAAGTTGGCGTACACGTTTGATATTTTTTTTTGCCACACGTGGCTGGATGGATGAGACACAGGGTCTTGAGCTTGTCCAAATCCTCAAGACTTGCTCACCCGGACACGTGTGCGAACCTCTGGGAAAGCTCTTGCTTGAAACTTCTGTTCTGTGCTTGGTTCCGGTAAGCTACTATTGTTTCATCCGGCGGAGCTGCTCCTTATCTTACCATAAAAAGATCAGGTTTTTTGGATTTACAGTAAAAACATTTCCTGCAGGCATATCTTGGAAACAATTTCCAGCATTTCAGAAATACGAAAGTAATGTATCGGCCAAAATTTCTGCTAGCAAATTCTGAATTGCAGAATATCTGAGCGCTGCTTGACGTTCCATACCGTCGTCAGCAGCGACTAATGAGGTGGTCATCATCGCGGCGAATGGAATTTGTTGGCCAACAAAAGTACACCGCAGCCTCAGGCCGTCAGCAACCTTGCTGTGCGCCAACTAACCTGTACCTTCACATCTCAGCTCACTCTGTCCTTGCGACAGCGAGAACTCCGGCTCTTGAAGAATCTTTTGGAAGGGAGCAAGAGAAGGGAAAGGCGTGGTAGTCAGCGGCCCGCGGCCCGCGGCCCTCTAGAACCCTACCGCTTCGGTGCAAGCCAGCATTAGGTAGGTGGCGTCCAAGTCAAAACATCCGGAAACGATCTTTCTGCTGCTCAACGCGGGGGGTTTGACCTGCGGAGAGTGAGGCAGTTGAGCAGCAGGAATCGCGTGCGTAGATCAGCAGCATTGCCATCGGACCAATCTCCCTGGTTGCGTCCTGGTGAACCATGATCGATGATGCAGTTCAGGGATTCGACGACGTGGAACAAGGAGGGACATGGAAAGGATACTGAAGCAGGCACCGGACGGACGATGTGGGCGGGTAACAGCGATACGTGCTCGCGGGGCATCGGGACGTGGCCGCTCCGGGCTAGCTCCATCTGGCGGCGGCGCTCGGATCAGTTACGAACTTCTGATTCCGTTGGCCGATCTGGCGAAGGCGCGTCGAGTGGACAAAAATCTCGGCCAGAGATCGACGCGGACAGGGAAGGTCGACCTGGCGTGCTGGACTGCTGCTTCGCTCGCTCACCAGTCACCAACGCCGCCTCGCGCCTCCACTGTGAAAAGGGCGAGGGCAAGATACTCGTGCCGTGTATCTGAACCGGCGACGATTATGCTTGGTTAGATTATTGTATCTGATGGAGGCTGCTAGTTGTGCAGATCAACAGCACCAACCTCAACTACGGCTAGCAGTATGTGAGCAAGATACACTGTATCGTAATTAGGCTCGTGCGTTACTGGCCGTGGACTGGTCCCGTTCTTACTGTGCGGTTGCTTCCGTCCTGCTTCTTCAGGTCAATTCGAGCAAGCAAAGCGTGCAAGCACCGGTTGCCCGGGGGCAAAATCCTAACAGGGTTAGGTAGATTTGGTCACAAGCAAGCTCGGGCCGTTTTGACTTGATTCGGATTTTGGAGTCGGTAAGCATGGACTTTCACTGCAGCAGCGGCTGTTGATGAGGGATGCCGATGAAGCTACTACTGGTAACCTGTCAGAAAGATCATTTTAGTAATTCTTGCTGCTAGGAGCGCGCGTGAGATGTTTTATCGTTCCAGTTCGTCGTAACAACAAATGAAAAGAACATATGCTGATGATTGGTCAAGTCCAAATATGCGCTGCACCAGCTCTATTCTATCACGCCGAATGACACGGGTTGCTGATCAACGGCCCGGCCTAACTCCTCTAACTGAAAAGTGGAATAGTCATGGAACAGAGCAGCAGAGGAGCAATCAAGGTGCTGTCATTTGGAACAAACTGAGAAGAAGAAACCATTGTAATCATGGCGGCCTAACAAGTCAGGCAGGCTGGATAGATAGGCCTTGGGGTATACGTCCATCTGTCTAAGTCAAACATTCGCTGAAACGATATTTCAGGTTAACGAAGGTTGTTATCAGTATAGCTAGCTACTGCCTTCGAGATTTGACCTGATTTTGTTTTTTAAAGACCGACCTGACAGTTCAACGGCAGAAATCTCGTGCGTGCAGGACTCAGATCCTCTCAGTTGGAGGGCAAAATTCAGAGAAGCTACAGTACGCTGCTACAGGTTTAATTCAGGCCATTGTACCTCCTCTCACAAGTTCCTGTGCTTGCTGCTACAGTTGTCTGAATTTTTCTCTCCACTGCAGAGGACCCCGATCGTGCGTGCATGCGCCCGTCAGCCGTGCGAACAACCATATGTAACGGATTGCGTCACCTCGTAGGCTTTCACAAGATCAGGTGAGTGAGAGTCCAGAACATCTCTATCGAATACATGTCACCGATGGCGTCACTTCGTAGGCTTCTCAAGATCAGTCAGGAGTTCAGAACATCTCCTCTGAGGTGATCCGTCGGTACCCGGCCAGTTGATTTTCGGTTCAATCACAATCAGTCCTCTTGTGACTTTGGGTTCAACTCGTCTCCGGAATAGAAAGTGGATCAGTTTTTCACTTCGATTCTTCGATCACGATGGCGCTAGTCTCAGGGCTTTAGACTATCGATTGATTTGCCTCGTGCGGTGTCACGTGGAACGAGGAGCTATCGCTGTTAGGTTGATCTCTCCAGCCTCTCAGGCTCAAAGGCCCGTGGGCTTTGGTCTGCGCTCTGATCGGGGGCGCCCAACCCAACTCTGGTTGGTGGGCCCCTGTCGCCAGTGCTATAAAAAGATGGTGGGGGACGGGGCGCGCAGTACGAGGTTGACCGCGCCGCCACTAACCCCACCGACAAACCCTAGACCGATCACGATCTAGCGCTGCGCCGACGGGAAGACTCACCGTCGCCACCACGTCGTCGTACGGGCCCGCCGTCCCCGGCCAGTGCCGCTACAGGCCCGAGGGACACAGGAACATCACCCGGGCCCGCTCCTCTGCATCGACACCGACGCCAGGCGCCGTCGCACCGTCGCCGCCCGTCGTTGCCATGGCTGCACCAGCTCCCGCTGCTACACACGAAGGTATGCACCACTCTCCTCTCCCTCACTTCCAGATCAGAACTCCATGCTTATGCCTAAACAGATACTAGGATCCGCTATCTCTACACCTAGTCGTTTTCAGAGAATTCAACAATGGTATCAAGAGCCTAGGCTAGTGTGTGTTTTAGATCGGGTCGCAGAGATTAGAAGGAGGTGAATGTTGTTTTCGATTCAAAGGACGGAACCCTAACCCTAACCCTACAGAACAGAGGAAGGCCGGCGGGGACTTACCTGTTCCGCCGTGCCGTCCACCGCCATCGTGCGGACCAGATGCCATCGCCGCTCGCCGCCAGGACGCCGACGTGCGCGCGCATGACGGCTTCACAAAACAGAGCCGTTGCTCGCCACACAGAAAACATGGCACCGTCACAGCCCCGCTCGACGACGGCGCGCTCACCCTCGGGTGGACGCGCGCGCCGGCGAGGGGGGCTGAGGCGGTGCCGTCGTCTCCTTCATCTCCGTTTCACCGCCGCAGTCGCCTTGCGCTCGTCGCATCGCCGTCGCGCGGGGGAGGAGAAAGGAGATAGAAGAGAAAATGGATTAGGGTTTCGGCGCGACGCGTTTTTTCCGCTGCCTTATACGTCGCACGATTCACCTCAGCCGTCGATCTCGACGGACGGTCCAGATGGAGGCGGGCGTGAAACAACCCGTCGCCAGGCCGGGCCGGCCCATTTGCGGGCACTTTCGCGCGCGCGCGGTATGGGACGCGTGCTCCGTGTTTTGGGCCGGGCTGCATTCGGCTGAAGTTTTGCTTTCGGGCCGAAAAACAGAATAGAGAACAAACAAATTTTGTTTTAGTTTAAACTTTTTTCAGAAGCGAATTTGACTGAATTTGACCAGATTTCGTCTCTGTTTAAATTTGAACCAAAGGGATAATTTTTCCAGAGACTAGATAATTGAGTTTATGCTTCTGTTTAAGTTTTTACTACAGACTTATTAACGTTTCCGCTGCATAGATAATTGATTATTCATTGTTTGCATTGATTTTAAATTCGAACCAAATGGAGAATTTAATTTCAATTCATAGATTCCTGTCCAGAATTAATTATGATATTACTGTTTTCTGACCAAAGTTGATAATAGCGATATTGTGATGTTATAGATAATTTTCATGCATTATTTCTATTTCTGCCCAAAGGTGATATAGTTCTAATGCAAAAAGTATTGTATGTTTTAATTTTGACCAAAGTTGGATTTAAGGCATGCAATGATTTCTGTTAAAATTTTATTCTCACTTGATTTGAAATGTTTTTCAGGAGGGTTATCTATGATGATGTCCATCAATGATATCCCGATACTGAAAGGAGAAAACTATGGTGAATGGTACAAGAAGCTGGACCTGTTCTTCACCATTGGTGGTTTGGACTGGGTGCTGACTGCACGAGCTCTTGCAGCTCCTGAGCAGCCAGAAAGAGGAGAGAATGAGACATATGCTGATTGGTCAGCCAGACAGCTTGCCTACAAGATAAGCAAAGACAAGTATGATATTGATTATGCTGCTTGGTTCCCTGCCAACAAGAAGTGTTTGGCTATGGTAAAGAACACTATAGAGGCCTCCATTATGGGGTCAATTACAGACTGTCCTACTGTCATAGAGTACCTTGAGAAGATAAAGAGTCAGTATATTGGCTCTTCAAAGACTTATGCTACCCAGTTGATAAAACAGCTGGTCACAGAGAGGTACACAGGTGGTGGGATAAGAGAGCACATACATCGCATGGTGAGCATAAACAATAAGCTTAAGCCAATGGACCTTGCTTTCAAGGATGATCACATTGTCCATTTGGTTTTTACTTCATTGCCAAAGACTTTTGACACCTTCATTGTTGGGTACAACATGTCCCCAGAGAAATAGGACATAGAGAAGGCCATTGCAATGTGTGTGTAAGAAGAGGAAAGATTGCCCCCGAATTCCATCAACTATGTGAAGAACAAGAATGGGTATCCTTCCTCCTCCTCCTCTAAGGGAAAAGGTTCTCAGCAGTTTCAGGCAAGAGGTCCTCAGCACTTCGAGGGACAGTCCTCCCAGCAGCATAGACCTAAAGATGGACAATTTACTATGGGAAAGGACCAGTGTATGCACTGCTTGGGTAAGGGACACTACAAGAAAGATTGTCCCGAGTACTTAAAGATGATCATAAAAAAGAGAGGTGAGAACATTATTTCATTTGTAAATGAATCCTTGTATATAGATTATTCGAAATCTACTTGGTGGATTGATTCAGGAGCAACTATTCATGTTGCAAATTCTTTACAGGGATTCCGTTCGACGAGAACCACTCAAAGAAGCGAAAGGCAAATTAAAGTTGCCAACGGAGTCGAGGCAGATGTCGAAGCTGTTGGAGTCCTTCTCTTAGAGCTAGACACCGGCTTTGAGCTTTTACTTAGAGATGTCTTTTATGTACCGACATTACAGGGAAACTTAATAAGTGTGTCTCGTCTAGATGATTATGGATTTGATTGTCATTTTGGTAATGGCAGATGTGTAATAAGGATTAATGATACAGTTGCTTCTATTGCTTTTAAGAGAAATGATCTTTATTTATTATCGCTGCGTGAAAGTATGAATTCCGTATGTGATATGAATGCAATTGTATCCTCGCCTACAGATAAAAATAGAAAACGAAAGAGAAAAGATAATGAGTCGTCGAAATTGTGGCATTGTCGTTTGGGCCACATTTCGAGGGGGAGAATAGAAAGACTTATTAGAAATGATATTCTTCCCTCCTTAAAGTTTTCAGACTTAGAGCAATGCATCGATTGCATGAAAGGAAAATGTGTAAAGATAACAAAGAAAAATGCTGAGCATAGCGCGGGTGTTTTAGAGCTAATTCACACAGACATCTACGGTCCTTTCTCAGTTAGAAGCATAGATGGATATGATTCGTTCATAACATTTACAGATAATTATTCCCGTTATGGATACATCTATCCAATTAAAGAAAAGTCAGAAGCTTTAGAAAAATTCAAGATATTCAAGGCTGAAGTTGAAAATCAGCACAACTTAAAGATAAAAGTAGTCAGATCCGACCGTGAAGGGGAATACTATGGTCGGCATACCCCATATGGCCAAGTTCCAGGACCTTTTGCTAGGTTCCTACAGGAACAAGGCATAGTAGCCCAGTATTCAATGCCGGGCGACCCTCAGCAGAATGGAGTGGCAGAAAGGCGCAATCGCACCTTAATGGATATGGTACGGAGTATGATAAGTTTCTCCACTTTACCAGTGAGTTTATGGATGGAGACATTAAAAACCGCTGTCTATATTATCAACAGAGTACCATCTAAAGCGGTGCTGAAAACACCGTATGAGTTGTGGACAGAAAGAGTACCCTCATTGAATCACCTAAGGGTGTGGGGGAGTCCTGCTGAGGCAAAGATATTTAACCCGAACATTGGGAAATTAGATCCCAAAACACTGAGTTGCCATTTTATTGGCTATACAGAGAAATCAAAGGGATACCGTTTCTACTGTCGAGATCGACATACAAAGTTTGTAGAAACTAGACACGCTGCCTTCTTTGAGGAAGAAATGATTCGGGTGAGCGTGGTAGTTCGAGAGATTGATCTTGAGGAGAAGCGGGTGCATGCACCCAACCCTATGACTCAAGAGCCTTTCTTCTCACTGCCTACTGTGGCTGCACCGCGAGTGCAAGACCCTGTGATGCCAGCCTCTGTGGTGGTTCCTCCTGTGGCAACCATGAATGAAAATGTGGAACATGTCCCTCAGGATCCTATAGAGCCCATTGCCGCAGATCAAGAGGAGCCACATCAGCCTCCAATAGAGATTGTTCCAAATGTAGAGGCCCCTAAAAGGTCTCAAAGAGAAAGAAGGTCGGCTATTCCCGATGATTATGAAGTGTATAACACTGAGGAATGTCAAATGGAGGATGATCCTACCTCATTTGAAGAAGCCATGAGAAGCGAGCATTTATCTAAGTGGCTGGCAGCCATGGAAGATGAAATGAGATCGATGAGTACCAACGATGTTTGGGACTTAGTGAAAATTCCTGAAGGAGTCAAGCCAGTAGGCTGTAAATGGGTCTATAAAACTAAATATGACTCTCAAGAGAATATAGAGAAGTTTAAAGCGCGACTTGTGGCAAAAGGATATACGCAAAGGGAGGGAATTGATTACCATGAGATATTTTCTCCAGTCTCATGTAAAGATTCCTTCAGGGTCATTATGGCCCTTGTGGCTCATTTTGATCTAGAATTGCATCAAATGGATGTAAAGACGGCGTTCCTAAATGGGGATGTGGATAAAGAATTTTACATGGCACAACCGAAAGGTTTTGTCGTGGAAGGAAAAGAAAAGATGAGATGCCGCCTAAAGAAATCGATTTATGGGTTAAAGCAAGTTTTAAGAATGTGGTTTTTTAAGTTTGACAGTACAATTAAAGGATTCGGGTTTGAACAGAATGTGGAGGACAATTGCGTATATGCAAAGTTCAAGAATGGAAAGTATATCTTCCTAATCCTGTACGTGGATGATATCCTGCTTGCAAGCAGTGACGTCAGTCTACTACTAGAAACAAAGAAATTCTTGTCCTCACAATTCGAAATGAAAGATTTTGGTGAAGCGAAATTCGTCTTAGAAATTGAAATTCACCGAGACAGATCAAAAGGGGTATTAGGACTATCACAAAAGACATACATAGAAAAGGTCCTGAAGAAATACAATATGCACAAATGCAGTGCCTCACCTGCTCCTATAGTCAAGGGCGATAGATATGGGGACTTTCAATGTCCAAAGAATCAATATGAAAAAGATCAAATGAAATCGGTACCATATGCTTCAGATGTCGGAAGCTTACAGTATGCACAAGTGTGCACACGCCCTGATATTGCTTTTGTTACCGGGTTGCTTGGTAGATTCCAGAGTAATCCAGGACTAGAACATTGGAAATTGATAAAGAAAGTTCTGCGCTATTTTCAAGGAACAAAAGGCCTCATGTTGACATACAGAAGAACAGATTCTCTGCAAATCATAGCATATGCATATGCTGATTTTGCAGGAGATAACAGAAAATCGACATCAGGATATGTGTTCACTCTCGCGGGAGGAGCCATATCATGGAAAAGTCGCAAACAAACCGTCACTGCAGCGTCTACATTGTATGCCGAGTTTGTTGCATGTTTTGAGGCCGAAGGGCAGGTGAACTGGCTAAAGAAGTTTATACCCGGTTTGAGAGTGGTTGACGACATCTCTAGACCACTAAAGATGTACTGCGACAATGATCCTGCAGTAAAGTATACTCACAACAATAGGTTAAGTGATGCTACCAAACACATTGATATAAAGTTCTATGTTGTGAAAGATAGAGTCCGAGATCAAACCATAAGTCTCGAGCATATACGTACAGAGAAGATGCTCGCGGATCTGCTAACGAAAGGCTTACCACCCAGCGTGTTCAAGGAGCACGTAGCCGGCATGGGGTTAAGGGACAGCCTATGATCTCTGGGCTAAAGAGGCCCAAAAGGAAATAAAGAACTGTTTCTGAATGGAGATGTGTATTGTAGCTGTTGATTCTATCGGCGAGATATGACCGTGACGATGAGACATGCTCTGTGCATTAATCTACGACGAGACAAGTAAAATGGAAAAGAAAAAGAAAAAGGTAAAGAATAAGATCAAAGGGGAGATTATTAGGTTGATCTCTCCAGCCCCTCAGGTCCAAAGGTCCGTGGGCTTTGGTCTGCGCCCTGATCGGGGGCGCCTAACCCAACCCTGGTTGGTGGGCCCCTGTCGCCAGCGCTATAAAGAGATGGTGGGGGCCGGGGCGCGCAGTACGAGGTTGACCGCGCCGCCACTAACCCCACCGACAAACCCTAGACCGATCACGATCTAGCGCTGCGCCGACGGAAAGACTCACCGCCGCCACCACGTCGTCGTACGGGCCCGCCGTCCCCGGCCAGTGCCGCTACAAGCCCGAGGGACACAGGAACATCACCCGGGCCCGCTCCTCTGCATCGACACCGACGCCAGGCGCCGTCGCACCGTCGTCGCCCGTCGTCGCCATGGCTGCACCAGCTCCCGCTGCTACACACAAAGGTATGCACCACTCTCCTCTCCCTCACTTCCAGATCAGAATTCCATGCTTATACCTAGAGAGATACTAGGATCCGCTATCTCTACACCTAGTCGTTTTCAGAGAATTCAACAATCGCTACCGCGAGGCCGGATCATTGGTCGGACGATGCCGACGCGTAACAGCGAAACGTGCTCGATCGCAGCTGCCAGCTGGGCACGTGCGTGGTGCTGATGATGCGGCGGCACCGGGCACGTCGGTGACGCGATGCCGTCCGCGGTGACGCACCAGGGGGCTTGGCGGCGGCGACGGCGCGCCTTTCTTTCGTGTGAGCTGACGGCTCCCTTGCATCAGAGATCAGGCTTCATTTCGCTGACCGTTCCTGGTCTCGGTAGCAATATGGAATTGTGCATCCGAGGAAGGATAAACTCGAGTGCTGACAGTGGGAGAGTGACTGAATAAAAATATCGGCTAGAGGGAGAAATTGTACGCCGCACCGGGGCCGCTGTCAGGGGTCGCCTTGACGTGCCAAACTGCTGATTCGCTCATCAAATCACCCTGCACACTGGCGTCGGCCGGCATGAGCGCTTACGCCGCCGCCTCGCTGTGTCTGAAAAAGTCACAAGAAAAATGCCGAGGGAACGGCCGAAAAGGCATGCGGTTTTATCTCAACGAACGATTTTTTATGGTTGGATCGTTGGACAGCGACAGACACAGTCCAGTGCAGACTGCACCAACCTCCGCGGCTAGTACTAGCATCTCGGCCTGTATCGTGATTAGGATATAGGATTTGGCAGCGCAAGCCTTTCGTTGATTAGAGTTTCAAGCTTCAAAAACATGTGTTTACTTGTGGATGTTTGATCCTTTTTACTTTTTAATGGTTGAGGGGTGATGATGCTAGTGTCAACCTCTCAGATCAGAGCATTCTGTACTGGTAGTTTCATATATAAAAGAAGAACGTGTGCTCGTTTTCCAGGTCCAAACACGTGCTGGATCTGCCACGCCAAATGGCCCTGGCTATAGAACGGTTGAGCCTAACAAACAGCACATAAAGGATGGCGTGATGAAACAGAGGCGCGGCAGAGGGAAACCGAACTGAATGTTCCATCAGTTGTGGAACGAACGAGAGCCAAGCGAAAGAGCAGAAGCCATTTTGTGTGGCCGTGGCAGCATGGCGAGAAACGAGTCCGATTAGATGTCTGATGCATCTCTCGTCGCGTCCACAGCTGCGCCGGCGTCGTCGGTGCTCATCAGCCGGGGAAACAAAAGAACGCAGGCACGTGTGTATCGATCAGGATCTAGGCGCCTATGTGCTGGGTACACTCGCCGAACTGCGAAGGCACGGGCAGCGTGATGCCACGCTTCATGCGCGGCGCGACACCCTTGCAGCTGCACATGATGGCGGATGCCGGACGCGTACAGAGATCAGCAACGAGGCTAGCTAAACTCCACGTTTGTTTTCCTTGTTCATGCCACGGTTCCGGTTCCTCTCACGTCCAGTCCGGCGAGCGCCGTGAGCCGCAAGGAGCCATGCCGCGGGCGTGGCTTCGATCCGGGCGAGTTAGGCGTTGACATCCCGTGGATCGTTGTGACAGCGTGCCAACGTGACGTCGCTGTGGGAGCGTCGTGCGAGCTCACGTGGCTGGCAATGTTCCGGCGCGCGTACGTAAACGTCGCGCGACAAAGGGACCTGCCTAATTTGCCACAGAAAGTTCGTTTGCCGTTTATGAACGTGGTCGATCTCGACCTGTTGAAATGCAGACTGGTTACGAGCCGACCCCGGCATTCACCTATGTATTGTTGTTGCTTGAACCAGTTTCGTTTTTCCATACTGTGAGAAAACAGTTTGGTTTTGAACAGTCCAGTGATCGCAACGTGAACCATTCGCAAAGTGAAGTTTGAATGACATGATGATGTGATCGCAAAAGAGGGAAGTTTGTGGGAAATTCGTTTCAATTTAACTCTGTTTCTGTTACAAATACGGTGGGAATCCATTGTTTCGATCCCGTCGTGATCACACGAACACTGAATTTTAGAGTCAGGGAAATAGCCCTGGATAAAAATCGCATCAGTTACTGCTCCGGCAATGCGCGGGAGATCGTCGATGCCACGTGCCGCGCTGGCGAATTGCTCAGGCTGTTCGTCTGATGCTCTGTTCTGGACGAAGCAGTCTGCTGCATTGCTTGTGAGGTGGCCGGCGACAACTGCCACGGCGGCGAATTGCTCGTCGGAAGTATCGGCCCAGGCGAAATACTCAGCGGCGGCCGGCTCGGGCGTCGCCTGTTTTGCTTCGACAGCTTCGGAGTGCTCGCTCTGCACGTCGATCCAGCCCTCGTCGGAGTCCCAGTCCGGCAAGGCCGAGGTGGCCAATGCCCCGATCCTCTCGGCCGGGCTCGTCGACATCTCGTCGGCCTCGTCGTCGGTGTCCGAGTCCCAGAACGCGTCGCCCAGTGTGGTCTTGGGGGACGGGCGTTCGGTGTTCGCCAGCTCGGGCTTGCAGTCGCGGGCGGCGGAGGAGGCGACGAACGGGTGTGCCACGAGCTGCGCCGCCGTGGAGCGGTCGCATGGGCGCCTGCCGAAGCACCCGTCAAGGAAGTCCTGGGCCTCCGCCGACAGCCACGCCGGCACCTCTGGCACGCCGTCCGTGTACCCGATCCGGTGGATCGCGGCGAGGACGTCGTCCATGTCGCTCCACGGCGCGCGGCCCGTGGCCATCTCGACGACCGTGCACCCGAGCGCCCAGACGTCGGCGGCCGGGCCCTGCTCCTCCCCGCGCGCCACCTCCGGCGCCATGAACGCCGGGGTTCCGCCGATCGGCTTCGATGACTTAGCGTGCCGCGCGCAGCCGAAGTCCGTGAGCCTGGCGCGGCCGTCGCCGCCGATCACCACGTTCCTGGCCTTGACGTCGCCGTGCACCAGGGACTCCCCGTGGAGGTACGCCAGCGCGCGCGCGACGTCACCGGCGTACGCCCGGATGTCCCGCTCCGCGAGGCGGCCCCCGCTCCTGGCGGCCTCGTCGGCCAGCGAGCCGCCCGGAGCGAACTCGAGGAAGAGCTGGTACTCGCCGCCCGCGGCGGCACGGGCGCCGAGGCAGGGCACGATGTGCGGCGAGCGGAGGCCCTCCAGCACGCGGCCCTCGCGCCGCAGCTGCGCGGCGCCGCCGGCGCCCACCGACTTGACCGCCACCAGCTCGCCGGAAACGTCGTCGGAGGCCAGCCACACCACCGCGCCGGACGCGCCGCGGCCCAGCGTGCGGACCCGCCTGAGCTGCTTCATTGTGTTGGTGGAATCCATCGCTTGTGTTTTTTTTTTGTTGAATCGAGCCCGGAAGGATGAGGAATTGCTTTGGGGGAAGCGGATGGGAATTGAGAGATTGCGTTGAGAAGAAGTGCCAGGCCACGAGGAGGTTGGAGGCCTATTTGTACCAGCCGCTCGGGGGCGAGGAACACGTGCGGAAGCACGGTGGGAGGTGGTGGAAATAGGCAGCGTGCGCGGCTGCCAAAGAAAGTGTCGCTCCGGTTCTGGTCGTGGATTTTTCGGCGTTTTTCCGCTGCCGCTGTCTCTTTTCCTTCTCAGATCGTCGCGAGGTTATAGGGCAGGGGCATCCGCGTCTGAACCCAACACTTGGCGCGTCTCATTGGCGCGCACATGGCACATGCGCCTTGCCCGCCGGATACAGTAACACGATTTTATTTGTTATTGTTACATGGTACAGTAATACCATGATTAGAAATCTGAAAGAGCGCTTCGGTCCTGTCTTTACGTGATCCAATCTAACGGATAAGGTAGCTGAACCTGGATGAACACTGCGTCGCGCTGCCCTGCCTCCTCGACGCGACTTCAGGCGTAGCGTCACGTCCTTTTCCCTCTCGCGTTACGCTTTACTCCGGACACCCGTCGACGTGAGCAGTTCCGGGAGAGGGGCTGCCGTGAGGGCAACCAGACCAGGGACGAGAGCGCGCCATGCTCGTCCGTGGCGTTTCCGGCATGCAGGGCATTTTGTTCAGGAGATGATGGTTGTTTGTCAAGATACAAGTCCTCGGCAGGCAGAATATTCGGACGTCTGCTGGCAGCTGCTGGAGGTCTGGCTCGTGTGTAGTGTCACAACTTCTGCTAGTCAAATAAGCAGTTTATCTAAAAAGTTGGTTAAAAAAATCTTCTATTTATTTTTGCTTTCTAGCTTAACTAATAAGCTGATGCATAATCTTGTTGTTTGGCAAAACTTTTACTTATCTATGTGTAGAAGCTGTAAAATAAGTTGTGCTAAACAGGGCATCAAATTGTTGTAAACCAGAAGTTTGAAAAATTAGACAGGTTAAATGGAAAAAGATGCTCGATTCTCACATCGTACTTTCTCACGACGTCTTGTGCCCATCTATATGTTGACAATGTCGTTCATCATCTTCTTCACCCTCAACCACACCAATGCCGAGGGCACCACTATACCTCATTCCACGCTGAATCAAGTAGCATACAATGCCTCCCTCTTCCGGGCACGGAGGTGCTTCCTTGGCACTCAATTATTTCGTACTTTTGAGCCTTTAGCTCTTCCCCCGGTCGATGTTGTTACTTCAGTACCGCTCCAATTTGATTCTCCTCTATGAAGCTTGAAACTCCAATCTGAATTACCACTGATTTGAGGTGTTATTCAAAATGTGATTCTATGATATGATTTTGTGCTCCAATAGATGGTCACGGTTTGGGCTCGCAGCCTCCCTTTTCTTTGTATCATTTGTAACACCCCAAAAATTTCAAAGCGTTCAAAAGGAATAAAAATCGCTAAAAATTTAAATTTTTGTCCAACTCTTACCTCACCATGAATTTTCAAAAACAAAATGCACTAAATAAATTAAAACCTAGTTAGAATATGGAATTTACAAATATTAAAATAGTGCTTAAGTGTTTGCTTTCATTAAAAGCCACTAAAAGTTTGAACTTTTGAATTTACAACAAACTAAAATAATTTTAAGTTAAACCTTTGCAAATTCAACTTGAATTCAAAACCTTGAATTTAAAACCTGCATGCAAAAATCATCTTATGCACTTTTGGGAGTTTTATTTTGGGTACTAAATCAATTTTGTCTCTTATTCAAATTTGAAACCATTTCAAATTGACTAAACTCAAAATCCCAGGAAAAAGAAAACCTTTTTCTTTTCCTAACTCTCCTCGGGCCCAAATCCTTTCAGCCGGCCCAGTCTGTCTCCCTTTTCCCCTTTTCTTTTTCCGAAAAATGCCACGGGCCGAATTTCTCTCTTCCGGCCCAGCAACAGCCCGTCCAGCCCACCTCCCTCTTCTCTCCTCTCTCTCTCACTGACGAGCGGGCCCTGTCCGTCAGCCTCTTCTTCCTCCTCCCTACCCCACGTCCAGCGCCGCCCATGCCGCCGACGAACGCCGGCGTCAGCGCCCCATCGACCCGTCGCGTCCGTGCTCCTGTGGCCACGCCAAGCCTCCGTCACACACATGGCCGCCCATCCCCTGCCGTCGCGTCCCGTCGCCAGCTGCCCCGGCGACCGAAGACCGACGACCACGACCGCGACCGTCCCTCTCGGCCTCCCTTGCCTCCTCCCTCCTATAAGAGCCGATGCGCCGCGCTCCCCTCTCCATTCCCCAGCTCCTCCCTGCCCTTCTCGACCATCACCGAGCTCCAATCGGAGCATTTCCCCAATCTTCCCCATTTCCGGCCACCGCGAAATACGCCGCCGGCGAGCCCCCTTCTTCCCTCTTTTCCGTCCGACGCTCAGCTCCACACCACCCTCCGCCTCCCCGGCACACTCGACGGTCGAGCTTGAGCCACAGACGCGCGAGCGCGCCGCTCTGCCGCACGCCGCCGCGTGAGCTCGACGCCGGCCATCTTCCCGGCCGCGTCCCGGTCATCACGCGCGCGCACCACCTCCGTCACGTTGTCGCGCACCTCTTCGACCCCCGCGAAGACGACACGCAGCTCGCCCTTCCCCTCTCCACCTCGCACTGCCACCAAGCACCGCCTCTGCGCACTGCAGCCAGCCGCCGCGCGCGCGCCCCGGCCTCCTCGGTCGACGCGACCCCGTCGCCTAGCTCAGCGACGACGTGCCGCCCCTTCTGGACCCCTTCTCCGCCCTGCTCCGCCATCGGGGACCCCTCCGCGACGAGCGTCACCGCCGTGCCGCGCCTCTCGACGTCGCCGACGCATCCCGGTCGCCGCGCGTCATCAAGAAGCTCCTCTGTGAGTTCGCCTCCTCCTCCTCTTGCTCCTCGTCCAAACGCCATTGAATTTGGGCCACCGGAGCGCCGGAACGGCGAACTCCGGTGAGCCGCCAATGGCGCCGCCGCGTTCCTCGCCGCCGGCCGCCGTTCGCGCCCTCCCATCGCCTCCCAACCGTCCAATCCCCATCCAACGGCCCAGATTGCGTACCCCTTCAACCTGTGTAATCGGTCCACCATGGACCCGTGGACCACGCCCCCTGCCCCGGTCCACGAGACCGTGGACTCGGTCCACGTGTTTTTTCCAATTGGAAAATAAATCAGGAAAATCCAGAAAATCCCCAGCCCCTGTACTTTTACAGATAAGTCCCTGAACTTGTGGATAATTCTGTTTAGGTCCTGTCTTTTTACAGAAACGACCTTATACTTTTCTGTAATTATATTTTAGCCCCTGTCTTTTTACACCAAAGCCCCTAAACTTTTCCATAATTACAGATTGGTCCCCAAAACTTTCTGTAATTACATTTCAGTCCCTAAATCCTTTCTGTAATTATAAATATGCCCTCGGCATATTTTTGTAATTACAAGTAAGCCCCTGGAACCTATAAACCTATGTAACTGCATCACCGAAGCTCCGTTTTGAGCGATTCTTGCGCTCACGCGTTCGTAGAAATGCGTAGTACTCTTTGGTACTACTCTTGGAGCTCTAGAATGGACCAGCAAGCCGTCGATACCATATAATCCTCCATCTTTTGATGTTCTCCCATATCGCCAATTTATGCAACGTAAATCTTGCACGTTGTAGCTACCAGCTTTATCGTGTAACGATGAACCTAACAAATCCTGCAAAATCTTTTCTCCTTAAATCCTAGTACCTATCTCTTCGCAACACATCTCACTCCAACCTTGTACGTCGCACGTACACCCTGACTCGCTAGCATGGAACCTACCCAATTCTTCGTGTCGCATCGCTCCAAAACCTTTTACCCTAAATCCCATGTCGGTAAATCATGTGATGTCGATCTCGCACATCAATGCTCGTTCATCTTTTGGCGACGAGCTTATCCAAGCTCGTCGTACCGCTCTATATCATAACATAGCAACCTCTTTCATCGCAACTCTTTTACAACCCAAATCTATCTCAACTATCACTTCATCAACCTTGACCTATTGACTACCCTCGACCCCTACCAAGCTTTGTTATTTATTATTATTTTCGTATTCATGTGGTTCTTTCATTAGAGCTTATTGGATTTATTGTTCGTTGTTATTTTAATTGCTGGTTGATCTTAATCACTTGATCCTTGTCCTTTATTTGCAACCGTGCACTCATGTCATGCATAATCACGTACACGTGCCATCGTCATGCGCTTAGCTCATGACAAATAACTAGTGAATAATCTTAGTAATTAATCAATTTAGTAAGTAATTAATAGTTAATCACCATTAGTTAATACCCTAACCTAAAAAGGTAATTAAAGTGACACACTTGCACTTGTACGTTTGTTGCGTGAACCTTTATATAGGTTACGACCTATATAAAGCCGTAATGCTGCCAATGTACATCTAACACGCATGCACACGCCCTTTCCACCTACACCTACCCGCATGCATTTATCATGGTTTAGCATCTCTCATTTACATCAAAAGCCCTAGTGCTCGATGCATCACCCCTAATAGCCTCTCTTAAGATAATAAGCTCCTCCCAAAGTAAAACCTAATGCATCATACATGATTTGTGCCTTTGGCTTATATCGGTGTTCTATTGGTTCTTATTGAAGTTAATTGGATCTTGTGTGGTTCTTCTCGATCTTTATTTCCTTTGCGGTAGTTTGTTTATACGGTATCTTTTATACGCTAGATTACGCGAGATTCGAGGAAGAAATAAAGGAAGATCCAGAAGATACAAGCTTCAAGGACGAGCTTCGACGAAGGACTTGAAGACATCGACCTCGACGTACGAGTCAGAAGATACAAGCTTCTAGGAAGGACCTGAGGACCCGGAGTACGAGGACGTGAAGAGGAAGACTAATTAGTAAAGGCAAGCTCTATATCTCCTTGATCATGATTGAATCTACTGTTCTCGCAATGCACCTATAGAGCCTACTCTAGTATTATGCATTACTTATTATTTTACTACTTGTGTAGCTATGGACCTACTTGTTTATTGGTATTAATGCCTGTTACTAGGGCGTTGATATCTGAATCCTTGTTTACCCCTTTGTTTACCTGTTACCTTGATAACCCTAGGATAGTTCCATCATTTCTATGATGGCACTTTTACCTTGCTATTAGAATGCTTAGGACCCCTGCAATGTTTCTACATTGCTACACCTTACACCTATATATGTTTTACAACGGTGTTAAATGAGTTTGGTGGTGTGTGTGATATAATGGGCTTGGGAGTAGCACAACTGTGTTAGGTGATGATGCTGATGGTGGCGGTGATGATGGGATGGGTTGGATTGCGGGCAAGGCCACTAGTGAATGGATGTTGTTGTTATAGGCCCCTAGTGTGGGATATGGTGCTTGCCCGGCCATATAAGGACCGGTTCTGACGCCCGTAACATAATGATTTCTCGTACAACCACGGAACCCGTAATGGGAAGGACTTACCCTACCTTCTTGGTGCCCACTGCAAGAACCATCGGAAGGCCAGTCGGGCAACGGGGGACCAGGAAAAGACGCGGGGGAGTACAATTAACCGCGGTCTGGCTTGACACAGGGGAGTTACCCGCAGCCTTGCTCGGGGGAGTGGTTACCTGTTTGTCAAATAAGCCCCTGGGCGCGTCCCGTGGTGGAATTGTGGGGACACTCGGAGGAGATGGATTAAGCGTTATGTACCCCCTTGCAAAGGGTGCATAGCCCGTGGGAAAAGATGTACAAACTCTGCAGAGTGTAAAATTCATCCGGATGGACGTTGTCACGGCATATGACATATTATTGTTGCGCACGTATGGATTAGCCACTTCTCTCTTTCCTTGGCGTGTGAGTGGGTTGAAGTCAGCCCGTGTTTTGGAAGTGATGGCAAGTGTGCCGGGTCGGTATGATCCTTGAGGTCAGAAGGCCCAACTAAAACTTGGGAACTGGCGGGAAGGCTCCGTACTCCCCCAGGGCCAACCAACTAAAATATTGATAATTAATTTCCCTGTTTTATCTACGAATCCTTGTCTTGCTTTAGTGAACCCTGCATAAAGCTTGCCTTGCTGCAAATAAACCATATAGCCTCTTCCTTGCTAGGACCAAGTATGCATGTATATATACCCTTGCGTAGTGTAGGGCTTGCTGAGTACCTTATGTACTCACGCGTTTGCGTTTGTTGGTTTAGTAGGGGAAGACTTCGTAGAAGACGACGACGTTTGGGTTTTCGGTTCTGCATCTCAAGAGTGCTTGTGGCTTTGGGCCAAGCTTTCCGCTGTCTGCTTCACCGTTAGCTGGTTGGTTGGACTTGGATATTTCCTTGTCGTACCGCCACTAAGGGTCCTATATCTCAGGTATTACGCTTATTTACCAATACGAAGTATGCTTTTGATTATCATATCTGTGTTATTGTGCGTATCAGCTACTGATCCAGGGACTGATACAGGATGCACAACATATTCCAGAAATGGGGTATGACATCATTGCAGTCTGACGAGGAATGAGATGGTGTCGTGCGTCGTTGCAGCGGCCAACACTGAGGAACGAGCTCCTTTCTTTTCTTTTTGTTGGTGGGGGTGGGGGGGGGGGGGTGGCATTGATCCCCATTCCACCACATTCACTAAAAGACTGTACTTGTTTGCTATAGTTGAAATCTTATTTTTGTCAATGAAACCTAGACTTTGATCGACTAAAATATGTGTTTTTCTAATGGTGTGATGATCATGTGTTTGTAATACACTTAACCAGACATCTCATGGGAGGACGACCTTACCCAAATCTTGAAAGGAGGTATTTGAAGGCTGCTAAGTGAGCCTAACCAATGGTTGTGGACAGAGGTGGAATGGTGAGAATGTCGGCGAGCATGAATTGTTTAGCGTGGTGGTTGGAAAGTGGCGGGAGGGAGCAGGCATTCAAGCTAAGGTTCAACCGATGGATGCGGTTATGGGGACTCGTTATTTGGGATGCCGTTGCAAGCAAGATTGGGAGGATGTCCAAAAGTAAGGTGGACTATGTGAACTGTTAATTAAGAGAGTAAAGAAGTTACATGAAACTTTGAGGAAAAAGATATTACACAAATTAGATGCAATAATGGCTATAAAATGTCCACTTAAAACTCAACATTTTTCATTATTAGTTTAGAAATTTTCGTCTTGTTTCTTTAAAACCGACCTCATTTCAGACCAGTTAACGTGAATCAAGATACCAGAATGTGTATCGAATTTTATTTATATTTTTTGGTCCAACTTCATCGGTCAGATAAACAGTATTTCAAACAATTCTAGCTTATAGGCGCCCTTTGAGATGGAAATGATCCTCATCTTGAGCATTTGGATGACACAAATAATCGCACTTTCATTATCAGGAAACCTAATTATAAAAGCATACATAAGAAAAAGTTTGATACGAGTTTGTGTTTGTTTTCCGTCTAGCAAAGGAGAACTATTTGCCCTTGATTGAATACTGACCAGAAACTTTCTGGTGGGTGAAAGGGTATATCTTTAACTCCAATCTCGTAGACAAATCACAGTTTAGTAAAAAGAACAAACTGAGCTGGTCCGTCTGAAATTGTAGAATGTCGTTGGTTCGACAAAAAGTGTTCTTGTTGCTTTGAGCACAGTAAGGGAAAAAAAAAATCAAAACCAGATGTCCAGTGATAGGATCGCAAAGCATTTGCACATGAAATGCACCAAACGTGTCAACCGGGTGACCGCAAAGAGGGAAATTGAGTGAAATTCGTTTCATGTTTACTCTGTTTCTGTTACAGATACGGTGTGATTTTACCGTTTCAGTCCCTTCGTGATCAAACGAATGCTGAATTTTACATTCACTGAAAGTGCCCTGCCAAACGGTGGCACCAGTTACTACAGTAATGAGCAGGAAATCCTCGATCTCATCTGCCTCGGCGACGAATTGCTCAAACTCTGCCTCTGTTGATTGAAACCAGACGAAGTAGTCTGCAGCAACCGCGTCGGTTGTCGCCGGCGTCGCGTCGACGGCTTGGGAGTGCTCGCCCTGCTGCAGGTCGATCCAGCCTTCGTCGGAGTCCCAGTCCGGCAACGACGAGGTGGCCAACGCCCCGATCCTCTCGGACGGGCTCGTCGACATCTCGTCGCTCTCGTCGTCGGTGTCCGAGTCCCAGAACGCGTCTTGCAGGGTGGTCTTGGGCGACAGGTGCTCTTGTTTCGCCGGCCGCGCGATGAAGTCGCCGGCGGCGGCGGAGGCAACGAACGGGTGCGCCACCAGCTGCGCCGCCGTGGGCCGGTCGCAGGGGCATCTGCTGAAGCACCCGGCCAAGAAGTCCTTGGCCTCCTCCGACAGCCACGCCGGCACCTCCGGCACGGCGTCCGTGTACCCGATCCGGTGGACGGCGGCGAGGACGTCGTCCATGTCGCTCCACGGCGCGCGGCCGGTGGCCATCTCGACGACCGTGCAGCCGAGCGCCCAGATGTCGGCGGCCGGACCCTGCTCCTCCCCGCGCGCCACTTCGGGCGCCATGAACGCCGGCGTTCCTCCGATCGGCCGCGTCGATTCGGCGGGCCTGGCGCAGCCGAAGTCCGTGAGCCTGGCGCGGCCGTCGCTGCCGATCACGACGTTCCTGGCCTTGACGTCGCCGTGCACCAGAGATTCCCCATGGAGGTACGCCAGAGCGCGCGCGACGTCCCCGGCATACTGCCGGATTTCCGGCTCCGCGAGGTGGCCCCCGCTCCTGGCGGCCTCGTCGGCCAGCGAGCCGCCGGGAGCGAACTCGAGGAAGAGCTGGTACTCGCCTTCCGCGGCGGCGCGGGCGCCGAGGCAGGGCACGATGTGCGGCGAGCAGAGACCTTCCAGGACGCGGCCCTCGCGCCGCAGCTGCGCGGCGCAGCCGGCGCCCGCCGACTTGACCGCCAGCAACTCGCCCGAGGCCTCGTCGGAGGCCAGCCACACCACGGCGCCCGACGCGCCGCGGCCCAGCGTGCGGATCCGCCTGAGCTGCTTCATCACCATGCTTGAATCCATTCCGATTTTGTGTTGGTCGAGTCGATGCGTTTGGCGCTGAGAAAGTGCTGCGCCACGAGGAGGGGAAGGAAGGGAAAGGCCTATTTGTACGAGTGGTTCGGGGGCGTGGACCACGTGCGGAATAAGCGCGGCGCGTCGAGGAAATAGGCAGCGTGCGATCCGCGCGCGGCTGCCGGAGGAAAAGACTAGGCCCCGTGGCTGCAAAGGAAGGTGTAACGAACTTGTAGCTCCGCCGCTGACTCGTAGGTTTTCTCCGGCGTTTTTCCCCTGCCACCTGCCTTTTTCCGTCGGACGGGTCCTGATCGTCGGAGCCTTTACAGGGCAAGGTCATCCACATCCGGACCAAACACTTGGCCGGTCCAATTGGGGCGCACATGCTCCTCATTAGTTTACGAGTTTTCACTTTCGAGTTAGTACATTGCATGATACCATACCACTGATGTCTTGAGAGTTGAGATCACTTGGAAGAAGATCATATCGGGATCCATCCAACGGATAAGGCCTGGACCCGGGTGAACGATGATGCGTCGCGTTACGTTCTTTCTTTTCCTGTGCCAGCTCTATCCATGGGTAGTAACGTCGAGGAGTTCCCTCGGCGACGTGGAGCAGTTCCGGGAGAGGGGCTGCCGTGGGGGCAACCCGAGACGAGACGGGAGCCCGGCGCGCGTGGCGTTTTCAGGCAGACCCAGCGTTTCTGTTCGTTCGGCAGACGCCGGCGTCAAACAGCAAGGACCCGGGGCAGAATATTCGGACGTTTCGGAGATGAGATCGGCGGAATTTTCATCACACACGTGCGTTAGGTCAGCGTACGCACCGGACTGTTTCGACTGGCCTGGAGTTTTAGTCGTCCAAGCTTAGCCTCCTTTGAAACGTAGGATTGGAAAACACGGGAACAGAAAAAAACACAGGAATATAATAGGAATGCACGTGCAAAATATAGGATTGTAAAACACAGGAATTTTTCTAAAGTTTACGTTTGGTTGGGCACAGGAAAATCATAGGAATCTTAGAGGCAATGTATAGTTAACAATGTATGTTATATAATAAGTTTTTTACTTAAAGCACAATCATCCATGCCAACGTGGATGGGCTCCCAACCACTAGTCTCTAATTTTCCACAATGAAAAAAAACAATCAGTCTCTAATTTTGCAAGAAAAAAAGAGAGAAAAATTCACTAGTCTCTTGCCCTCACTACTCAGCCGGTCAAGACCTTGGTAAGAGCGTGGTCTCTCCGGTGAAGGTGGTGTTTATCTCTTGTTTAGCGACAGCAAGGTCTGTTTTGCCTCGATCCTATGCGAAGGGAAGAGAAAAAAGAGCTTAAAGTGGATGCTAGATTTCAAAGTAGCACTATAGGAAAGTTTCCTCTATTTTTCCTATGCTTGAATCCTTTGTTCCAAAGGCATGAACAGGGCTATTTCCTATAGGAATTGGATTCCTACATTTTTCCTCCAAAAATCCTCCAATCCAAAGGAGCCCAAGCGAAATGCATAAATTTCCTATCTTGGTTAGGCCGTTGGCTCAGTAGGTCGAAACTCAGCACCAGTCCATTCTACTTGAACATGCCCGTAATTAGATACCATTGAGACTGGCCTTAGCTCGATCATACAATGATAGTTTATACTTAATCAGACATTATGTTTTTTGTTATGATAGTTAAAGTTCAAAAAGAGTGGCTTTGACCAAATCCATAATAAATCTTATATTCTGGGACGGAGGAGTAACATGGTAATAATAATTTTAGTTGAGACTTAGAAAGTAAATATACATTTTATAGTTTCTCATTTCCATCTATTCTTAACATTATTCTTGGTTATGCCATGGATGACCATTTAACTCGTGATTATTTAGGTTCCAATTACTTAAACGTTAGCATTTTATTATGCATTAATTACTCCACAAGAAAACTCACCACCGACTCTCAACTTCATTGCCCGCATTTTCTAACGTCAGTTATAATCTGCTACTCCCTTTGAATTTTTTTGCCTATATAATACATAAAAACATTTGAGACAATACTTACTAATTAGAAGCTAAGTTGTTTTTTTGCTGGATTCATGCTTTTCAAATCCTTATTGTTTTAATGTATGTGTTAATTAAGAACTTTTTTTGAAGGGGTCCTGTAGGCAGGTCCCTACAAGATTATTTGCATATACTTCAAGGCAAATTCAAACTGCTCTGATTCTGTAAACTACTCATAATACACAACATAACAAAAGAAAAGGTCAAAGAGTACACAGCCTTACATTATTCTTGCAAAAATATATATCATTCCAGTTAAATTAGGGAAATCAAATGGAGATAATAATGTGAAGTGTATCAATGTTATTTTTATTTCTATTTGTTTCATTTTTAAGTGCATCCTCTTTGGTTGCATTATTTAGACACGTGCGTGGCGCACGTGCATAGTGTTAAGAAAAGGCCATCCTTACTTGAAACATGTCATGTAAAACAATCCAGACACAAAATGCTCTTGAGATGACTAAAAATCTGCAAATTAAGATCAAAATAATTTTCTCGTTTTCCATTTACAAAAACAGCAGAATTCCACAATTTCGTCCTGGTGACAAGCAACCGGGCTGGAACTGGTACTACACCACTGTCTAAATTCACACTTGGAGACCTCTCGCACTCGACTAGATCTTCAGTTGCTGATCCTACATTACACGTAGGATATCTAATGGCGCCTTTTTCCACATCAACGACGTGGAGCTCAAACTCGGCAACATGGCAAGCTTCATTCCCAAGGCCAAAACCGGCACCGCAGGCAGTCACCGTGGTGGTGGCCGGCGCCGCTTCCGTGATCTGGGAGCAGTCGCTGCGCACTTCGACCCAGCCTTCCTCGGAGTCCCAGTCTGGGAACGCTGAGCAGGAGCTCGCCAGTGAGCCGATCCTTTGGACCGCGCTCTCCGACGACGCCTCGTCGGCTTCGTCATCCTCGTCGTCGGACTCCCAGAACGCCGCGTTAAACAATGTGCTCCTGGGGGACGCCGTCCAGTCTTGCTTCGCCAGCTCGGAGGCGGACGCGAGGAACGGGTGCTGCAGCAGCTGCTCGGCGGTGGGGCGGTCGCGGGGGTTCCTGGCCAGGCACACGAGCAGGAAGCTCTTGGCCTCCTCCGACATCCAGGCGGGCACCTCCGGCACGGCGTCCGTGAAGCCGATCCTGTGGACGGCCGCGAAGACGTCGTCCACCACGCCGCTCCACGGCGCGGCGCCGGTGGCCATCTCGATGACGGTGCACGCGAGCGCCCACACGTCGGCCGCGGCGCCCTGCTCCTCCCCGCGCGCCACCTCGGGCGCCATGAACGCCGGCGAGCCGCCGATCGGCCGGTTGCTGTCGTCGTCGTCGCAGCCGTCCACGCGCCGCGCGCACCCGAAGTCCGCGAGCTTGGCGCGGCCGTCGGCGCCGACCATGACGTTGGCCGCCTTGACGTCCCCGTGCACGAGCGACTCCCCGTGGAGGTAGGCCAGGCCCCTCGCCACGTCCGCCGCGTACGCCGCGACGTCGCGCTCGGCCAGGCGGCCCCCGTTCCGTGCCGCCTCGTCGGCGAGCGAGCCCCGGGGCGCGAACTCGAGGAAGAGCATGTACTCGCCGCCGGCGTCGGCGCGGGCGCCGAGGCAGGGCACGACGTGCGGGGAGCGGAGCCCGGACAGGACGCGGCCCTCGCGCGCCAGCTGCTCCGCCGCCACGGGGCCGGCCGACTTGACCGCCAGCAGCTCGCCCGAGGCCTCATCGGAGGCCAGCCACACCACGGCGCCCGACGCGCCGCGGCCGAGCGTGCGGAGACGCCTGAGCTGCTTCCCGGCGGCGGCGTCCATTGTCCTTCGGACCGGTTGGTCGGTCGGAGTCGGAGGAGAGAGGTTTCTGGGTACCGCGGCAGTTTGTTGAGGGGATATTGTGGGGGTGGGTGCTTCGATCTACCGGGTGAATCTCACCCGATAGATAGCTAAGCACGGAATCCCCCGGGGTCCCCTCTTGCGCGGCGTTCCTGTATCTCTCCTCCTCGTCCTCCCTTCTGTTCTTCCTCGCCGCCGCGGGGCGCGTCTATTTGAACGCCGGCCCGCGTCGAGTCGATCCTCTGCATGCGAGGGGGGGGGGGGGGGGGGGGGGGGGGGTGCCGAAAACGTGCGGGAAGCGAGCGAGTGGCGGGGGAGCGCGTCAACGTCAAGGCGACGGCGCGCCGGGCTTGCAGGAGCAGCGGATGGCCTAATCTTTTGGACGCTCGAGCGACTTTTCCTCTCCACGCAGATTGACGGACAGGAGATTTGTTCGTGGAATCGTGGTACGTAGGTGTCGAGTTTCCCTGCTTGTTGCGCGCGCGCGCATGCGCGCGCATATTCGCGTGGAAGTCCTATTCTTATCCATGACTTTGGTGACGGCCGGATCTAGCTAGTTTGAACTTTGATTCAGACGAGCTTCACTCCTAGTGTAAAGCCTGTACTGGAACAGTCAAATTATCTGCACGTTCATCTCGTCGAGAAGGCATGACTACTGGTTTTTGTTCTCTTCTCCTCAGCCCCTGAAACTTTTCTTCTTTCCTCTTCTGATGAGCATGCGTTTTCCCACGGCAGTTTCCTGCATTGGAAGGGAGTCGCTACACGTTGTAAAAGACCAGGAACCATGTCGTCAGAGGGAAGTCAACACACGTGCAGATAGGATTCCTAAGCCATGACATCAGTCTCAAGCTCTCACTCAACAAAAAACAAATTGCGAAAGCTGCCAAAAGGAGCACTTGCAGGAACAAGCGCGGACGCTTCGCTTAATTAGCAGTCGGCAGCCGAAGCGGCAGGTGAGCCTTGGCCACAGCTGGCGGCCCTCTCCCGGCGACTCCGCGGTCTCACTTGGCTGTTGAAACTTCCAAACTGCCTGGTCCTTCCAAGAGGTCAACCGGCAGCTAGCGCCATCCAAAAGCAGGTTCATGCACACGCCCGCGGCCCAGCCCTTGGTTAGTCTTTTCCTTGTGAAAGTTCGACGCACATGTCGTTTTCAGCAAGTGCACTTTGCACTAAAGTGTTGCCTGACGGTGACCTCAATTTCAGTTCCATCCACCGCGATCAGCGTTGGATAATGATCGGCGAGCCGGGGACAAAAATATCATGCAACTCTTGGTCAATTTCCATTCACCAACCGGCGTCGCTGACAGTTTGCGCGCCGGCACTGCTCTAGATTTGTTGGATACTTTGGTACCTTCTCTGATTCTTTGTTTATACAAAGCTTTTGGTTCTGTTGAAGAGTTGGGCTGGACTTCGTCCTTCTGTATAAAAAGCAGTTGCCTGTTAGAAACCGCCAGAGGTTTACTTTGACCTGCGTTACTTTGTTGGGTACCCGCCGTCGTGGTGTCATAGAATCGACATATGGAACTGTGGAAGCAGTCTCTGGTTTCTGATTTAGTTTTCCTCAAGCACGTTTTGCTTGACCTTGCTGGTGGAAAACATGGAGTAGAAAAACACTTGGGCTATGAGTCTGCGTGCTGAACGTGGCGCCTGGGAACGCACAGCTAGTGCATCTTCGTGCGAGTTGCTTCCTTCTCCTTTTGCCAGCATCTGAGCCGGGTTGGTTTTCCATTGCAGTGTACCGGCCACACGAATTTGTAGACTCGAGCAGAAAGCAGAAATAGTCGTCTAAAATTTGACTGCCGACCTCTGCATCACCACCACCACCATCGTCATCATCAACGGCCCAAATCCGTTTTGTGTGGGTTCCTCCTGTATGCATGGCGCTGAGGAGGCCCATGGCCTTCTGCGTTTTCGGCCAAGGCCCATGTCACTGCTCCGGGTTCATGGGCGATAAGCCGATACGTGACTTCGCTTGCGGCCTGCACTTTGAATTCTTTTGGTGGTCGGCTCTGTCATCTTTGGGGCCGTGATCCAGCCCACAGAGCACGACGTGTGTCTTCTCCTGCAGTGTGTTTTGATTTTGAATTTTCGATGGCATAAACTTCAGTTTGTCTTTGCTTCGAAAAATTAGCTGCTCCTCTAAGAAAAGGAATGATTATTTGTTGCAACAAAGCCTTGTACCCATATAAATATATCCCGGATTCTCACCTCCAAGCGGTTACAACCTGAGGCCTTCTTTGGATCGGATGAATTTCCCCCCTTTTTCCTATCAAAATGAAAATTCATGTATGATTCTTGTAAATTTCCAGAATTTTAAAGAAGGCCTTAGTTGGCAGCGAATCCGCCTGCACACATCATACATTGTGATGAAATAAACTAGAAAAGTAAACACCAGCATAGTTCAGATGCTAATACTAGATTATTTAGCACCACATCTATAGCTAAAGCATCACTCATTGTTGTGCCCTTATCTGTTGTCACCCCAGCCCAACCGGCCAAGCGTTGCAAAGTAGCAAAAAGTGCACGGTATACACACCTGGCGCTCAAATCTGAACAAAAAGAACTCTCTAACATTTTCTACCCAACGGGAGTCAAAAGAAGTATTCTGTGGCTTTGTGAGTCACAAAAGCGGTCACCAGTTGGGAATGAAAATCGCACCGGCCAGCAGCGCCCATCAGCAATCCTCCTGATTCCCCAAAATTTTAACAGGCAACTCTGGCGGCTGAAGAACCGAATGGATGCTTTCCATCCCATGTGTACCTTCGCCACCGGGACTTGCTGAACCCCGCACACGTACGCAGCGTGGGTTGAATAAAATATGAGGCCAGGTTCGTTCATGTATTTTCCGATCCAAACCGTCCGTCGTCCAATCTGACGGCGGAATGACACGCTGCATCTTGCTCGTCTGCGTACAGCACGCGTCGCATCTCCGAGACGTGTGCCCCAACGTCTCCCGAACATTCACGGATTCGATGTCCAAATTAAGCTGCGATCCGCTGTAAAGGAACGAAGCGGCTGAAGCTGAGCCGAACTGAAAGGGACGCATGCCTCGCAAGAAAAGGCGCTCCTTGTCCAGCACATCCGAGCAGAATCTCCGCGGCGATGAACTTGAGAACTGAAAGCTCCCTGGCCGCCGGCTGGCTAAGCTTCCTGCCTTAAGCATCACGTTTGCCACACACTTCACGTAAGCCCCACAGGTCGCGCAGCCATTGGAAGCAAGGAACAAAGCATGCCGAGCCAGCTAAACGATCGTATCTGGTCAGTAAACACGTATTTGTTGCGTTTTTTTGCATCGGTCGTGCTCGTGTATATATAAGGCCCAGAGCTGCGAACGCAATCTCAAGCCAACAGAAGTAGTAGTACTCGAAACTTAGCGCAGCGCGTAGTTCGTAAAGCTAGCTCGCGGAGGAGAGCTTAGAAAGCTTGTTTAGTTTTCGAGTCTAGCTCCATCAGCTGAATTCAATGGCGAACGCGGGGCTTAAGCCGGTTGCCGGGCTCCTCCTGGTGCTCAACTTCTGCATGTACGTCATCGTGGCGGCGGTGGGCGGATGGGCCATCAACCACGCCATCAACAACGGCTTCTTCATTGGTACGTGTACCAGCACTGCTCTTCTACACACTGATCGTGAAGTGATGGACGCGCGTGTGTGCCTGTTGTGTTGACAGTTTGAGTGCATTACAGATTCTTAATTTGAGATTACACCTAAGTATCGTGCGTGCAAATAAAATCTGCAGATGCCGGCCTCGCCCTGCCGGCGCACTTCTCCCCAATCTACTTTCCCATCGGCAACGCCGCGACCGGGTTCTTCGTCATCTTCGCGGTGATCGCCAGCGTGGTCGGCGCGGCCGCGGCGCTCGCGGGCTTCCACCACGTCAGGGCGTGGAGCCCCGAGAGCCTCCCGGCGGCGGCCTCCTCCGGGTTCATGGCCTGGGCGCTCACCCTGCTCGCTATGGGGTACGTCGCGTGTACATACGTATTTGGTGCCCGTATATATATATATCAGTACATTCTCCTGAGCTTTGTTGTCTGTTCTTTGTGTTTCAGACTGGCCATCAAGGAGATTGAACTGCACGGCAGGAACGCCAGACTGGTAAGATCTATCGACAAATACACTCTGTCTATGCATATACTTGACACATACTTGTTACTAAATTTGTGCTACATTCTCCTTCTTGTAGATCTGCATGGAGTCCTTCACCATCATACTCGCGGTGACGCAGCTCTTCTACCTCCTCGCCATCCACGGCGGGAGGTGAAGAAGGGTTTGATCAGACCAGGATTTGGGGACAAAGACGATGAGAGCATGCATGTGTGGCTAGCTTCTACGATCTGATGATTGAACGTTGGTCAGCTTCGCGAGCATAGAGTGACTCCACCACCAGCTTGTGGGTTTCGAGATGTACCGTGTGTGTTTTCATTTGTCATATGCGTGTGTTCCATTTCGGGTTTAATTCCTCGTGATTCGTTGATTATTTGGGTGTGCTCGCTCATTCACGGGTGCTGTATCGGTTGCAAACTATCGGATGTAGCTGTGGATTTGATTACACAATCGTATATGGTGATGATGTTGTGATTATTGCTTCCAATGTTTATGCATGTTGTGAATGCGTTTCCAATGTTTCAGAGAGCTGCTCATAATGAAATGGCAGGGCACTGGGCCCTGCCTGTTTACCTCCAGATTGGGCCTAAAAGAAATTTCGGCCCAACCAAGCCTAGGGTGCGATTGAAACCAAACCAGAGTTCATAACGCTGCAAAGTGCGAACTGAACTTTACTGAACATAACGTAGAATCCATAAATCTTCTTCAACAGACCAAAGGAAACGCCACCTTAATCAAGAAGTGTATAGAACAGAAACATCGTGCGATGAATCCAGGAATTCATTGCCACCGTTGTATAGTAACGGTAAGCTGGTGTAAAAAAAAAAAAAGTAACCGTAAGCTACCTGTGATTGCATCCCAACATGCGCATGCTTTTCTACTTGAAACTGACATAATAAAAGCGGATCCTGCACGGTCCATGGTTAAGTGTTAAGGGTTAATTAATCCTTCGTTCCACTAACATGACTTTTACTTCGAAAGAAAACAAAAAAACTATCGTTCAGTTTATACACTTCCCTGAACTGCAGCATCAGCTTTGGCTTGTTTCTTTGTTAGGGGGGAGAAACAAAATATAAAGCGCTCTTAAAAGGCAGAAAGATGAGAAACCAGAAGCTGTTCTGAGTAATTTGGGTTTCAGGGTCCATAATTTCAGGTGGCAACAAAAGGACAACATTCTGCACCCGGGCGTGCCCAGTCTGTCGACGCTTGCCCCATGATACGATAACTGAAGTTGTTGGCCGGTGAAGAAAAGAACAAATTGGCACTCTCACCTTTCAGTTATCATCATCTCGCTTCTCGAAGCGTAGACATGCACACAGCACACCGGTCTGTCGACGCTAGCTTGCACCATGATTGACTGGCTCTATACGCGCACCATCATGGGCCTGACGGTGCTCGCGCTAGCTCGAGTGCTTTCGAGCTTTAGCATAAAGTGTCTCGATGAGAAGAAAGAAAGTAAGTAATAAGCATATAGTGATTCGATGAGAAGAATCGAGGAAGAAAAAAGAAACTTTGTATGTCAAACAAAAGGCGATGTACTTGATTAGTTGCGCTAAATGGGACGTTACGATTCGTTTGCCGCCGCTAATCAATCTCGTCATGGAATTCCTTAGCGTTCTCAATGATTACCTCTTAATTAACTTTTAGAATTGTTTATATTAGAAAAAAAAAAGAAAAGGCTACTAGTTCTTCTTCAAAAGACAGCCTCTAACATTTATTGAACCATTGATATACGGATCCGGTTATTATTTTAAAGTTAATATAAACTTTTATGTTGTCTTTTAGATGACATGTTGCCTCTAACCTTTGAGTACGCTCTTACGTCGTGTTCGAGCGTGCCTATTTATTGTAGGCTCGATCTGATCTGTTCCGTGATGTGCGAGTCGAGTGCAACATGGGACGGTAGACTGTTTGAGTAGGTGTGCCATCTGGACTTTTTTCCAGGGGCATCTTCAAGACTTACGTTTGGATTTGTTTTTATTTTTTCTTTCTCTCAAGTTTTTTTTTTAAAAAGTTTATTTTATTACCCTCAAGTATTCATATAATTCATTTAACTCATAAACTAATCTTTAGTCTAATTTACTACCCTGAATTATCTAGATTGTTTCAATTTATCCTTTTGTGAATTTTTACTTTTTTGCTTCTCTTTGTATGGTTTATATTTGAAGCTCAATTTTTGTAAGATGGTAGTTGACATCATCCTCTATGCTAGAAAAATTGTTTTAGATTTTTTTAGAAATATTTTCTTGCATTATTCTATCTTATATGTCGAATTTGTATTGCACACTTTCCGCATAGAAAACATTTTTAGTTTTTTATTAAAATAATTTTTTAACATAAGGTGATGTTTTAACCTATAATCTCACAAAAGTTTACACTCAAACATAATTTGTACATAGAGATAAAAAAAAAAATATTCATGAGGGAGTGAATTGAACCAATCTAAATAGTTGAAGCGAGTAAAATGGACCAACAAATAATTTAAGGGGTTAAGTGAACTACATGAATACTTGAGGGTAGTAAAATGGACTTTTTCCTTTTTTTTTATTACACTACAACTCAGACACTCACAACACACGCACACACACCCCTATAAATGCACATACGCAAACCTTATCTTTATGAGTATCTTTGAAGACTGAGCCGACAAATTCTCGAGATTGAAGAAGTCACAATTGATGCCTCGCTTCGACGGCCACGTCGCCTATCACTGAAAGTTTAAAGCCGTTAAATTCTAGAAAATTCGCTCTCACCGGAAGGCAAACCCAGGATTCAAAGGTGCTACTCAATCAGATGACCCCTTTCACTTTCTCTCAAGTTTTTGTTGTGGCGAGGTAAAAAATGAAAAAGGTTTTGTTGTGGCAGCTCATATTAATTGCGTGCCGTGCGTTCCATGGAGCATGTTGATGATCCGAAAGTGACTTCGACTAGTGTCGTGTCCTATTTTCTAGTGCTACTAGAAGTGCTGCCTACTACCATCCGTCCGTCCACATGCAGTGATGCAGACCAGCATGGCAACACTGCGCGCGACTGGGAGGAGCAAATTTAAACACCACCTGAACCCTGATCGTGTAGATAAAGAATGGGCGTGGTGGACTGGTGGGTCGCTAGATCTTGGCCCCGTCAAAGAAGGGAATCAAAATTTTGAAGCTGAAGGAATCTCAACACTCGGATCACGATACTGCGTGTGTAAAATAATGCCACGTATGAACACTGGGCGATTTATTTCAAAAAAAGAAAAGAACACTGGGCGATCTTTGAATACGCATCTCGTTTGTTTATTCCCTTTTGGCCAGCTTGGCAAGTTGAAACAGGAGCGCACTCGCGACAAAAAAGCAGCGGTCGTAAACTTTTGCATCTGTTCAGGAGCGCAGAGCGTTTAGACAGGGTAGTGCCAGAAAGTTCAGGTCGGGAAGCAGTAAAAAAATTCTTCAAAAAACTGCACAACATGTGGGAAGCAGTAAAAAAATTCTTCAAAAAACTGCACAACATGTGGGAAATTCTTGCGGGGCGCAAGCTCGGTGACTTTGAGATTTGAACAGAAGAAAACCGATGACAGACAGACAGCGTGTGATCAGCACGAGGTGATGGATGAGAGTCGACGATGATCAGGCGCCCAAATCCTTCCAAGACGACGCCCTCATGCCACTGCGCGCTGACAGCTGAGTTTCTGGACCCGGTTCGCCCGCCGACGACACATCATCGTCGCGTCGTGGCCTCTCCAGGCACGCGCCACGCTGGGGGCTCCGGCTGACCACGACGCACGGGTTCCCGGCGACCGACGGACACCTGCACGGAGGCGACAGGAGAAGACACACACCTCCCATCCGCCTCCGGGCAACAAGGTCGGTCGTTTCCAGCGTTTGCGCTCCGAAAACATGTGGCTCGCTTTGAAAACACCAGAGGCGTCGCCAAGAGAAAATGTTTGAAATGCGTCCCCTCCTCGCGCAACACCAGAGATTTTCTGCGCGCACAACGTGGGCGCATCTGTTTGTTTTGTACGGACCGAAAGTTCCCGTCGCTGCTGTGTCTGTGTGGTGCGCGTAGTGCGGCACGAGCTTGGTTAGTAGTAGCACTAGGAGATTTTCGGAGTACGGTCGAGTACTTTGCAAGCGAGGACGTAGAAAATCGTGATTACGGTGTGCATGGTTCGGCGGGGGCTCGTGGAGCAGTTAGGATCAAGAGTTGGAAGCCAAGCCGGAAACAGCGTTCCTAATCGTTTTTCAAAATGAAAAGAAACAGAGCCGCGTTCCTAAGATGGAGCGAGGATCCAATGTGGTGTGGCCTAGGTGTGGGTGCCAGTGCCACAGCCTGCGGTGCCCATTCCGCATCTCACAAAACATGAAACCGCTGCATGCGCGGAACTGCTATGCAAACCCAAGTTAAATGGTTCCCAAATCGTCTCGTCTCTAGGGGTCGCGTACGTTATATTAGCTGGTTCGCTTAAGTTTCCTTGTCGCGGTTCGTATTAGCCAACTGAGAATTACAGCAGTGAATTCCAACCTGGAGCCCGTGAATTCCAACTGTCAGGGCTGTTCGCGCTTACAGTCACAATTTCGATCACGCTGTTCGTAGTTTTAGTACAGCTCATCCCCAGTAAAAAAATTGCTGTAAATGAATTCGCAATCACAAGATCATAACCAAGTATTTTTTTTAAAAAAAATTGTACGCCTATTTTTCATTTTTATTTTCGTAAATGAATTAGCAATTCTGAGAATCTTTTAAAACCCTACCTGTTTTTCGTGTATACCGATCCACTAGTTACACGTGCACTTCAAGGATATATGCGACGTCGGGCCTTGATTTGAAGTACTGCAATTTTAAATTATCTCCTGATAACAACAGATAAACTTGAGTTAAGCACGATGCAGCAAGATCTTCAGCATTTTTCAGCATCTACAAAATTACTTTGCCTTGTTCACCGGGTAAACCTAACAAAATTGTCTGATCCCCCTCCCTCCCTCCCTCCCTCCACAACAAAACAAATCTGCTTCCCCCTCCTTTCTCTCCCCCTCCCCTTCCATCGCTCCCCACCTCGGCGCCGCCCCCTTCTCGAAATCCATCTCCGCCATGCCGAAGGGCGCCAAGAAGCGCGCCAAGCTCAAGAAGAAGCAGCAGCAGGGCCACCCGGACGATGGCGCCAGCAACGGCCACAACAACGGCAGCGGCAGCGACAACAACAACAACGGCACCTCCGGCCGCCGCGACCCCGACCACCTGCGGATCCCGCCCAAGGCTTCCCACGGTACGAGTGGCACCTAACCCTCCCTCTTTAACCCGGCGGCAGATCCGCTTTCGGCACCAGGGTGGAGGGGAATCGCCTTTTCGCGTGCGGCGAGGGTGGCATTCGCTGGCGCCGCGGCCCGCCACCACGTTCCCACCGGCGGCCGCTTTACGGGCTGTTCGCACTTTTCCTTGCTCCCTTCCTTGCGCTATATGTATTGATGGATGCGTGTGTGTTGGTGCAGTGGATGCCAGCGAGGACTCGATGGAGAGCTCCGAGGAGATGGTGACGCCCAGGGCCGCCGGGTCGGAGGCGGATGACGACGAGAGGAAGGCCGCGCCCACCGTCGAGGTGACCGAGGATGGCGGTGCTGCTGCGGCGGGGGAGGATGTCATGGTGGATGCCTTACCGCTGGAAACCAGCGGCCAGGGTAAGGACGACGCTGAGGTGGAGGTGCACGCTGTGGTGCAGGAACCGGAGGTGAAGGACGTGGTGGTGGACGAGGTGCCTGCGGTGCAGGAACCGGAGGCGGCTGAGGCACCTGAGGTGGAGGTGCCGGAGGTGAAAAGGGAGGTGGCCAAGGTGCATCCGGTGCATGAACCGGAGCCGAAGGTCGATGAGGTGGTGGTTGTCGAGGAGACTCCTGTGCCACCTGTGGCGCCTGAACCGGAGGCGAAGAGTGTCACATTCGCGGAGACGGTTTCGGCACCTTCGGTGCAGGAACCGGAGGCGAAGAGTGTCACATTCGCGGAGACGGTTTCGGCACCTTCGGTGCAGGAACCGGAGGCAAAGAGTGGTGATGTGGTGGTCAAGGACTCCACTGGAGCGTCACGGTCTCGGGAGGTTGATGTGCATACTACAGAGGTGAATACTGATTGTGATTATAGTTCCATTCCTCCCTCATGATTTGAAGTGTGAGTTCTGATTGAGTTGGTTATGTTTGTATCAGGTGGCGCGTGGACCTGCAGTGGCAGTGGCGGCTTCAGGGCAGCGGGCAACATGGTGGAATTGCTGTGGGCTTTTTGATGCATTTTCTGGTTCACAAAGATAGATTAAGGTGAGATGGTTCCATATCTCATGGTTGTGCTTCTGCTAATGCTTTAGTGAGTCAGACTGGCATTCAGTTCATTGCTTTTTTTTATTCAATTTCTTATTTCTTAGCATCAGTTGTTTACAATTTGAATTCATCATGCAGGTTCTAAAGAACTTGTATAGTTACTATATTGTTGGATTTTATTGCACTGAGTTACTTTTTTTTTTAATTAGAGTGAAGCTTTGGATCATGTTATGCACTTTTGTATTGCCCGCACATGGTTCGGTATGTGACCTGTGAGATTATTGTAATTTGGTAGAGATGTTAATGTTGAATATAGCATTTAAACAATTTCAACTTAGCTAATGGTTTGGTCGACTTAGCATCACTATCTTTTTCTGAATTTATGCTCCAAATTTTTACCCCCTAGTGTGCATTTGTAGCATTGACAGAACAACTCTTAACTTTATTTATTTATCACCAGAAATACAGCTGATGTTATTTATCAACAAAGTTATTCATCATTTCTTAATTCCATTGGCTGTGTTGTGGAGGAGCCCTGTTAGAGCAATAGTGTAACTGCGCAAGAAGAAACTTATTGAATAAAACTATTTGTTCGGATCAGATCAATCAACAAACAGTCTGAAACTTTCAACTTTTGATCTTTCAAACTATGGCTTTGTAACTTTGGATTATGAATATATTTATAATTTATTACGTAATAACTTACTGGAAACATTAAATAATTTGGTGAAGTGATGCCCTACTTCCTGCGTTATTTTCTGAGAAAGTGGATCCCTAAAAATGTAAAATCACAACTGTAATTTGGCATAGAAAGTTTTTCCAGATTAATGGTGTATGCATCATGTGACATGGGTGTTATGGTGTTGAGTTTTTTAGTGTATGGTAAAGAACTTCCTGTAAGGATTCACTTCTGAAATCAGTTGCTTGGTGTTGGTAGATGTTGATGGGAACATATCAATAAATAATTTGGTGAAGTGATGCCCTACTTCCTGTGTTATTTTCTGAGAAAGTGGAGATCCCTAAAAATGTAAAATCACAACTGTAATTTGGCATAGAAAGTTTTTCCAGATTAATGGTGTATGCATCATGTGACATGGGTGTTATGGTGTTGAGTTTTTTAGTGTATGGTAAAGAACTTCCTGTAAGGATTCACTTCTGAAATCAGTTGCTTGGTGTTGGTAGATGTTGATGGGAACATATCAATAAATAACTTTGATTATGAAGTGTATTTGAATTGAGAGGCTCATGCCAAAGTATATGTTCTTTATGTGTGTGTGGCGATTTCTTTGGCTAGAACCTATTAGAAAGTTAGAAATTTTAAAATGCTTGTATTTTCTATTTCATGAACTGTGTTTCTGCAATGCTGATAAACTGCCCAGTTTAAGACTGAAAAGTTGAGAACATAAAATTCATTTGACTTGAATGTACAACAAGAGATATTTGGAATTTTCCTTTCCATATTGCATGGATACCCTTGTTTGGACACTATACTTTTCAGTTAGCAACATAAACATAATATGGCATCCAGGACGTTGGCAGTTCTACCTTGAAAATAAAAGTACCTACCAATAGGCTACTTTAATATATGATGGCACCTGCTAAATGAGCACTGGTTGCTGCAGTTGGGGTACACATAAATCATAACTAGGGTAAAGGTGGTGTACTTGGTTGATTCCTTCTGATGCATATGTATTTGCAATATGTGAATCTGTTCATATTGCATTCTATATATTTATTATATTTACTAGTGTTTCAAATGCATAGAAACACGCACAATAAACTTATCAAATTAGTATGTGGAGTAATCTCATGGGAAAGTCAATCTTGGACTGATGATTCCTAATTTCAGCTGCTATGTTTGAAGCAGCACTTCTGTTTGTCACAAATGGCACAAACTAATTGAATATATCTCCTGGTTCACAGCAGCCCATTTATTTCCTACTTATGTGTGTTTGTCCTATAAGTTTTAGCTGCTTTGTTTAACAATTTTCTTGTTTTCTCGGTGATACAGGGTTGGAACTTGGAAGTCAGGAAGACAGAAGATGCGATGTTGTTCAGTTCAAAGCCCATGGGTGATTGTAACTAGACTGGTTGAGTTGTCACCGGGGAAAAAAATACGAGGGAATGATCTTGAGTAACATCGAGCTGATGTTTCTTCCTTGCTTTTGTGTGGTGTCTGTGCAAAGTTACACCTTCTTGGTTGTGGTTAATATTCTTCATTTCCTTAGGGTTTCCGAACACCTCCCCCTTGTCTAGTGTCATGTAGGTCCCGTTCTTGTAGCATAAGGGTTGAAGTGAGTCGACAGTAAAGAAATTTTGTTCATTCTGTGTTTATACTTGATTTTCGGGGTATCATCTTCTATGCCCCTTTCTCACTTTGGAATGAGTATATTGTCCAAACAATTTGAAATATTGTTCGTAGCTTTAATCCAGCGTACTTCTCAGATATGCTTTGTTACCGTGCACATTGTGAGAATAATCTGAGACGTCCTTTGCCACTTTACATGTTTTGGGATATGCTTTGTTCGTTGGTTTTTGCTGTCGGACTTCCGGATGTTGGCTGTTTCGTATTTCCTGGACTGGCTTCACATGGTGTTCGTGAGTTTCTGTTGGAAACCACTTTTCTTGGAGAGGAACTGAACGCAAACACTTAGAACTGAAGCCGTCCAAACTGGAATGTTAAAAAGTAGATGCTAAATGTTTATACGGCTTGTAAAGCGTAGCCTGTGATTTCTTTTTGAAAATGAATTCGCGTGGCACGTACGCGTTGTGCCCGACCTGGAGCCAATTCCTCGGGAGCTTAATTAAGCTGACAAGAAAATGTTTCTGGTTCTGCCCAACATAGCGGAGAGATACGCTTATCGCTTCGATATAAGAAGCTGACGTGTCAGTCTTGGCAGTGCGCCTCCTCGTCCTCGACCCTCCATTTTCCACAAGGGTTGGTGGCCGTGCAAAGCGTTTGATTATGATGGCTACTTTGGTTTTTGGTTGGTTCAGTTTGCAGGCGAAAGTGGTGACCACGCAACGTTTACGGCCACCAGTTCGTTAAGCGACTTGGCTGATTTTTGTTCACTACTGGTACCACACACACTGCATCGGTTACCTGAACATTTAGGAAAGATTGTTCTTATATCAGAACATTTCAAACGAATTCCACACACAGCGCAGTGCATTTTCCACTCGAAATTGGGAAATCTTTCTGGAACCCTACTTGAACCGGACATCTTACAAAATTCCTATAAACATTCATCACTTCAAACGAATTTCTACAAAAGTTCTGCATTCCAGGCATAATCTGAATTTGCTTCCTGGCAGAGAAATTCGGTCAGCGACGCGTCCCTGTAAAACATTTCTGACCGTGCATAATCCAGGAACGCGACAAACCAGGCGACCCAAGCTGAAAGGAGCCCGGATTTTTGTTTTGAGAAAAGGGAAAGGAACCCGGTTATCATCGAGTACCGGGAGATTCACGAAGATATATTTGTGAGTTCGTGGATAGGAAGATACTTGAAACCTCACCACAAAGAGAAAAGACGGGGATATTCGCGGGAGCAGCACCAGGATTTTCAGCGATTTCAATCATACAATTAAAACCGGTGGTGGTTGTCGTGTTCGCGTCGCTGGCAGCTCAGTGACCCGTGCTGGCTCCGGACTTTATAAGAGCCCCAGATTTTTAGCACGAGGAGTGTGCGTGGACGCTGAGAAAGTAGGGAAGTACAAGGAAGGCGCATCCATGAGCTCCCTGTACGATGTCTCCTGCTTCGCTGCTGGCCTTGCAGGTAAATCTTCTTCGCCTCTTATGCCCGCAGTCGGCAGCTGTTTGAAGGAAAACCAGCAAGCTAACTTTTGCATATTCGGTTCATTCTGTCACCATTGCAGGCAACGTTTTCGCTCTCGCGCTCTTCCTGTCACCTGTGTAAGCTCGCCTACTATACTGCCTGCTGATGATTTCTTTCTCTGTTTCTTACATTCTCGAGTGTAAGAGACGAATTGCTCATGAATTGTTGTTGGTTTTTACCTCCTGTCAGTCCAACGTTCAAGAGAGTCCTGAAGGCCAAATCGACGGAGCAGTTTGATGGGCTGCCTTACCTGCTCTCCCTGCTCAACTGCTGCATCTGCCTCTGGTACGGGCTCCCATGGGTCTCCGACGGCAGGCTCCTTGTAGCCACCGTCAACGGCACCGGGGCGGCGTTCCAGCTGGTCTACATTTCGCTCTTCATCTTCTACGCCGACAGCAGGAGGACAAGGGTAATTACATCTATTCCCGTGCTGTGTGAAAAGACTGAAGAACTAGCGTGCTGCTTCTTTTGTCGCCGTGCCAGACACCAGTAAAACGGACTGAATAATTGAATCACATTAAAGCAAAAACAAACTCTGCTTTCCTTCTTTGATTTGATAAGAGACATTTGCAATGGATGATGATGCCTGCTATCAAATTTGCTCAACAGCTGAAGATCACTGGGCTCCTGGTGCTCATCGTCTGCGTGTTTGCGCTCATCGCGCAGACCAGCCTCGCCTTCTTCGACCATCCCGTTCGGCAGCAGTTCGTTGGCGCCTTGAGCATGGCGTCTCTGATCTCCATGTTTGCCTCCCCACTGGCCGTCATGGTACGCCTTTCCAACATGAGCACTTGAGTAATTTCTCCTCTTCATTGTTGCGAAACAAATACACAGGGTAATCAAAAACTCTTTTCTCATCGTTTTCGCGTGCTTTATCCTGGTTGTTCAGGGTTTGGTGATCCGTACCGAGTGTGTGGAGTTCATGCCCTTCTATCTCTCCCTCTCCACGTTCCTGATGAGTGCGTCCTTCGCACTGTATGGGCTTCTCCTACGAGACTTCTTCGTATATGTAAGCGCTCGGCCGGTCCTAATCTCAATTTAAACTTTCATGAACCAACATATTTTATGAACTGGGTCGATGGTTTAGCAAGGGTTTAACCATTTTTCCCCTGATGATTCTCAGTTGCCGAATGGTCTCGGAGTCATACTTGGAGCAACGCAGCTGGTGCTGTACGCGTACTACAGCAGGAAATGGAAGGGCGGCGACTCATCTGCACCGTTGCTTGGCTGATCAGAACTGAACTGATCGGTCAGCTGGTTGTGAGGTGGATTGTAAGGCGGATTTACTCAGGTGCACTATGAGTTGCTGGGTCATCTACAGCACAGATCAGCACGCGATGTAGATCTGCTGCTGCTGCAGATGACCCCAGCAACTCAGATGCTGCTGAGACAACAATTATACCCGTGGACTGGATTTACGAACGTGTGGCCTGATTGGTGTTTTGGATGGAGGAGAGTAATTTAGATATTACCATCAGTCGTCGTCAATGCGTTGTTTTGTACTAGTCGCTGTGTTGTACTTGTACAGGTCGGAATTGGTCCTTTTGTTTTTCTCACTTTTCTTGGGATTATAGCACCAATCATATTCACGGGACGAGTAAAATTACATTAGATTCAAATTTTGTCGTCAAGTGACTTTCCCGACGAAGGACAATTATATTAAGAAATTGGAAAATTGGAAAATTTATATAGCTAGAGTTATTTCCACAACCATTTCCACAACCAAATGTTTTCTCAGACATCAGGTTACCTAGTTAAAGTTGTTGACATCTGGCTTGAAACTTATGACCTTTATCCATGCTTTTATTATTGTCAATGTTCTCACTTATTTGGTCTATATTAAAATATGTTGCTGCTGAAAACTTTGGGGGTGATTGGTTGCCTGCGGAAGGCCCGGCAGGCTCACCGCATGCACCAACCTTGTGATTGGTTGCGTGCATAGAGGTTCGGGCGCCTGTCTTTTCGCGTGCAAAATCGACGAACAAGCTTTAGGGCGCGTTTGGTAGCCTGGGCCGGCATGCAGCATGCATCCGCGGATGCAACTCGACGAGTTTGTTAGCCTGGACAAAGTTTTGGGCCAGGCCGTGCGGATGCACAGGAGGCCGGTTTTGCTGCATATCCGGAAATGAAAAAAATTTCCGTTCCCGGCGGGCCAGGCTCGTTTCCTCCACACGCGACGCTTGCGGTCACCACCCGTGAGACTTTCTTCCCCGTTCGCCTCGTCTACCTCGAGGACTTCCGCTCACGCCTCAGCTCTGACCATTGTTAGCGCCTCCTCGCAACCAAATCGTGACGTCGGGTGGCGCATGGCGAGAAGGAGAGGCTCGCGGCGTCCTGGGAAGGCCGCGCACCGTGGCGGCCGGAGCAACGCTGCGCGCGGCGGAGCGAATCGAGGCAGGGGCGAAGCCAGCACGAGAGGCCGCCGGTGTCAGCTAGTTTGGCCAACGGGGTCAGCACCTTTGATTGCAGCCATGAACCCTAATTCTTCATTGATTTTGCTGGAAGTCATCGGTGTCAGCTGACACCGATAAGTGCATGTAGCTTCGCCCCTGAATCGAGGGCAGAGCAAAGGGAGGGAGCGGGTCCTGGATGACGCCGAGCTCGCCTGGCTGCAGCTTCCCGCCGGGCAACCACGAGGCGGCTGGGTCGGAGACGGGTTTGTTGCAGTTGGCCACTCACACCGGCGTCCGAATCGATTTGATTCGATCTCATTAAGAGGACCGGTGCGGCGGGGCGAATCGAGGGTGGCCCGGCGCACTGGAAGAGCGAGGTGCCACGTCGCAGTGGGCGCGAGCGGAGCGCGACGGGAAGGGCGGCACACCTAGGCGAGTCAAGGGCGCGCGACACGGCCAGGCGAGGTCGCTCGCGGCGTGCGCAAGCAGAGCAAGGCGGGGAAGGACGGCTCGGTGAGGCAAGGGCGGCGCGGCCAAGCGAGTGGCGGGTGGCGGGTGGCGGGTGAGCTCCATGCCGATTGCCGAACTACGGGCACGGGCAATGCACAGGAATTTGAGGAAGAAGATGGTAACTCTACCGTGTGCTAAGGTAAGCATATCAAATGACACATGCTAGCAAACACGATCTTATTCCATACATTTTGCGAGTCTACAGGTTACCAAACACGAAGGCATTGCACCGACTCAACCTGGTTCGGCTGGCTCGGTGCTGGCCCGTGATGCAGAGAAAGTCTCTTCAGGCTACCAAACGCGCCAGGCTCCCAAGAAACGGAAATGAGATTCGTTTTGGGTGCGACAAAAGCTAAGAGGCTGGGCTAGCCGGCTAGGTGGCAACCATGCAACCAATCTACAGCTCGCATGGTGCTGGCTGGATTGAATCGAGCAACCAATGAAACTAGTCTGCTTCGATGTAGTGATGACCAACTGGTCGGGCCAAGTGGGAGGGCACGAAGCACGGTATTTTTGCTCCGGCCCAAGCACAACCCGGCCCGGCCCCATGCTCGTGCTGTGCCATGGGCCGAAGGGGCAGCCCATGAAAGGCACGACACAACATGATATATTGAATATTTTATGTTTCATATAAAACAACAAACACAATATATTGTCATATTTTTTGTTCGGATTTTCATGGTTTTCAACACTATTGGACTGAAAAGATGATTATGGTCCGCTGTGCTCGCGGGCCGGCACAAAAAGTCCATTTCGTGCCATGGGCCGAGGGATAGGCGCGTGGGCTGACATGGCACAACCCGAAATAAAAAAGCATACCGTGCCGACCCGAAGTTAAATGGGTTGTGCCGCCCATTTGGCCACCACTAATTTTGATGGGCCTAACCAACACCGGCCTGTTTCCCTGGTGAAAGCCATGCTAGGTAGAGATCAGATGAGAACCGATTGCACCTTTTGAGAATGACCGAATGTATTTGTTCGGTTGTTCCTCACATCCTCTGAACTTTTCTTTTCTCTATTATTTTTTTTATTACACAGTATAACTCAGATATTCATAACGCATGCACATTTACTCCTATGAACGTACATACGCAAACCTTACCTCTATAAGCATCTTTGAAGACTGAGCCGGCAAATATTACAGATTGATGAAGTCACCACTGGTGAATCGCTGTCGACGGCCACATCGCCTACCGCTGAAAGCACAACGCCGTTAAATCGTAGAAAATTTGTTCCCATCGGGAGTCGAATCTAGGACCTCATATGCTACTGAGTTTCTTGTAACCATTAGGCTACAAGCCCTTTCACTTCTTTTCTCTGTTATTTAATGGTGTTTGTCAGGACCCCTTTACATAACATCGCTGATCTATTTGCAAATTCAGTTAAATAATTAGTAGTTCGTAGTCCCTTTGAGGAGCTACAGATTAAGCAAAAACATAATTTCATTTTAGTTCCATGGTTGCGTAATGATCCTGTTGCAATGCTACAGAATGAACATCAGGGTTTGCAGTGGAGTTGCAGACAATCGGTTAAGCTGCATTGGAATATCTTTATTTTTGAAACATGGATATTTTATGCACGTGTCTTGTAACCGGCGACTATATAGTCGCATTGGAATTTGGTAGTGACAAATTTGAGTATTTTGGTTTGGCTATCTGGATTTTGTAAAGTGGACTGTTTTTGGCGATGATATATGCTCAATTGAAATGGGACAGAATAAAGGTAAAAAAAAAAACAACAAATAAAAAGAAAAGTAAAAAGAAAAGTTAAAAAATAACAGGCTAAAATTAAAGAACCAAGTTAGAAAAGTAAAAGGAAATCAATGAGCCCGAAAAAACAGCCTAAAGAATAAAATGGATTGAAAACAAATCAGGCCAGCCACGTCAGATCCATGTCATGCCATTTATTTTTTGCATAACGATTTATAAAGAAAATAAACATCATAACTATGATGTTTTGATGAATTGTCATTAAATTATGACAAAAATCTTAATTCCGTCTCAGAAGGTAATCAACAACACACATTCCATGACAATATGATTTTCGTCATAGAAACGACACATAACTTTTTTTTAGCCTGCCCCATCTCGTTCTCAAACCAAACATACCCACGGAGTCACTATTTACCCTAAGGTACGCTCGGCTCGGAGCTCCTGAATCCAATGAAACTTGAGTACATGACCATTTCCACCGTACCTTCCTAGCAGGTCAAATAATCATATGTAAACTTACATGCGTGATGTGAATGCTTTAATGTGTAAGGATATCCTACAATCCCATTTAAAGGAAATGAACTATTTTTTCAAAAGAAAACATTTGTTTTGAAAAGTTAGTTTATTTTCTTGAAAGTAGGGTTGGAGGGTATCGTTAAGGCCAGTTTCTTTTGAACCCCATCACAACCTGACCAGAACCATCCCAATCTTGACATTCACGAGCCCCCCCTTCTCCATGATGGCCTCAGTGACGAGCTCGGTGAGCTTGTGGAACAGCGCATCCATGATGTCCGGACCGAATTGGTGGCTCAGCATGGGCTCCTGGATGGCCCTCATCCCCATCGACAGCATCGTGCCGTCTCTCTGAGCATCACCGGTGACGCTCAGGTTCGTCTCAAATGTTTGCACGGAGTCGAGGCTGAACGAGCCTTCCCTGCGCACCTCCTCCTCGATCTCCTGTGGGCTCGGCGCGTAGAACGGCGCGTTGTAAGCGTCCACCTTCTCCTGGTCGACCAGCCCCTGCAAGCGTGGCACGCTGTCTTAAGCTTCCGCCGCCGCAAGGAACTAATGTTTCCAGCAGCTAGCTACTATATATGGAGTGGGCTCACCTGTGACACCAGAGCGGAAAGCGACTCAGAGAGGAGATCCCACAGTATGGTTGTTTCCACGTCCGTGTAGCCTCTGTTTTTCCGGCCAAGCATGGACAGAATCATGGCGCCGCCGGGGACAATCTCAGCGGTGCGCGACTGGAGGAACAGACCGAAGTCTCTCTGGAACTGCTTCAGGTAAGCCTTCGGCACAGCAGGAGGGCTGGTGCTTGATATGAACATCTTCCCTTTGTTAAGTGGCGTGTTCGTCTCATCGGAAAGACCGGGAGGAACCTGAAACGTACCACGATACCCTCATCTTAGCTATCCAAGATGGTTCATATGTAGAATCCTAGTATGGATTGGCTTGATCATGAAGACAAAGATTCTAATAAATCAATCGAACATGCATGGAAATATGCTTCAGCGGCGAAGTGCGCGTCAGAAATGCAACAGTACTAGCTTGTATTACCTGAGAGAGCCAGTGTAGGCTAGCGAAGGAGCAAACCAAGTGCACGCTCCTGCTAAGGAACAGCCTCCCGTAGAAGGATCCCGGGACGCCGGACAGGAACACCACGGCCTTGGTTTCGGCCTTGAGCTTGGCGGCGAACTCCGGCACACAGGAGAAGATGGCGTTGAAGTCGTTAGTGGGAAGGTCGTTGAGGAGCACAGAGAACTCCGGGAGCGCGCCGCGGCAGATGTTGCCAGTAATGCTTTTTATTGCATCCTCCACCAATCCGAACGCGTTTGGCCCCGAGGCGCACCCAAGCTCGGCAATGGTGAACCTCTCCGGTTTGACTGACTCGTAGACTCGCGTTGCAGATTCTGTCACGAAACTCTTCAAGGTGTCCATACTTTTCTTCTGTAGGAATGCACGATGGAACCAATAACATTTATATGCGTTGATAGTGGTGCATGGTGATGAGATCTGAATCCCCAGACGATGTTGCTGACCTGTAAGGAAGAGTTCTTGGCGTAGCTGTTCTCGCTGATTCAGAGCACGTCCATGGACTGGGGCTTGTCAGAGCAATGGGGCGAAGAAGCCATGGCCGCCCGTCGGTATGGAGGCCTTCTTCACGTTACAATGGAATGCAGACGGTTTTAATAGTAGTCGAGTCTAAGCTAAGTAGTATCAATTTAGAAGAGTTCTGGCCGTGATCGTTACATGAATGATTTAATTTAATTGAGGCTATATATTAATTTAAAAGAATTCAGGCGTGAAGATCAACTTGCATATATATTAATATATATAATAGCTACTCAGCTTGCCAATTGAGCATATAGTTTAACTGGTTAGAGCAAGTATAATAAACCTAGTCAGCAGGGTGAAGTCTTATGTGGAGGAAAGAGAAGATAAGAGAGAATGGAACGAGCTTCGTGAAGTTGCATTGAAGCGCTGACGATGGGTCCCATGTAGGGTAGTCGCTCGCTTTGCAGCCGGCAGCGGGCTCAAAGCATGTGCAAAGTTCAAACTATCAGTCGGCAGCCGGCGATATCATTAACCATGCTCTTAGATCTCTTACGGTGAAGACATATCTGTACAGTTTCGAATCAACGACTTGGTGAGTTAAGTTTAGAGGCACTTATGGTGAATTAAGTGTTGATAAGGTAGGGTGGGGAGCGTCTGTATTATGTTTAAAACAAATATTAAGAAATAGCTTGTAATAATGCTATTATATCATGAAGAAATTTGTTGCCAACTAACTGCTTACAAGATCCTGATAATGACATCATATTTTCATACTATGAAGGTATGAAGAAATTTGCACAATTTCTGATCTCTTTGTTTGTCTTAATGTGGCCTGGCATCTCATCGGAATCTGAAGTTTGATTCATATTTTTGTACTATGGCGGTATTAAGAAATTTAGGCAACAAGTGTTCCTGCAGGGACAACCTTGCAGCTGACTATATAATACTCTGATCTCTTTGTTTGTCTCGATGAGGCTAGCATCTTGTCGGAATCAAAAGCTTGGTTCCAGGAAGGAGGCTGCATTTAAGTTTTTAAATAGGTTGTGATGCCGTCCACCTTGGTTGCGATGAGTTGAGATTCTGTCACTTCTTGACAAGGGGGCACTTGGACAGGTATTGACACGGGGTAACTGAAAATTATGGTGAAGGCGTTCCTGAGCTCAGATTGCCGAGGTTGTACGCTCAGGTTGTGCTTAGATTGCCGAGGCGTTCCTCAGCACGATTTGGTTTTGGGGACATGCGCCTGTCTGTGCTTGTGCTTAAAGAGAGCGGGAGGACGTCCAACTAGAAATTTCGTTCAGCAGGTGCTTCGTAGGAATTTGTTTTTTTTTTTTGCGAGAATCGTAGGAATTTGTTTGGTACGTCTAGATTTTTGTTTTTAAAGAAAAAAAACAATCATGTTCGTTTTCAAAGGCTAAATTTATCACATTAATTGAAGAAGAAAATAATTATAAAAATTCTAAAACAAAATTAGCATAGAGTATGATGTCATCTACATCCTGCAAAATTTAAACTTCAAATATAACTCATACAAAGAGAGAAACAAAAAAAAAAAAAAGAAACCACTAGGGGGTAATAAATTGAACGATCTAGATAGTTCATAAGAGTAAATCGGACTAAACTTTAGTTTAGGGGGTTAATTAAGCGAACAGCACAGATAATTAAGGGTAGTAAAATATAATTTTTCCTTTTTAAAATTACCCATCACTGTCGTTATGTTAAATTTAGTCCAAACCCCCTTCATGTTTTAAAAGTACCCTATTGCCTTTAAAAAAACATTGACAATACGATGAGGTATTCAATACAATTCACTTCCGGGTCACCATGTACCGTGCAGCATCGGCTCCACGTTCTAAGTCAATGTCAAAGGCATTGTTTGGCGTTAAGTTGTTGTCTTCAAAATCACAAAAAAAAAAAAGGTTGTTGTCTTCAACTCATCAGGCTCTAAGTTCAGATTGAAGGCATCTCTTTGTTGAATATTACAGCAGGACTACTGGACTAGTCTTTTGCAGACGGCCACCGTACCGTTCCTTGCAATTGCCTTAGCGCATGTGCTAGCAGTATTTTGGCCCCAACAACAATTTCCATGTGGGTTTCAACAAATTTTCCTTTCATTTTCAGCTCCAAATGTATTCGCGTACATATTTATACAAAGTAAATATGCGAATGTATTCGTCTCCTGTTTACACTCCCTTTTAATGGATAGTTCATAATGACATATGTGTAGTTTATATACTTATACATAGTTATTTAAGTTATTATTTCTAATAGCAATGTGCGTATTTTTAAACATATGGTGGGTGGTATTAGTCTTTTTTTTTTGTAATGACAATAGTGGTTAATTTAGACAATTTGTTCGTAACAGCAATGTTTGGTAACTTTTGCCGAGTGTATTTTGGCCTGCGGCACTCGGCAAAAAGGGTCATCCTGGTAGTGGTTCTTTTCTTCTCCGATTAATGTGTTAATTTCTTGTCCTTATAAGAGTGAATGCGATGTCTCCTTTTATTATGCAACTGCACAACAAAAAGAGCCATCACATTTTTCTTTGGTTAATTATAAGGTGGGGTTTCTTTTCGCCTTTGAAAGGTAACTCAAGTAACACGGTCTTGAGAGCTAGATATACAATAGTGATTCGGTGAAGATATAAGGGATGCTATTTAGAGGAACCCTCTGGTACAAGGGAGGAATACTTCACGAAAATAAGCCTATAGGAGAGCTCTTGAAAATGATCTTGGTAACTCAAAATCAAAGTCCGTAGCAGGAGGCAGTTGCTTAATCTCCGTGCCTTCTGATGGCGTGAATCTTGACGCCATGCTTGAAGTTGAGCACAATCCCAAATTGAAACTCCAGAGGGGATTCCATGTTGGGAGAGTGCCGGAACACGTAGCGGCGGTAGAGGTGGATTACCGAGAGCTTGATCTCTTGTATGGAGAACTTCTGTCCGATGCAAGCCCTGGGGCCGATTCCAAATGGGGTGAAAGCGTACGGGTGCCGCTTCTTCTGCTCGTCACCAGCAGGGTCGAACCGCTCCGGTCGGAACAGCTCTGGGTCTGGGAAGTTTTTTGGGTCCTTGGCAAGGACTCCTGGTGCCATCCACACCCATGTACCCTACACACAGTAACGAGTGTAGAACGCTTTATTTGATTTTGTACAGGAGAAGCAACTTCAGTTGACCAATTATAGTATAAGCTTGTCATGCTAGTACCTTTGGAAGGACATAACCACCAATCTCCACACGCTCGGAGGTCTCTCGCGCCACCAGTGGCGACACCACGAAGAACCTCATCGATTCCTTCACTACCTGCATGCACAATAGAATAATATCATGTGTTTCACAAGTTGTTTATGGCGGATCAAGTGGCGACGAAATGTCGTCGCGCAATGCTTGTGCGTGCCTGATCGAGGTAGGGGAACTTGGTGTGCAGATCGTCCGCTGTGGGCACGCGGTCGCGGGGGCCGAACGCGTCGATCTCCCGCAGCAGCTTCTCCTCCACCTCCGGGTGCTTGGCCACGAGGTATATCACCGAGGACAGCGTGAACGCCGTCGTCGCTGACCCAGCGAGGAGATGCTCGTAAGTCAGCGCGCTCAGGTAATCAGGCGTGAGCAGTTCCCGCGTGGACTCGTCTTTATTCCTCGCCGCGAGCACCACGGAGAGGAAGTCCTTATGCTGCTGCTGCGACGCCGGCGCGTGCTCCCTCGCCGCCAGGTGCTCGGCGACGATGCCATCCATGAGCCGGCTGAGCTCGTCGTTCACGCGGGTGATCTCTCGGTCGGCGGAGCCAGGGAGCCTCAGGAGAAGCTGCCGCAACGGCTTCTGCAGGAAGGGGACGAGTGTGCCGAGGATAACGGAGAGCGACCCCGAGAGGTCCATCTTGAGCGACGTCGTGGAGTAGATGTGCATATTGATGAAGTCCGATGACAGCTTTGTCGCGGTTCCGCCGTTGTCGGCATGGGCGTGACGCGACGCCGGCTCTCTGGACAGGCCGAAGTCAGCGCCGAAAGCCGCCTGCCCGATGACATCTGTTGCAAGGCTCAGTGCCAACTCGGAGAAGGTGATCTCCTCGCCGCCGTCGAGGTTCGTAGTCGCTCGCTCGATGTAGGACTCCATGGTCGGAATCAGCCCCGCAATGTGGGACGGCTGGTAGATGGATACGATGATGTTTCGCATCGATGACCACCTCGAATCCCTGCAGACATGAAGCAGAGTAATGGATCGATATAATTTTTATTTTCTTCCAGCGAATTCCACCAACTTGGATTTCAACTTCAATGAATGAAGCAGAGTTATGGTTTTGGGAGAAGAAAGAATAACAAATTTATAGCTATAAGCTTGCTACCTTGTAGAGAAGAGGCCTTTCATGTGGATTGGAGAATTGACGATCGCTGAAGGCAAGCTCCGGTTAGGCATGCTCCTGAACTTCTTGACACCCACCTCCTTGCATAACTCTGCGTCGGCCACGATGATCAATGGCTGCCTTCCCATGTGAAACCTACAAGCAGATGGAATCAAAATCATTTTCTTTTATACAAGTTAGCATTATAATAGTCTGTCGAGACACAAAAAATCTTCTAGACTTAACATTTCCCATAGCATTTCCTTCCAAACAAAAAACATTTCCAGATAACCCCACATGATATTTCGCCAAAATTAGCACTCTGTAGTACTGATATATATACTTGCATAGCAATGACCTGCTGGCGGCGCAGGAGGTGTACTATTGGATCACCTGAAGATAGGGCCGTGCTTCTTAGCGAGCACAAGGAAGACGTCCGGGCCGTGCTTTGCGAGCAGGTGGAGGTGGCCGATGAGCGGCAGCGGTACAGGCCCCGGCAGGTGCCGCACCTTCCAGTACGGCTCGTACAGGTACGCCACCACCAGGAGCCCGACCGCCATGGCCACCAAGGTGAAAATGTACTCCTCCATCGCACCCAGAACCGTGCTCATCTCCATTGATGTTCTCTCTGCTTCGTCGCCCAGCGAGATATATACAGATAATTTTGGCCGGTTGGGGATCACTCGCTATTGCAGATTCAGCATCAGATGGTGTGTAGGTTTTGTCTTATTCGGAAGGAACAAGCAGATGCTATATTTCCATAAGTTAAATGTATCTGTCATCGTGACATTAATATATGTCGCACTTGTACCGAAGTTCTCATAATTGTCGTCGATGATGCATAACTGAGACGTTATTAACAAATAGAAGAGGAAAATAATAATAAAATTGTTCTGGTAACCAAGCAGGTTCGGTGGTGGATGATGGCAACTGGGAAAAAAAAAGTGACTAATAGACATAAGGATATATGTACGTAGTATATGTGTACATTATCGAGAAAGAAATGGGAGCCCTCTTAAATTATCCACACACTTCGTCCAATAAAATTGTGAACCACATCTCCCCTGCGCAGACCCGTGTGGGTCCCCTTAGTGGCCGCTTCTCTCTATGGGCACAGGCCGGCTCCCACTTTAGGTGACAGGTCTCGTTCGTGCATGCTCAGGGGCAAAGACACAACCCGTGCAAGGTGCATGCCATAGTAGTTTGAAGCTATTTGGTTCCTCTAACCAACTAAAATTAGTTAACTAAACATTTAGCTAGTTAATGCTCAGGCAACTAATGTTTAGGAAGTATCTATTTGTATTCTTGATTAATGTCTCTGGTTTTTAAACTTTTTTTGCTTTTTTTATATGTTTAGCCAAATTTAAGAGGGTTGAAGTGACTAGAAGCTAAAAGCTTATGAGATGGGCTGGTTAAAAAATTATTCACTTTTAATCGACATGTTTAGATCAAAATTGACTAAAATTAATCTGTTAAAAGTTTATAAAGTGAATCTAAACTGGGCCTAAACCGTGTCTGCTCTGGACAACTGTACACATTCTTTTCACAGCCAAATGTTTCCTCTGACATCAGGTTACCAGTTAAAGCTGCTGACATCCGGACTGAAACTTATGACCTTTATCCCTGATCCTTTATTACTGTCTCTGTTCTCACTGATTTGGAAGCGGTTGCTGCTGAAAACTTTGAGAATGACCGAATATACTTGTTCCTCACATTCTCTGAACTTTGCTTTCTTTATTATTTAATGGCGCTTGTCAGGACTGCACTTTACATCTCATTTAATGTTCTATTTCAATTTCAGTAAATAATTGGTAGCTCATAATGAAATGGGCAGAACATCTGCCATTTACCGCTCAAAAAAAAAAAAAATGGTAGTTCATAGCTCCTTTCAGGAGCTACAGATTAAGCAAGAACATAATTTCTTTTTCAGTTCCATGCTTGCGTAACGATCATGTTGCAATGCTGCAGGATGAGCATCAGGGTCTGCATCAGCGTAAATATCCAACCTGTGTGCAAAGGCAATAAAGGCATTGCTTTATTTATTACTTTATTCTTGAACCATGACTTCGGATATTTTATGCATGTGTCTCGTAACCTGTGACTGATAATTTATATTGCTACAATGGATTTTGGTAGTGACAAATTTTATGACTTGGCTATCGATTTTGTAAAACAGGCTGCTTTTGGCAACGGTGTATGCTCAATTGAAACGGGTCAGAAAAGAAAGGTACATAAAATCAACAGGCCACAAAAGCAATGGGCCAGCAAAAATATTGGGGCAAAAAAATAATAACCCGCTAAAGTAAATGAACCGGTTTAGAAAAGTAAATGGCCTAAAAATTATGATGGGCCAAGGAAATCAATGGGCCCAAAAAAATCAGGCTAAATAAAATAGGCAGGCCTGCGGTTCGCCAGGCAGGCCTGCGGCTGTCGCCAAGCTCGCCGCGGCCGCGGCCTTCGGATGTGTCGCTGCGGCAAGGGACCCTTACGTTTATACACCGGGACTCCTACCACTCCATCAATTTTGATACAACTAAAACCAACCCTTCTTACTTATGCATGGGTTGCAGCAAAGTGGCTAACCAGTATAGTGCTTCATTTTTGTTTATTTAATTTTTTCATTGAAATTATTATTACGGTAAGATGTTTTGAGATACGCGCTGGATTATGCGTATTATAGTACTACATCGATCAAACTTTTTTAACAATGAAATGACTGTTTTGGAAGAATGATTTGGTATAATTTTGTAGCACCCTCACTTTTGGGGCCAAAAAGAAAAAGAAAAGAAAAATCAAAAAGGGAATAAAAATCACTCTAAATTTAAATTTTTGTCCAATCTCTTTCCTTCCAATGATTTTTGAAAATAAAATTCACCAAGTAAATCAAACCTAGTTTTGAATTTGAAATTTCGAAATATTTAAAAGTGTGCTCAAGTGTTTGCTTTCATTTAAAAATATATTAAAATTTGAAGCTTTTGAATTTCCAACAAATAAAATCAAAGTAGGATTAAATTCCAAATTGATTTTCAAAATTTTGAATTTAAATCTGCATCAAAATCTCATCATATGCATTTCTGTGTTTTATTTGATTTGTTTTGAGTGTTTGATCAACCTTTGTTTTTGTTTGAATTTGAAAATCTTTCAAATTCAAATCCCAGGAAAATGAAAAGCCTGTTTCTTTTCCTAAATCGCCTTCGGGCCGAAACCTTCCCGTCGGCCCAGCCCATCTCCCCATCCTCTTTTCTTTTTCGGAAAAACACCGAGTGGGCCGCGCCCCTCCTTTCAGCCCAGCTCCCGACCCGGGCAGCCAGCCAGCCCAGCCCGCCTTCTCCCTTTCCTCTCACTGACAGGTGGGGCCCACCTGTCATCCCCCACCTCCGTCGCGTCGCATCACCGACGTCAGCCACAGCGCCGCCACCCATACCGCCATGTCGGTGTGCCGTAGCGGTTACGTTGCCGTCGCCTTGGCTGCCACGGCTCCTCCGCCATAAAACGGGCCGAGCCCCTTCACCCCCGCGCCCGCGAGCTCCCCCTTCCTTCTCTCTCTCTTCTCTCTCCGGCAAGCCCCTCCGGCGAACTTCTCCACCGCCGTGAGCGCGTTCCCCTTCCCCTCTCTTCTTCACCGAGCCCCCACGCGACGTGCGCCACCTCGGTCTGCCCTCTTTCCGCGCAGCCGCATCTCCGACAGGGAGATCGACGGCGAGCCCGAGTCGCCGTCGACCTCGCCTCGACGCCGCCCTCCTCCTGTCACTCTCCCGCGCCTCCAAACACACGGTGAGGCTCCCCGAGCCACCCTCTCTCTCTCTCTCTCGCGTGCTTCCTCTCCCTCCCTCTCGGCTTGCGTGAGTGTGCAAGTCTAGCGCCGCCACTCCTTCAAACTCCGGCGAGGTTTCCCCGCCGCCTCACTGCTCCCCGTGCTCGATGCGTACCGTCCAAAGCTCCGCCATCTCCCTAACATACTCCGCGACGAGATTCCATCGCCCCTCGTCGACTCTGCGCGCCGGCGGCGAGCATTCCGGCCACCCGCCGCCGCGCGACCCGCTTGTGGTCCATCATGGACCGGTGGACCGCCGCCCGTCCACGGTCCACGACTCCTGTGGACTTGGTCTACGGGTTTTTCAATTGAAAAATAAATAAAAAATCCAGATAAACCCCGGGCCCTGTAAATTTTACAGATAAGCCCTTAAGCTTTTCTGTAATTATGTTAAGCCCTAACTTTTTTCAGAAAAGACCCTAAACTTTTCTGTAATTATGTTTTGGTCCTCATCTTTTTACACCTAGGCTCCCAAACTTTTCCATAATTATATATTGGTCCCTAGAACTTTCTGACCTTACAAATAAGTCCTTAAAACCTTTCTGTAATTACAATTGAGCCCTTTGTAATTACAAATAATTTCCCAGATCTTTAAATATTGATATCTTTTCTACCATAACTCCGTTTTGAGCGATTCTTGCGCTCACAGATTCGTAGAAGCGCGTAGTACATCATGGTACTACTATTGGAACCCCACATCATACCTAGACACCATCAATGCCCTAGAATCTTCCCTCGCCTATTATATCCCTTTTATCGACAATCGTGCGATGTCAAACTCGCATGTCACGATTGTTGCTCACCCAAACCTAACCAATGCTGTGGTGCTAGTTGTCTAGTACCTCCCGCAAGACAACACGCACCCCTCTCCATTCCTATACCGCATATTCATCTACTTACCCGCTAGATAAATCTTTCATGCGGTATCGCTTCCAAACGTTGTAACCTTCTATATTCTGAGTTCGACTCCGAACCTAGCCTTGATCAATCCTCGCTCAATCAAGCTTAAACCTAACCCTGCCCCCAACACCTGTTCCGATGCTATCACCAATTCCTTATCAAGCCTTATCGTTTTATCACCTTCTTTTATAAGTGATCTTTTAATTGATTTATTTGGAGCTATTGCTCGTTGTTATCTTAATTGCCAGTTGTTCTTAATCGTTTGATCCCCGTGTTTTATCTGCAGTCGCGCATTCATGTCATGCATGACCACGAGCACGTACCACCATCATGTGCTTAGCTCATGACAAATAATTAGTAGTTTAGTCTTAATAATTAATCAATCTAGTAAGTAATCAATAGTCAATCACCATTAGGTAATCCCTTAATCCATAGGTAAGTAATTAAAGTGACACACCTTGCACTTGTACACTTGTTGCAATAACCTTTGTATAGGTTACGACCTATACAAAGCTGTACTGACGCAAGTGTACAAAATACACGTACACCCGTTGTACTTACCTTCACCTGCACTCATGCACTTCTCAACGCGTTTAGCATCTCTCATTTACACCAAAAGACCTAGTGTTCGATGCATTATCCTAACAAGCCTTTTCTAAGATAATAAAATTTTGCTGAAGTAAAACTGGATGCATCATACATGCTTTGTGTCTTTTATCCTTTGATGGTATTCTATAGATTCATCTTGGAGTTTATTTGGATCTTATTGGTTCCTTTCGATCTTTAGTATCTTTCGCGGTAGTTTATTTATTCGTAGTGTTTTATGCGCTAGCTTATGCGAGATCCGAGGAAGAGCCAAAGCATTCCAAGCTTTAAGAAAGATCCAGAAGAATCCGAGTCGGAAGACACAAGCTTCGAGGAAGAATTTGAAGACATCGACCTCGACAGAAGAATCTAAAGACTAGGAACTCAAAGATTAGGAAATCATTCATCAGGCAAGCTCTACTTCTCCTTGATCATGATTGAACCTACTGTTTTCGCCTTGCACCTATAGAGCCTGCTCTCGTAATATGCATTGCTTGTTATTTTACTACTTGTGTAGTTAATGTCCTACTTGCTTACTGGTATTGATGCCACTTATATAGGCATTAAGACCAGAATCCTTGATTACCCTTATTTACCCATCACCTTGATAACCCTAGGACAGTACCATCATTTCTATGATGGCACGACTACCTTGCTACTAGAATGCTTAGGACCCCTCGCAATGTTTTCTACATTGCCACACCTCTCACATACTTGTTTTTACAAAATGTGTTAAATGAGTTTGGTGGTGTGTGTGATACTTGGGGTTGGGAGTAGCATAACTGTGTTAGGTGATGATAATGGGATGGGTTGGACTGCGAGCAAGGCCACTAGAGAAAGGTGGTTTGTGAGATAGCCCACCAGTGTGGGATATGGTGCTTGCCCGGCCACATAAGGACCGGTTCTCTCGACCGTAACCTAACGATTATCCCGTACAACCACGGAACCTGAATCGGAAGGACTTATCCTACCTTCTTGGGTACACTTGCAACACCACCGGAGGCTGTTGTAGCAACGGAAGCTCAGAAAAAGACCCAGGAAACGTACCCGTGGTCCGGTCGCGGAACCCAGTGTCGGTGCATTGGAAAGCCGCCTGTCCTTGTTTGTACTCGGATCCTGTAACTCGTTGCGGGAGCACGAATGCACCTGTTAAAGGTGTGTTGTGCTGTAGTGTGATAATTCATTGTCACAGGCCCCTGAGTGTGATTCCGTGGTGGTTTTGCGAAGTGCTCAGTGAAGATGGACTAAGCGTTATGTCACTCTCCATACAAGAGTGCATAGCCCGTGGGGAAAGCTGTACACCCTCTGCAGAGGATAAGAATTCATCCGGATGGACGTTGTCACGGCATATGACACGTTCTGGTTCTACGCTCCTTGAGATTAGCCACCTCTTCTATTCCTTGGTGTGTGAGTGAGTTGTAGTCAACTCGTGTTTTGGAAGTGTTGGCATGGATGCCGGGTCGGTATGGCCGCTGAGGTCAGAAGGCCCCACTAAAACTTGGAAACTGGCGGGAACGTTTCATACTCCCCAGGGCCAACCAACTAAAATACTGACAAATAACTCTCTGTTTTTATCTCTAAATCCTTGACTTGCTTTAGAGAACACTGCATAAAGTTGCTTTCTGCAAATGAAACCCTACAGCCTTCTCCTTGCTAAGACCAAATATGCATGTTCTTATACCCTTGAGTAGTGTAGGGCTTGCGGAGTACCTTATGTATTTACGCTTCTGCATTTGATGTTTTTAGTCGGAGAAGACTTCGTAAGACGACAACGATGATTAGGTTTTCGGTTCTGCTTCTCAAGTCTGCCTGTGGTGTTGGACCTTGGCTTTCCGCTGTCTGCTTCACCGTTAGTTGGTCGGAAGGACTTGGATATTTCTGAATCCTTGTCGTACCGCCACTAAGGGTGATTAATCAGGTATCATACTTATGTACCTATTCGAAATATGCTTTTGGTTTCCATATCTGTGTTCTTGTGCGTATCAGCTACTGATCCAGTGACTGATACATGATGCACAACATACCCTAGAGATGGGGTATGACAAATGTTTTCAATATAACCGAAGTTCATTTGAAATCAGAGGTAAAATGGTATTTTTACTCTTTAGTTAACGCCGTTAAGTGCTAAAGCTAACAGAAGGGTCACGAAAGGAACCGGAAATTGATTTTGATCCTCGTAGGAAGGTTCAATTCCGAGAGGCCATAGAAGGCAACTACATTTTTTATGAGGTCATGAAAGGAATTTTCTCTGTCCTTAAGGCCAATTTCTTTTGAACCCCATCACAACTTTTTTTTAGATAAAGGAAATTTATTTCATCAAGGAAATGAACCCCATCACATCCTGACCAGAACCATCTCAGTATTGACATTCATGATCCCCCCCTTGTCCATGATGGCCTTAGTGACGAGCTCTGTGAACTTGTGGAACAGCGCATCCATTATGCCCGGACCGAATTGGTGGCTGAGCATGGGCTCCTGGACGGCCCTGATAACCATCGACAGCATCGTGCCATCTCTCTTAGCATCACCGGTGACGCTCAGGTTCATCTCTAACGTTTGCACGCAGTCGAGGCTGAACGAGCCTTCCCTGCGCACCTCCTCCTCGATCTCCTGCGGGCTCGGCGCGTAGAACGGCGCGTTGTAGGCGTCCACCTTCTCCTGATCGACCAGCCCCTGCAAGCGTGGCACGCTGTCTTAAGCTTCCGCCGTCGCAAGGAACATGTTTCCAGCAGCTGAGCTAGCATGGAGTGGGCTCACCTGGGACACCAGAGCGGAAAGCGACTCGGAGAGGAGATCCCACAGTATGGTCGTTTCCACGTCCGTGTAGCCTCTGTTTTTCCGGCCTAGCATGGACAGAACCATGGTTCCGCCGGGGACAATCTCAGCGGCGCGCGACTGGAGGAACAGACCGAAGTCTCTTTGGAACTGCTTCAGGTAAGCCGTCGGCACAGCAGGAGGGCTGGTGCTTGATATGAACATCTTCCCTTTGTTAAGTGGTGTGTTCGTCTCATCGGAAAGACCGGGAGGAACCTGAAACATACCACGATACCCGCATCTTAATTAGCTATTCAAAATGGATCATATGTAGAGTTCTAGTATGGATTGGTTTGATTATGAAGACAAAGATTCTAATAAATCAATCGAACATGCATGGAAATGGTCGTCAGCAATGCAACAGTGCTAGCTTAGCTTGTACTACCTGAGAGAGCCAGTGCAGGCTATTGAAGGAACAAACCAAGTGCACGCTCCTGCTAAGGAACAGCCTCCCGTAGAAGGATCCGGGGACGCCGGACAGGAACACTTCGGCCTTGGCTTCGGCCTTGAGCTTGACGGCGAACTCCGACACACGGGAGAAGACGGCGTTGAAGTCGTTGGTGGGAAGGTCGTTTAGGAGCACCGAGAACTCCGGGGGCGCGCCGCGGCTGATGTTGCCAGTAATGCTTCTTATTGCATCCTCCACCAATCCGAACGCATTTGGCCCCGAGGCGCACCCAAGCTCGGCAATGGTGAACCTCTCCGGCTTGACTGACTCGTAGACTCGCGTTGCAGATTCTGTCACGAAACTCTTCAAGGTGTCCATACCTTTCTTCTATAGGAATGCACGAAGGAACAAAAATAACATTTATATGCGTTGATAGTGGTGCATGGTGATGAGATCTGAATCCCCAGACGATGTTGCTGACCTGTAAGGAAGAGTTCTTGGCGTAGCTGTTCTCGCTGATGCCTTCCTTCATGCGGAGGACGGTTACCACGTCCATGGACTGGGGCTTGTCAGAGCAATGGGGCGAAGAAGCCATGGCCGCCCGTCGGTATGGAGGCCTTCTTCACGTTACAATGGAATGCAGACGGTTTTAATAGTAGTCGAGTCTAAGCTTAGTATCAATTTAGAAGAGTTCTGGCCGTGATCGTTACATGAATGATTTAATTTAATTGAGCATATATATTAATTTAAAAGAATTCAGGCGTGAAGATCAACTTGCATATATATTAATATATATAATATCTACTCAGCTTGCGAATTGAGCATATAGTTTAACTGGTTAGAGCAAGTATAATAAACTTAGTCAGCAGGGTGAAGTCCTTTGTGGAGGAGAGAGAAGATTTTCGCAAAAAAAAGGGAGAGAAGATAAGAGAGAATGGAACGAGCTTCGTGAAGGTGCATTGAAGCGCTGACGCTGGGTCCCATGTAGGGTAGCCGATCGCTTTGCAGCCGGTAGCGGGCTCAAAGCATGTGCAAAGTTCAAACTATCAGCCGGCAGCCGGCGATACCATTAAACATGCTCTTAGATCTCTTGCGGTGAAAACATATCTGTGCAGTTTCGAGTCAACGACTTGGTGAATTAAGTTTAGAGGCGCTTATGGTGAATTAAGTGTTGATAAGGTAGTGTGGGGAGCGTCTGTATTATGTTTAAAACAAATATTAAGAAATAGCTTGTAATAATGCTATTATAGCATGAAGAAATTTGTTGCCAACTAACTGCTTACAAGATCCTGATAATGACAGCATATTTTCATACTATGAAGGTATGAGGAAATTTGCACAATGTCTGATCTCTTTGTTTGTCTTAATGTGGCCTGGCATCTCATCGGAATCTGAAGTTTGATTCATATTTTTGTACTATGGCGGTATTAAGAAATTTAGGCAACAAGTGTTCCTGCAGGGACAACCTTGCAGCCGACTATATAATACTCTGATCTCTTTGTTTGTCTCGATGAGGCTAGCATCTTGTCGGAATCAAAAGCTTGGTTCCAGGAAGGAGGCTGCATTTAAGTTTTTAAATAGGTTGTGATGCCGTCCACCTTGGTTGCGATGTATTAGTAACTTAAATAGCTTGTGATGCCGTCCACCTTGCTTGCGGTGAGTAGAGATTCTGTCACTTCTTGACAAGGGAGCACTTGGGCAGGTATTGACAAGGGGTAACTGAAAATTATGGTGAAGGCGTTCCTGAGCTCAGATTGCCGAGGTTGTACGCTCAGGTTGTGCTTAGATTGCCGAGGCGTTCCTCAGCACGATTTGGTTTTGGGGACATGCGCCTGTCTATGCTTGTGCTTAAAGAGAGCGGGAGGACGTCCAACTGGAAATTTCGTTCAGCAGGTGCTTCGTAGGAATTTTTTTTTTTTTTGCGAGAATCGTAGGAATTTGTTTGGTACACCTATATTTTTCTTTTTAAAGAAAAAAACAATCATGTTCGTTTTCAAAGGCTAAAATTTATCACATTAATTGAAGAAGAAAATATTTATAAAAATTCCAAAAAAAATTAGCATAGAGTATGATGTCATCTACATCCTGCAAAATTTAAACTTTAAATATAACTCATACAAAGAGAGAAACAAAAAACTGAAAAAGAAACCACCAGGGGGTAAATTGAACGATCTAGATAGTTCAGAAGAGTAAATCGGACTAAACTTTAGTTTAGGGGGTTAATTAAGGGAACAACACAGATAATTGAGGGTAGTAAAATAGAATTTTTCCTTTTTAAAATTACCCACCACTGTCGTTATGTTAAATTTAGTCCAAACCCCCTACATGTTTTAAAATTAACCTATTGCCATTAAAAACAATGATAATACGATGAGGTATTCAATACAATTCACTCCCGGGTCACCATGCGCCGTGCAGCATCGGCTCCACGTTCTAAGTCAATGTCGAAGGCATTGTTTGGCGTTAAGTTGTCTTCAACTCATCAGGCTCTAAGTTCTGATTGAAGGCATCTCTTTTGTTGAATATTACAGTAGGACTACTGGACTAGTCTTTTGCAGACGGCCACCGTACCGTTCCTTGCAATTGCCTTAGCTCATGTGCTAGCAGTATTTTGGCCCCAACAACAATTTCCATGTGAGTTTCAACAAATTTTCCTTTCATTTTCAGCTCCAAATGTATTCGCGTACATATTTATACAAAGTAAATATGCGAATGTATTCGTCTCCTGTTTACACTCCTTTTTAATGGATAGTTCATAATGACATATGTGTAGTTTATATACTTATACATAGTTATTTAAGTTATTATTTCTAATAGCCATGTGCGTATTTTTAAACATATGGTGGGCGGTATTAGGCTTTTTTTTTTTGTAACGACAATAGTGGTTAATTTAGACAATTTGTTCATAACGGCAATGTTTGGTAATTTTTATTTCTTTTCTACTCCGTTTAATGTGTTAATTTCTTGTCCTTATAAGAGTGAATGCGATGGCTCCTTTTATTATGCAACTGCACAATAAAAAGAGCCATCACATTTTTCTTTGGTTAATTATAAGGTGGGATTTCTTTTCGCCTTTGAGAGGTAACTCAAGCAACACGGTCTTGAGAGCACAATAGTGATTCGGTGGAGATATAAGGGATGCTATTTAGAGAAACCCCCTGGAATAAGGGAGGAATACTTCACGAAAATAAGCCTATAGGAGAGCTCTTGAAAATGATCTTGGTAACTCAAAATCAAAGTCCGTAGCAGGAGGCAGTTGCTTAATCTCCGTGCCTTCTGATGGCGTGAATCTTGACGCCATGCTTGAAGTTAAGCACAATCCCAAATTGAAACTCCAGAGGGGATTCCATGTTGGGAGAGTGGCAGAACACGTAGCGGCGGTAGAGGTGGATTACCGAGAGCTTGATCTCTTGTATGGAGAACTTCTGTCCGATGCAAGCCCTGGGGCCGATTCCAAATGGGGTGAAAGTGTACGGGTGCCGCTTCTTCTGCTCGTCACCAGCAGGGTCGAAACGCTCCGGTCGGAACAGCTCTGGGTCTGGGAAATTTTTTGGGTCCTTGGCGAGGACTCCCGGTGCCATCCACACCCATGTACCCTACAGTAAGAAGTGCATAACACTTTATTTTATTTTGTACAGGAGCCCTCAAAAAAAAAAAAAGGTTGCCATGCTAGTACCTTTGGAAGGACATAAGCACCAATCTCCACACGCTCGGAGGTCTCTCGCGCCACCAGTGGCGACGCCAGGAAGTACCTCATCGATTCCTTCACCACCTGTAGAATAATAGGAATCGATAAAATGTCAAGTTGTTCATGGATCAAGTGGCGACGAAATGTCGCGCAATGATGGCATACGTGCGTGCCTGATCGAGGTACGGGAACTTGGTCTTCAGATCGTCCGCTGTGGGCACGCGGTCGCGGGGGCCGAACGCGTCGATCTCCCTGAGCAGCTTCTCCTCCACCTCCGGGTGCTTGGCCACGAGGTATATCACCGAGGACAGCGTGAACGCCGTCGTCGCGGACCCAGCGAGGAGATGCTCGTAAGTCAGCGCGCTCAGGTAATCAGGCGTGAGCAGTTCCCGCGTGGACTCGTCTTTATTCCTCGCCGCGAGCACCACGGAGAGGAAGTCCTTTTGCTGCTGCGACGCCGGCGCGTGCTCCCTCGCGGCCACGCGCTCGGCGACGATGGCATCCATCAGCCTGCTGAGTTCGTTGTTCACACGGGTTATCTGTCGGTCGGCGGAGCCGGGGACCCTCAGGAGAAGCTGCCGCAACGGCTTCCGCAGGAAGGGGACGAGCATGCCGACGATAATGGAGAACGACCCCGACAGGTCCATCTTGAGCGACGTTGTCGAGTAGATGTGCATATTGATGAAGTCCGATGACAGCTTTGTGGCGGTTCCGCCGTTGTCGGCATGGGCGATGCCCTTCCCATCGCCGTGACGCGACGCCGGCTCTCTGGACAGGCCGAAGTCAACGCCGAAAGCCGCCTGCCCGATGATATCTGTTGAAAGGCTCGGTGCCAACTTGGAGAAGGTGATCTCCTCGCCGCCGTTGAGGTTCGTAGCCGCTCGCTCGATGTAGGACTCCATGGTCGGAATCAGCCCCGCAAGGTGCGACGGCTGGTAGATGGATACGATGATGTTTCGCATCGATGACCACCTCGAATCCCTGCAGACATGCGCATGTTCATGGACATAAATTTTATTTTCTTTCATTGTCAAGCGAATTCCACCAACTTGGATTTCAACTCCAGTGAATGAAGCAGAGTTATGGTTTTGGGAGAAGAAAGAATAACAAATTTATAGCTATAAGCTTGCTACCTTGTAGACAGTGGCGGAGCTACGTGCAAACTGAAGGAGGGGCCAACGTTATTTGCTAGTGCTTTCTCTTCATGCGTGCATGCGATGGGGAAGAAAACATGGTGTAGATTTGGCTAATCAGTGATTATATTCAGGACTAATATAGAAATTTCCATCACGCAAGGAGGGGCCAGGGCCCCGGCTGGCCCTGTCCTGGCTCCGCCAGTGCTTGTAGAGAAGAGGCCTTTCATGTGGATTGGAGAATTGACGATCGCTGAAGGCAAGCTCCGGTTAGGCATGCTCCTGAACTTCTTGACACCCACCTCCTTGCATAACTCTGCGTCGGCCACGATGATCAATGGCTGCCTTCCCATGTGAAACCTACAAGCAGATGGAATCAAAATCATTCTCTTTTATACAAGTTAGCATTATAATCGTCTGTTGAGCCACTAAAAAACTTCTAGAATTAACATTTCCCATAGCATTTACTTCAACAAAAACATTTCCAGATAGCTCCACATTATATTCCACCATAACTAGCACTCTGTAGTACTGATATAATGTGGAATATTGGATCACCTGAAAATAGGGCCGTGCTTCTTAGCGAGCACAGGGAAGACGTCCGGGCCGTGCTTTGCGAGCAGGTGGAGGTGGCCGATGAGCGGCAGCGGTACAGGCCCCGGCAGGTGCCGCACCTTCCAGTACGGCTCGTACAGGTACGCCACCACCAGGAGCCCGACCGCCATGGCCACCAAGGTGAAAATGTACTCCTCCATCGCACCCAGAACCGTGCTCATCTCCATTGATGTTCCCTCTGCTTCGTCGCCCAGCGAGATATATACAGATAATTTTGGCCGGTTGGGGATCACTCGCTATTGCAGATTCAGCATCAGATGGTGTGTAGGTTTTGTCTTATTCGGAAGGAACAAGCAGATGCTATATTTCCATAAGTTAAATGTATCTGTCATCGTGACATTAATATATGTCGCCCTTGTTCTTGATTGGCCTTTGATCTTGTCCCGAAGTTCTCATAATTGTCGTCAATGATGCATAACCAAGACGTTATTAACAAATAGAAGAGCAAAATAATAAAAAAACTTGTTCTGGTAACCAAGCCGGTTGGTGGTGGATGATAGCAACGGGAAAAAAAAAGTGACTATCACTAGCATATGAATAGACTGAAGGAGTTGTGTATAGCCGCGTAGTATGTGTATAACATCTAAAAAAAATGGTGTGGTCAAAGTCTAAAAATTGGTTGTGTCGCTTATGACTGCAGATATACATCCGGGTTTAAATACTTAGCATGAATATTCACATTTATAACTAATTATTTGTTTAGTGAAATTCAATATTCTTGTCATCAATACATCTACAATGATTTTGTTAATCCCGAGACAACTTGGCCTTCTCCCGATGGTGGTTGTAAAGTTTAAGAGTATGTGCCTTGATAGGGTGATCCTGTGTGTATGCGATGATGACTAAGGTGGCCCTAGTGACATCGTCGCCATGCGAATTCAGTCACCACTGCATAATCTCGACTGGTTGGATGCAATTGGTTCTCAACGGTCCATATTGAGAGTAGCGGCGTAATAAGGTGGCACTATTGTATCTACGATCACACTGTTAAAGTAATGCAAATAGATAAATACATAAGTTAACTTTGAAGTGTCTTTCATGAGATCTAATTCTATTCATTTCACGTCAAGTAACTAACTATTTAAATATATATTGTTGGTCAAAGTTTAATAAAAAGTCAACCATGTCATATATTTTAAAAAGAAGGGAGTACTTGTTAGTTAGAGGGTTGACTAAAAATTAGCTGGGCTCTTTGCCGACCTGTTTCAAATTAACCTCTAGAGCTAATTTTAGTAGCTAACATTTATCTTTAGAGATTTCAAATAGGGTCTTTTTTACTAATAAAAGAGGAAAATAGCAGTGGTTCAACTCTGATAGGCAAGCCGTTTGGTGGATTAAAAAAAACAGGAGACATATGGTATATATTGTTTTATGACCATATAATAAACTGGCCCTATAGTGCTTCGAGCTAGATGCCTTTTTATTCATGTATCTTTTTTTTTGGGGATTTTTTTTATCCATGTACACCAAGGTTCTAAAAACCACAACCGCTCCGGTTTTCAAAACTCTCAGTGAATCAGTAAAACCGTACAATTTTTGTTTTTGCTACAGTACATAAGGTTGTTTGGGAGAAAACCGCTGGTTTTGCTAGCCAGACCGAAGCGGTTTGGCAAAACCCGGCAGGTTTTCTCCCAAACAACCTTATGTACTGTAGCAAAAACACTGCAATCTGAAGCGTTGGACGCTTCCAAAAGGCAGAGAACAAAGGATCCACCAAATATGAATAATCCGCTGACTACATTTTATTGGCACACAAGCAGCCAAAAGTTAAACAATTCATTTCTCTTTAGCATACAATGCAAAGAGAATTTTGAGACAATGATTTCATTGGAATTTTTAAAAAGCTATATTACATGGATTCAATACGAACAGATAAGATCGTCAAGACTTATACATCGGCGAAAGGACCTGTAACATAATGGTTACAAGAGCCTCAGTAGCACATCACGTCCTGTGTTTGACACCCCGTGAGGGCAAATTTTTCAGGATTTAAACGCGTTGTACTTTAAGTGGTATGCGATGTTCCCGTCGACAGGGAGGCGCTAGCGGTGACTTCGTGAATCTCGAAAATTTGCTGGCTCAGTGATCGAAGTCTCTCATAAGGGTAAGGTTTACGTCAGTGCGTTCATCGGGGCGAGTGTGTGTAAATTCAACCATGCTTAAGTTCCGTAGCTTAGAATAGTGAATAACTGAGTTAGCTAATAATGGAATACTGACAATATGAACAGAAATAATGTAACTTACGGTTCAAGCCTGTGCAAGTTCCATAACAACTAGACATGCACACACGTTGCCCAGTAGGCCGACAGTCACCCAACATAAACGCCTTGCGCTCCTTTATGCATTGTCCCATGCATCTTCATCCTCTGAACTGACTCTAAACAAGGGTCTTTTTTTTTTGCGAGGAAAACAAGGGTCATGATAGAGAGTCGTTGAAGATAATATATACTAGCACAAGTTGTGAGTACCAGCTCGATCGTTTGAAGTACACGTCGCATTTGTTTTCTAGTTACTGCGTGTGGTGCCTTCCGATAAAGAATAATAGAGCTCCGGATTAGATAACCTTGGGGTCGGTATAGCCACCAGAGGCGTGGACTTCTTCATCACGAGCCCGAACTTCTCGGATAGGTCGAGCTGGACGCCCTGCGGCAGCGTCCAGTCGAACGCCTGCAGCAGCATGGCCAGAGAGTAGGTGGTCATCTTTTCCGCCATGGCAATTCCAGCGCAGATCCTCCGCCCGGAGCCGAACGGGAAGAAGTCGAACTGGTTGCCCAGAAAGTCCCACTTGCGGGCGTCGTCCCCGGCAAACCTATCTGGGTTGAACTCAAGCGGCTGGTTCCAGACAAGGGGATTCCTCTGGATGGCCAGAGGTTGACGAACACACGGGTTCCTTGAGGGACGTGGTATCCACCGATCGTCGAGTTTTCGCTTGGGGAGTGCGGGGCCATGAGGGGCACCGGCGGGTGCAGCCGGAGCGTCTCCTTGATCACCGCACGGAGGTAGTGGAGCTGGGAAAGTTGGGACTCCGGCACGACGACGTCCCGGCCGACCACGCTGTCGAGCTCGTGTTGCGCTTTCTTGAGCACCTCAGGATTCTGCATCATCTCTGCCATTGCCCATTCCACAGTGATGGATGTGGACGCCGACCCAGCAACCACCATTTCCTGTTCAATTCAACTCAAACGTAATCAACGCAAGCGATAACAATCTGCCATGGGGAATGAAATACCCGCCAGCTGGGCTGATAGTGCACTGGTACACTAGCTCGTATAACGTACCAGTAGGAGATTCTTGACGTCGCCCATGTTGAAGGGAGTCTTCCCGTCGCCACCTTGTCTCTCCATCTTGAGCATGATCTCCAGTAAGTCCACCGCCGTCCGACCACCATCCTGCTCCCGCTGCTGTATGATCCTTGCGAACAACTCGTCGAACCGCACCCGTAATCCCTCCATCTTCCTCCGAATGCCCTGCAGGTCGAACGGCGCCAGCGCCGGGAAAAAGTTTGACAGGTTGGGCTAGCCAAGGAGCCCAGTGATCTCCCCGACGAGGAGCCTGAACTCCCTCCCCACGGCAGCTCGCTCGTTCTCACTCCCGATGGTGCTGCCCCACATGGTGCTCGTGAGCACGTTCATCGTGTCGTTCAGGAACATCTGCCTGCCGACGTCCACCGGCTCTCCCGACTTGGAGTGCAGGTATCGCAGTGTGGAGCCGAACTCGCGCTTGCGGAGATCGTGCACGCTGTCCAGCCCCGCCGGGCTCATCATCTCGTGCACGACGACCCGACGAAGCAGCCGCCACTTTGGCCCCACCGGGCTGCCCGACATGTTGTCCTCACCGTCGAAGCAAACGGCGCGGCCGGCTTCGGGCATGACGCGGTTGGCGAAGACAGGGTCCTTGTCCCGGAGCACCTCGCGGGCCAGCTCCGGGGAGCTGACAACGACCTCCACCTTGGAGCCAAGGCGGATGGAGAGGACAGGGCCATACTTCTCCGCGAGGCCGGCAAAGTAAGTGTGCAGGTTACGGTCGATGAAAGGGAGGCTGCCCACAAGCGGGAGGCCCGTTGGTCCAGGCGGCAAGTACCTGCTGCGGCGCCGGTTCACAGCTAGGTACAGTACGGCCGGCAAAAGCAAGGCAGCGTAGAGAAGGCTTGCTGGTGCCGTCGCCTGCATGGCGCCCTAGCGTAGAAGATGATGAAATATGCTGTAGTAGCTAGCAGCAGCTCCTATCGAATGCAAAACTGCGCCTGACTCATATGTGAGCTCTTATGCGTGTGTGTATATACTTGCATCGATCAACAACTTCTGGGTTCTGGCAGGATTGGAAGGGTATCTAGCAATATTGGGGAACAACGCAGACTCTATTGATGCTTTATCGTTACTACATTTAGTATACGTACAAGTGGCGCAGCTACCTTTGTCGTAATCGTTAGAAGTCGTGCTTTCCTGAGCTGCTTTGGCGCGATGTGTCAGTATAATTATGCAAAAATGGTAGCAATCCGTTTTTTACGTTCAACTAGCAAAGATAGTCGGCGCTAATAGTGCTGCTAGTCTTATTGTAACAATTTTCCGGCCCTTTAGAAGACAACATAACTATATACAGTACATGCTATTACTCTCTAATACATAAAGACACATTAATATTGGAAACTACATTTGAAAGTTTGATCGAGCACGACCAATGTTGCAAACAGCGAGCTATAGATTATAGCGGAGTGCTCACAGCAAACCTATTGGAGCTATTGCCAATAGCGTTTTGATAAAAAAAAAGTGCTAAAAAAATTAGTAATTTCATCAATTTCAGCGTACATTTCATAAATGCATGCCATAATCTATTTCTCAGCATTCCTAGCTGCCAAACAGTCAACTGAATCAAGAAAGCAAACACCATATAGTTGTGAACAACCAAATTCATTACCCCGGCTTGACTTATTATTTATGAATCATAAATCATAGTACATAAGTTCATAACTCAGCTATAGCGGAGTTAAGTTAGCGGCACTATTTAACCATATACTCTCCCTGCCCCCAAAATATAAGGGATTCAAGGTTTGGTCAAAATCAAGTATTTTAAATTTTGACTGACAATAACTAAATATTAAAAAACATTGATAAAGTTTAAATTATATAATTAGATTCATTACAAAAACATATATCATATAATATGTAACTTTTTTTTATTTTTACGGACATTGTTGGTTAAAGTTCACAAAGTTTGACTTTAACCAAACCCCCAATGCTTTATATTTTGGGACGGAGGGAGTCGCAGAGTTAGCGATATTACCCATAAATTTTGCAATATTGTCGTGGAGCTTATATCCAGAAGCTATAGTGGACTATTTGCAACATTGAGCATGACCAAACTTGATTCTATATCGGTGAGATGTGGACATGATAGGTTGCTATTATACACATGCAATGTCCTTTTTTTTGTTGCTGAAGAACATGCAGAAAACATTTTAAATAATTAATTTATTCAACTCATAGGATAAGTTAACGAAACGAACTCAATCATAATATTTGGGATGAAATTAAAATTTGAAGCCATCTTACCCCTCTTTAACACTCGAACAACATCCTTTGATTTGAATATTGTTATTAGGTTTAGTTAACTTAATATTTTTCTTATATATCAAATTAGTAAAGAAAGTTCCTGAGTTCCGGTCAAAATATATCATGTAAATCCATAATATCAAGGATAGAAACATAAATTGCATCAAGTAAAAAGAAAACCGAAGATTGTAGCATACCTCATTGTCAACAAATTTAACAAACTCCACCACAGCCCGACCGATTCTTCAGTTGCCATAGAGGCCGAGGTTATCCAATTTATGAAGAAACTGCGTGTTGGGCTTCACACACACTTCTTTTCAAATTATAAACCTCCGGAGGTGAATGGAGTGCACTTGGAACCGTCATCTAGGCTACATTGTAGCAAAGCGAAGTCATGAATGTCTGATGGTAGAAGAGAGAAAAACAATTAGAAAAAATACCCCCAGGGTAGCTCTAGTTGTGTCAGTACTTATGGGACTTTGGGGAAAGAGGGGGCTGATGGTTGGCTGCCCCGCCTCTTATTTGCAATGTGGATCTAGGGTAAGGGAGAAGAGAGAAATGAAGAGTTAATTTATTTAAAAATGCACATAACTATTTGGTTCCTTAGCTTCAGAGAACCATAAGTATTTGACCTACTATAAGATGAACTCTTGGTACCAATCGCACATGGCTCATCTGTCTCATTATGGAATGACGACACATGGAACTCGGGAGTGTTAAAATGGCAACATTATTTCTTTGCTCTGGATAAGCAAATCTCAGTGGAAACTTTCCTCACTTCTAGTCTTGAGGATCTCTTCTAGCTTCCAGTTTCCAGGGAAGCTTCTGAACAGCTAGAGCCAATATGCAGATCATAGAATAACTATGGATTCTTCGCCTTGGTTCAAATAGATGTGGAATGCTAAGCATAAGTTTTTTAGCTTTTGCTCCAAGATAGGTTGAATCCAAGAGATCTCGGAAGGAAAGCCATGCATCTCGACACCTATACATGTGTGCTATGTTCTTATCTGCAAGATGAAAGCACCACCTATTTTTTGAATGTCCTTATAGCACTTGGTGTTTGTGTTTCCTACATTTTCAATGGGACATCAACCTTCCCCTAAGTGGAATGCTGCTCTAGGATGGACAGCAATTTGGATTTAAGATTTTCAGGGTAATAATTATCAAGGTTGTTGGTGCTTGGTGCAATTGGTGCCACCACAAAAATTTCATTTTTGACAATGGAACACTTTCTCTTCTTTGATGGAAATATCCATAAAGTTCCAGAGTTCCGGTCAAAATGTATCATGTAAATCCATAATATCAAGGATAGAAACACAAACTACATCAAGTGAAAAGAAAAGGGAAAAGAAAAACACCAAGAAATTTCAAAATAAGAAAAAAAAAGTTACAAAAACCCACCTATATATCGTGGGAACGTTTCATATATTCATACGCAAGAACCATTTTTTTGCATCGGCTCAACCTACAAATTGTTATAAGTTCACATATTCCTCCCTATCAGCTTTGACCAGCCGACATGCATGGCTCTTGTCTAGACTTCAACATTACTCCACATGCTCCATCACAACATAGTAGTCATATTAAGAAGACGTTGCCCACATAAATTTGTATTATTATCACCACAAAATATTAAAACCTAGTTGCAAAACTGTGAGCAAAAATGTAGAAAAAAATGATGAGAGAATATATATGAAAACCGTGTGAAGGATATCATGTTGATAGACAATTAAGTGTCATATTGGATAGCAACTAAGAGCCATGTCATCCGACCAAATAAATGATGAGAGAATATATATGAAAAGTACAAAAGAAACATTTGTAAGAGGGAAACCGCAACAAAACCAATGAAATGCAAGTGGATTTTTCCAAATTGTTCTAAAAATATATTTAAAAAATTAAAGAGTTACATTTATTAATGGTCATTGTATTTGTCCAGAAAAGTGAAAAGGCAAGGAAATAAGGGGGCGTGGTAACCAAGTGAAGTAGTATGCAACCAGTTAGCGCTCTAGACAAGAAAATGTGTACGCAGCCGCGGGGGGGGGGGCTGGCCGATGTTCTTGACTTAGGTTCTTGTAATACCCTACTTTTCAGAGCCAAAAAAAAAAATAAATAAATAAATAAATAAATAAATAAATAAATAAACTCAAAAGAGATAAAAAAAAATCACTCTAAATTTGAACCTTTTCTAAACTCTTACCTTCCATGAATTTTCCAAAACAAAATTTACTAAATAAATTAAACTTAGTTTGAATCTGGAAATTTTGAAATATAAAACTTGTGCTCAAGTGTTTGCTTTCATTTAAATAATGAACTAAAAATTTGAAGCTTTTGAATTTACAACAAATTAAACAAATTTGTTCTAGTTTGAGCTAATGCACATTCAATCTTCAAAAGTTTGAATTTTAAAACTTGCACAAACGTCACCATAAGCATTTCTGCCTTTTACTTGATTTATTTTGAGTGTTTGAGCTATCTTTGCTTTTGTTTGAATTTGAAAATTCATCCAAATTCTAAATCCGGAAAAGATCAAATCTTTTAATCCTTCCCGGGCCGCTTTCCTCTTTTTCCTTTTCCTGGCCCGGCCCGCAACCCCCTTCCTCTCCTTTCCCTTTTCTCCCGCGCGTGGGCCATTTCTTTCCCCCGGCCCAGCGTTCCGGCCCAGTCCGGCCTGCTCCAGCCGCGCCCGCCTCCTCCCGCCGACAGGTGGACCCCACCTGTCGGAAGCTTCTTCCCCACGCGGCAGCGCGCCGCGGCCGGCCCCTACTCCGACCGAACCCGCCTCCGCCGCTCCCGGTGCTCTGCCGGAGTCTCCGTAGCCGCCACGAAAGCTTGCCCATAAAACGAACCGCCCGCTCCCTCCTTTCTCTCTCTGTTGCGCCTCACTCTCTCTTCCCCCTCACAGAACTAGGGTTCCAACGACCCCTCAACGCCGGCAGCTTTCCGTCGTTCCCCGCTCCTCCCCAAGCCCATGGTGAGCCTCGCAGCCCTCCTCTCTCCCTCCTCCTCCCCTCTTTCTCCCTTCTCTCCTCTCGCTCGTGTGTGACATCGAGCACCGCCATGGCCGCCGCCTCCCCTCCGTCGTCGGCCATCATCCCAGCCGCGTCTGGCCTCAACTAGAGGTGCGCCGCGTTCGCCATGATCCCTTGCACCTCGCGCGCCTTTCCTCTTCCCTCCCCGTGCACGCGCGCAACCATATCCTCTTGCTCGCCGGAGCACTGCTTTACTCCGGCGAGCCATTGCCGCCATTCCGCAGCTCCCCGTCGACGACACGTTGCACCATCCGCTCACCCGTCGCGTTCTCGCCCTCTGCGACGAGGTTCCGTCCCGTCTCTGCCCTCCTAGCCGACGTCGGCGAGAAGTCCGGCAACGGGCCACCGCGCGCGGTGCCCCAGTCCACCGTGGACTGGTGGACCGACGCCTATCCCCGGTCCACGAACCCCGTAGACTCGGTCCACGGACTTCTTAAGTTTAATTAAATCAATAATCGTTTTATTGCGTCATCGCTTGCGCAATAAATAAATTCCAATACAAAAATAAATCCTAAATTCCCAGAAAATCCCAGCCCTGTACTTTTTACAGACAAGCCCCTGACCTTTTCTGTAATCATGTTTAAGCCCAGCATTTTTACAGAAAAGACCCTAAACTTTTCTGTAATTATGTTTTAACCCCAACCTTTTACACCCAGACCCCTAAACTCTTTCATAATTACAGATTGGTCCCTGAGAACTTTTTGTAATCAAAATTAAGCCCCTGAAATTCTTTTTATAATTACAAATTAGCCCTCTCATCTTCAAATACCCATATCTTTCTATTCCGAACTCCGTTTTGGGTGATTCTCGCGCCCACGAGTTCGTGAGATCGCGAAGTACCTCATGGTACTATCCATAGAGCCCCACACTAGGTTTAGAAATCTTTACCTCCTAAAATCTTCCCCACTCTTTGTATCTTTTCGACAAGCATGTGATATTTATCTCGCATGTCCCAAACATTTGACCACCTAAACCTATATCAACCATCGCTCGATCAAGCCTAACCTAGTACCCTCGCCCAACTCCTCCTGATCTACCAAACTGTTCTTATAAATGATCTCTTTATTCGGGTCCTATCGAATTTATCTGCTATTTTAATTGCTATTCGGCTTTATTTGATTATCGGTATTTTATCTGTGAGTCATGCATTCATGGCATCGCGATCACGTGCATGTACGCTAGTTATGCATGATCATACGCATGCACCTGCACGATAAATAAACAATAGTTTAATCTTAATAATCAAGTAGTAAATAATTAACCGATAATCACCGTAAAATAATAATATAATCACATAGGAAATTAAATGGCACACCAGCACCCTGTGCAGTGCTGCCAGAGTCTTTATGTGGGTCCCAGCCTATATAAAGACTTGAAACAGCAAGTGCACAGAATCATGCATAATCACGTGCACGAACCACTGTCATGCACTCAGTGCCTGGCAGTTAACTTAATAACTAAAATGTTATCTAATCACCGTTAGATTATCACCTCGAGCTACATAAACCCTTAAAAATGACACACCTCTCGCTTCGTATACAAGTAGCATAAACCTTTATACGGGTTACCGCCTGTATATAGTCTTTATGCCACAAATGTACGAAGTACACGTGCATCTCATCTGCATGCATCCTCACTTGCATTTCCTGCATGTTCATCTATAAGAATAAGATGGCAACGTGCATATGCACGTAATCACCATCAGTAGAGCATCTGCATCTCACCACCACCACCATAAGGTGTTCAACCCTCACCCGCCTAACCACACACACGCCCATGTTCTCATATTAGAGACAATAGATAACTAATAACTTGTCTAGGTGAATATGGCCCTTACACGGCCAGGTATATCACCTATGACATGTAACCTGCTCTGCATTAGTATGCTGCATCATGCATAGTTAAGTCTCTCGTTCTTCGCGAAGTTTCTTTGGATCTTATTTGGCTTTTCTCGAATCTTTATTTCTTTTGCTCTTTTATTTCTTTTTGCGGTAGTTTATACGTACTGTTTTATGCGCTAGTTTACGCGAGAGTCGAGGAAGAGCCTGAAGATTTTGAAGAGCCGCTGAGGACTTGAAGCGCGAAGACCAACCCAGAGATACAAGCTCCAAGTACGAAGAGCAACTCAGAGAATCAAGCCTCGAGTCAGAGTTTAAAGATTAGGAAAGCGATTTGCAGGCAAGCCCTAACTCCTATTGATCATGTTGAACCCATGATTACAAATGATCCTATTTAGAGCTTGATTTCAAATAAAACTTGCATGGAATTTAAAATGATTTAAATGCTTAGAATGACCTAAGTATTTGTGATTGCCACCATCCCTTGATAATTGCTTATCCAAATTCCCTTGATAAACCTAGGAATCCACCATCATTAATTCTTTAATGATGTGTTGGATCAATATGCTGCTTAGGACTCTTTCACACCGTGTATTTAATAATCTGACTCACATGCTTTTGCGAAAATGTGTGCGTGCTTGGTGTTGTGTGCGTAAAGTGAAAATGGGTGGGATTAGTAAGTGCAACCCATAGTGGGGGTATGCTATAGACGGGTGCAAGCGAGGTAGTCCTCAGTGGGGAGGCTATCTCTGGGACGCTACTCCTCGCAGGAGGGTAGCTATTGAAGATGCTTGCATCGGTCGTATAAGGACCGGTTCTTGTGCCGCCTGGCCTAGCAGCAGTGCAACCACGAGGCCCTATTATGGGTAGGGTTTGGAACCACACCCTACCAGTGATCGCCCGGTACCACCAGGAGGCAGGGAGTTGCAACCGGGAGCCAGGAGAGGATCTTGACGAGGTTGGCGTCGGGTCTGGCAAGTGAAAGTTGATGGCCATGATATTTATATTGATGTGAAGCCCCTGGTCGCTGATTTTCCGGGGTGGTACCGAGGTGACACTGGGCAGGTACGGGACCATTAGTATCCAGTTTCCGAACCAGTGCACTGGGGAGGACTGGGTACCCTTGTGGGGAAAGTGTACAACCTCTGCAGAGTGTAAGAATCTATCCGGATAGCCGTGTTCCACGGTATTGGACAGTGCGAAAGCCATGGCCACACAATGATTAGATTTTCTGTGTGAGTTATCCTTGGTGTGTGTGTTTTTGGAAAACGCCGGTTTGGAGCCGTGTGCTGGTTTCCGGCCAGCATTAAAAATTGAGGAACTGGCGGGATTGAACCATTATCTCCCCCGGGCCGACCAACCCCACTAAATTTAATCTCCATACCTGACTTAGTTTGCGAACTGGTTTTGTTTTCAAAACCAACCCTTGCATAAAATTGGCTTTCCGCCGATACACTGAACCATCAGCCTCATCCTTGTTTACACCCCTGCATGAATTTACCCCTTGTGTTAGGGTTTGCTGAGTACATTATGTACTCACGGTTTGCTCTTAACGTTTTTAGTGAGAGAAGCTTTCGTAAGAGACGACGGCGTTTGGTTTTCGTTCGCACTCAAGTCTGCCTGTAGGCTTGGGCCGTGTTTCCGCTGATTGTCTGCTTCACCATTAGTCGGTCGGACGGACTTGGATAGTTCTGTATCCTCGTCGAACCGCCACTAAAGGTGATATCTCAGGTATTATAATATTTACCTATTCGAAGTATGCTTTCGATTACCATATCTGTGTTCTTGTGCGTACCAGCTACTGATCCAGGGACTGGTACATGATGCACAACATGCTCCAGAAATTGGGGTATGACAGAGTGGTATCAGAGCAATACTTGACTGTAGGACGAAAACCTAGGATTAGACGCGCTCGAAAAAGACTATTTTCAAAACTATTTGCAAAATATTCCATATACCTTCCCCGATTCTTTTAAAAAAACCCCTCTGCTTTCTCCAACGGCAAGAGAAAAGGAAGCTTCAATCCGAAGTGCCTGTGTGCAGAAGCCTCCAACCCAATGGACAACCACGACTACGTGACTGTAGAAGTGGATGGAGTGTCATACCAGGTGTACCGCGCACCAGACATGGTTCCTGAACCCGAAGACAAGGTCAGATCTGCCAAGAAGACCAAGTACCAGATAAAGTGCTACAACTGTCGTGACCCCGGACATCAGCTCTCCGACTGCCCCACATTTGGATTAGGCAAAGATAAAGAGGATGCAATTGACATGGAAAGAGATCTGCACTCACTTCCAGAGCCACCTGAAGACACCCGCTCAGCAGTGCAGGAGCGTGAAAGACAAGAAGTATGGAATAATATGGATAACACGCACCTGTCACTAACTCCCATCCTCGGGAGTATAATTGAAAGGTTAAGCAGTTTGGAAGAATCAATGAAGAGTCTTAGCGAGAGAATCATCCGTCCCACACAGGACGAGCAGCCTCAGAATCCTGACCAGAGCGGTAAACGGAAAAGAAAGAAGAACAAGCGAGCATCCAATCGAGTCGCATGCAAGAAGAACAAGAAGCACCGAAAGTGTTACAAGTGTCGAGAGCGTGGACACCTCGCAACGGATTGCACTGAACCCTGCGAACGAGGATTGCAAGGTAGCCAGGCTCCACCAACAGGCAGTCCTGTTACGTGTGCCAGAATCTCATAAATAGGTTCCTCATGATGGGTGAATAAGAGTTTAGCTCATCAGCTGCAAGGATGTTATCCTCGTATAGGAGCTGTAGTAGCCGTGCAAAATAATGGTTGTACCCGTAAGGTTTCCCGAGGACTGACAAATGAGATGGACTAGAATGGAAAAAGAGTACCAGTGAAGTTCTCACGTAAATATGGATTTAAGTCACAGTCTGTGCTCAAGAAAGGTTGAGCTGGAAAGTGAAAGTTCAATAAACCCAACAATCAAGCAACACGTATCCCAAATGATGTCAAGAAGTCTTTTGCCACAGAAATGTGGACGACAGATTTCCTTTTTACCGACCAAGACATATGACCCCCTCGATTCTGTTTGGTCAAAGACTATTGGTTGAGTTCAGATGTCAGCAGAAGAAATCGATAGTTTACCTACCCATAAGCCTTAAAGCCTCGCTTTTAGTACGCTAACATCATAAAACTACAACAAACAAATCACGTTGCTTGAGTGATTCGATGGTTTTTGTTGTTCTTGTTCGGTGTTTTATGTTTGAGTGCTCCCAAATTAAAACCAAACATAAACAAAAAAAAAAAAAAAAAAAAAGGAACAACTTAATGTCAAATCGTCCCCGACCTATACCCAAACCCCTGCCGAGGCAAGCATCACACCAAGGAGTTGACAGCCCAGAGTCGAGCTAGTCAGAAGTTTTATCCAACCACAACAAAGGTCACAGGTCAGTTGGAAGTTTACACGAGACAAGTACAAAAGAGAAGTTAAGATGTCAGTCGCCTGTCAACCAACACAAGAAAGCTTGACCAAGGAAGCGAAGTAAATGACAGCTGAAACGATGATAAAGAAGTCTCAATCGACACCACCGTTGATCCAACACAAAACTCAATGGTCCCACACCAAAGAGACAACAGGGATCAACCTCCCATAACCATGGAACCTCCACAGTGAGGAAACCCTGTCACGGACAAAGCTCACATCACTGCCCATGACAGCGCTGACAAAGTTCTGTTGGACATTAATGGATACCTCAGAAATATCCCCGAGCGAGACCCGAGAAAGATCGCTGAAGGCTTGGATAAAAGTGGAACATGATCCAAGAAAATCAAAAAGCTGTCCATACGGCTAACAACGTAAGAGCCAGACCCCTGGAAAGGGAACTAGTAATATATAAGTACCCAGAAGTCTTCCCGAGAAATCATCAGCATGCTACTTGACGAAGCCCAAGGGGTTCCTCAACCGACCAATTTCAGAACAAGTCCTCCATGGTCAGAAGCCAGTATCAGAGTAGCGCAGCGGAAGCGTAGTGAGCCCATAACCCACGGCCCAGGATCGATGACCTATTGGCCAACCAAGGAAATACAAGGTTGTCTCCAGGACTGACTTAAAGGTCCCAACACCATAAGCAGAAAGCGTGAGAATGAAACACATCCATGCCAGCCTTTCTGTCACTTGTTGTGGACCTCAACGAAGACGCCTGGTATTAGAAGCGAAATACCATAAACCTGCAATGTCAGATGATGGCAGAACCACACAGAATGAGAGCAACACCCGCAAGGACAGTGTTGCATTACCTCCAGGTTTTCTATGCCTATGTCCATGATGACCATACAGTCGAAATCAACCCCCTCATCCGCTCCCCTTTTAGCGGCAGACTTCGAGAGTGATTGCATTCACATCAGTAATACGCAGTCAGTTGCTGCAAAAGCTGAAGCATTGGAGCTTTTTAGCGTGAGAAATCAACTAACTAGTTCCCACAGTGGAAAGGCGAATCTGGAGCTAAGTAACTACAGATTGCTAGCTCTGAAGCATATGTCTTCCAGAACCATGTTAAGGAAGAGCCTGCTAACCATCTGGCAATGTTTGTACCATGTTCACTCCCATACCCTGCTGTAGCCAAGTCAATGCTCTCTTGGACAATCTCTCGCATAGTCTAAGGTGCATTACCCGCTAATTTAACCTGTCAAGAGGACAAATATTTGGCTAGGAACAATGCTGTTCTAAAGCTGAATCTTGACAGAGAGTCTGTTCTGGACTCATCCTCGAATCCGGTACCCTGTATGACGGATGTCAGAATTAAGCAGAGAAAGTGTCAGCACATCAGAAAAGAAACAGTGGTTTAGATCACCTGGGAGGATCATGAAGACAGTCACCGTATCGTACCCTGCATGAATCGGAGTGTTCAGAATCATCAGCTCTTCACAGGAAAAGTTGTCAATCCAGCTAACAACCTCGCCTCGAGCAGTGTCCTGAGATGACCAGCGTTCAAGGCAACCGTGCAGCAGCAGCCAGAAAACCCTGAGTGAAAATCCTTTAAGTGAGGTAGGATTTTCAGTCAGCAAGCCCTAATAACAATAATAAACAATAATAATAAAACCCTTGAAATCGAAACCTTAAGCCAGCCCTCCCATGTTTAAGCAACCAGCGTGAAGGACCGGCCGAAGCAAGAAGCTTTGCCTCTCCCCAAGCCCTGCAATTAAGAAAATCTTCCATCAAGACTCGAGTGCTACAACGGTCAGGTACGAAGACCCAAAGGAAGAACCGCTCCACCCAGAAGACCTTGCAAATCTCGAGGACGAGATTTCTTTTAAGTGGGGTAGATCTGTAATACCCTACTTTTCAGAGCCAAAAAAAAAAAAAAAAAAAAAAAAATAAATAAACTCAAAAGAGATAAAAAAAAAAATCACTCTAAATTTGAACCTTTTCTAAACTCTTACCTTCCATGAATTTTCCAAAACAAAATTTACTAAATAAATTAAACTTAGTTTGAATCTGGAAATTTTGAAATATAAAACTTGTGCTCAAGTGTTTGCTTTCATTTAAATAATGAACTAAAAATTTGAAGCTTTTGAATTTACAACAAATTAAACAAATTTGTTCTAGTTTGAGCTAATGCACATTCAATCTTCAAAAGTTTGAATTTTAAAACTTGCACAAACGTCACCATAAGCATTTCTGCCTTTTACTTGATTTATTTTGAGTGTTTGAGCTATCTTTGCTTTTGTTTGAATTTGAAAATTCATCCAAATTCTAAATCCGGAAAAGATCAAATCTTTTAATCCTTCCCGGGCCGCTTTCCTCTTTTTCCTTTTCCTGGCCCGGCCCGCAACCCCCTTCCTCTCCTTTCCCTTTTCTCCCGCGCGTGGGCCATTTCTTTCCCCCGGCCCAGCGTTCCGGCCCAGTCCGGCCTGCTCCAGCCGCGCCCGCCTCCTCCCGCCGACAGGTGGACCCCACCTGTCGGAAGCTTCTTCCCCACGCGGCAGCGCGCCGCGGCCGGCCCCTACTCCGACCGAACCCGCCTCCGCCGCTCCCGGTGCTCTGCCGGAGTCTCCGTAGCCGCCACGAAAGCTTGCCCATAAAACGAACCGTCCGCTCCCTCCTTTCTCTCTCTGTTGCGCCTCACTCTCTCTTCCCCCTCACAGAACTAGGGTTCCAACGACCCCTCAACGCCGGCAGCTTTCCGTCGTTCCCCGCTCCTCCCCAAGCCCATGGTGAGCCTCGCAGCCCTCCTCTCTCCCTCCTCCTCCCCTCTTTCTCCCTTCTCTCCTCTCGCTCGTGTGTGACATCGAGCACCGCCATGGCCGCCGCCTCCCCTCCGTCGTCGGCCATCATCCCAGCCGCGTCTGGCCTCAACTAGAGGTGCGCCGCGTTCGCCATGATCCCTTGCACCTCGCGCGCCTTTCCTCTTCCCTCCCCGTGCACGCGCGCAACCATATCCTCTTGCTCGCCGGAGCACTGCTTTACTCCGGCGAGCCATTGCCGCCATTCCGCAGCTCCCCGTCGACGACACGTTGCACCATCCGCTCACCCGTCGCGTTCTCGCCCTCTGCGACGAGGTTCCGTCCCGTCTCTGCCCTCCTAGCCGACGTCGGCGAGAAGTCCGGCAACGGGCCACCGCGCGCGGTGCCCCAGTCCACCGTGGACTGGTGGACCGACGCCTATCCCCGGTCCACGAACCCCGTAGACTCGGTCCACGGACTTCTTAAGTTTAATTAAATCAATAATCGTTTTATTGCGTCATCGCTTGCGCAATAAATAAATTCCAATACAAAAATAAATCCTAAATTCCCAGAAAATCCCAGCCCTGTACTTTTTACAGACAAGCCCCTGACCTTTTCTGTAATCATGTTTAAGCCCAGCATTTTTACAGAAAAGACCCTAAACTTTTCTGTAATTATGTTTTAACCCCAACCTTTTACACCCAGACCCCTAAACTCTTTCATAATTACAGATTGGTCCCTGAGAACTTTTTGTAATCAAAATTAAGCCCCTGAAATTCTTTTTATAATTACAAATTAGCCCTCTCATCTTCAAATACCCATATCTTTCTATTCCGAACTCCGTTTTGGGTGATTCTCGCGCCCACGAGTTCGTGAGATCGCGAAGTACCTCATGGTACTATCCATAGAGCCCCACACTAGGTTTAGAAATCTTTACCTCCTAAAATCTTCCCCACTCTTTGTATCTTTTCGACAAGCATGTGATATTTATCTCGCATGTCCCAAACATTTGACCACCTAAACCTATATCAACCATCGCTCGATCAAGCCTAACCTAGTACCCTCGCCCAACTCCTCCTGATCTACCAAACTGTTCTTATAAATGATCTCTTTATTCGGGTCCTATCGAATTTATCTGCTATTTTAATTGCTATTCGGCTTTATTTGATTATCGGTATTTTATCTGTGAGTCATGCATTCATGGCATCGCGATCACGTGCATGTACGCTAGTTATGCATGATCATACGCATGCACCTGCACGATAAATAAACAATAGTTTAATCTTAATAATCAAGTAGTAAATAATTAACCGATAATCACCGTAAAATAATAATATAATCACATAGGAAATTAAATGGCACACCAGCACCCTGTGCAGTGCTGCCAGAGTCTTTATGTGGGTCCCAGCCTATATAAAGACTTGAAACAGCAAGTGCACAGAATCATGCATAATCACGTGCACGAACCACTGTCATGCACTCAGTGCCTGGCAGTTAACTTAATAACTAAAATGTTATCTAATCACCGTTAGATTATCACCTCGAGCTACATAAACCCTTAAAAATGACACACCTCTCGCTTCGTATACAAGTAGCATAAACCTTTATACGGGTTACCGCCTGTATATAGTCTTTATGCCACAAATGTACGAAGTACACGTGCATCTCATCTGCATGCATCCTCACTTGCATTTCCTGCATGTTCATCTATAAGAATAAGATGGCAACGTGCATATGCACGTAATCACCATCAGTAGAGCATCTGCATCTCACCACCACCACCATAAGGTGTTCAACCCTCACCCGCCTAACCACACACACGCCCATGTTCTCATATTAGAGACAATAGATAACTAATAACTTGTCTAGGTGAATATGGCCCTTACACGGCCAGGTATATCACCTATGACATGTAACCTGCTCTGCATTAGTATGCTGCATCATGCATAGTTAAGTCTCTCGTTCTTCGCGAAGTTTCTTTGGATCTTATTTGGCTTTTCTCGAATCTTTATTTCTTTTGCTCTTTTATTTCTTTTTGCGGTAGTTTATACGTACTGTTTTATGCGCTAGTTTACGCGAGAGTCGAGGAAGAGCCTGAAGATTTTGAAGAGCCGCTGAGGACTTGAAGCGCGAAGACCAACCCAGAGATACAAGCTCCAAGTACGAAGAGCAACTCAGAGAATCAAGCCTCGAGTCAGAGTTTAAAGATTAGGAAAGCGATTTGCAGGCAAGCCCTAACTCCTATTGATCATGTTGAACCCATGATTACAAATGATCCTATTTAGAGCTTGATTTCAAATAAAACTTGCATGGAATTTAAAATGATTTAAATGCTTAGAATGACCTAAGTATTTGTGATTGCCACCATCCCTTGATAATTGCTTATCCAAATTCCCTTGATAAACCTAGGAATCCACCATCATTAATTCTTTAATGATGTGTTGGATCAATATGCTGCTTAGGACTCTTTCACACCGTGTATTTAATAATCTGACTCACATGCTTTTGCGAAAATGTGTGCGTGCTTGGTGTTGTGTGCGTAAAGTGAAAATGGGTGGGATTAGTAAGTGCAACCCATAGTGGGGGTATGCTTTAGACGGGTGCAAGCGAGGTAGTCCTCAGTGGGGAGGCTATCTCTGGGACGCTACTCCTCGCAGGAGGGTAGCTATTGAAGATGCTTGCATCGGTCGTATAAGGACCGGTTCTTGTGCCGCCTGGCCTAGCAGCAGTGCAACCACGAGGCCCTATTATGGGTAGGGTTTGGAACCACACCCTACCAGTGATCGCCCGGTACCACCAGGAGGCAGGGAGTTGCAACCGGGAGCCAGGAGAGGATCTTGACGAGGTTGGCGTCGGGTCTGGCAAGTGAAAGTTGATGGCCATGATATTTATATTGATGTGAAGCCCCTGGTCGCTGATTTTCCGGGGTGGTACCGAGGTGACACTGGGCAGGTACGGGACCATTAGTATCCAGTTTCCGAACCAGTGCACTGGGGAGGACTGGGTACCCTTGTGGGGAAAGTGTACAACCTCTGCAGAGTGTAAGAATCTATCCGGATAGCCGTGTTCCACGGTATTGGACAGTGCGAAAGCCATGGCCACACAATGATTAGATTTTCTGTGTGAGTTATCCTTGGTGTGTGTGTTTTTGGAAAACGCCGGTTTGGAGCCGTGTGCTGGTTTCCGGCCAGCATTAAAAATTGAGGAACTGGCGGGATTGAACCATTATCTCCCCCAGGGCCGACCAACCCCACTAAATTTAATCTCCATACCTGACTTAGTTTGCGAACTGGTTTTGTTTTCAAAACCAACCCTTGCATAAAATTGGCTTTCCGCCGATACACTGAACCATCAGCCTCATCCTTGTTTACACCCCTGCATGAATTTACCCCTTGTGTTAGGGTTTGCTGAGTACATTATGTACTCACGGTTTGCTCTTAACGTTTTTAGTGAGAGAAGCTTTCGTAAGAGACGACGGCGTTTGGTTTTCGTTCGCACTCAAGTCTGCCTGTAGGCTTGGGCCGTGTTTCCGCTGATTGTCTGCTTCACCATTAGTCGGTCGGACGGACTTGGATAGTTCTGTATCCTCGTCGAACCGCCACTAAAGGTGATATCTCAGGTATTATAATATTTACCTATTCGAAGTATGCTTTCGATTACCATATCTGTGTTCTTGTGCGTACCAGCTACTGATCCAGGGACTGGTACATGATGCACAACATGCTCCAGAAATTGGGGTATGACAGTTCTGGAGATAATTTGATATGTTCATCCTGATGAAACGAACACTAATAGCCGCCCAAACAACTACTTGTGACAAATGATTTCGTCCAACCACACGATATGTCGGCGCTCACCTCAACCACGCAAAAGGTAAAGCAATCTCTTGCAGTCACAAGCACACAAGAACAAGAGAAAACCCCTCTCACTGCTCAATAAGGGGCCAGCTATGACAGAACCCTAAGGATAAATGTACTTGGCATCTTGATTTTTTTTATCTCAAATTTGTGGTTAGGGTTTCACGATAAGGGAGAATGCTAGTATTTATAATAGGAACTTCCGTCCTAGCTGGGTTGAAATGGTTATAACTAGGCGTAGTTTGAGTGTTCACTAAAACATGATGAATCCTCTCCACACATCTTCAAATGATGATTGGTTGGATGCAATAGAAAGTAGACTTCAATATGCTTTTCAGAATGTAGGATTCTCATGCTCAAAGTTATTGATAGATTTTTTACAGTTCTTGGCTTGAAGATTAGACGCATAATCTGGACGTCTTAAGGAACAACTCTTACAAATATGGACATAACTCGTTCCAGACAGTTCCAATGGATGTTCCATTTGCTGCATATGAAAGTGGACTTCATAAGAAGCTTTCCAGCCATATGTACTTGGACCGGAACCTCCTAGTTAGAGTTGTACAAAATTCATCGTGAACTACAAAGTCAGAATCTGATCATAATCATGTTGACTCCAGCTTGCTCATATTGATGGTCATGTGGTCTATCCATCAGTGGTATATGCTTCAAACCTGAGAACAAGTTATGCACCTCCATTATGTAGTAAATAAATCTTAGTAAATAAATGCTCACAATCATTAAGGAACAAATTCTCATCTTGTCGTAGTTGCTTCACAAATGAATGAGTTAGTTATCTTTTGCAGATAAATTTGCTTGGTTAGGTGTTCTGAGGTCCATGGTCTTGTTTAGCACACACCATTGAAGGGTTATGAGAGATGTCCTCATAACATTTGTTAACACATTATCGTATAACAAAAGAAAGAAAAATTACCAACCATATCCATTAACAACAAATTAGTACAAAATACTTTCACATATTTTAAAAATTAACCACCACTGTCGTCATGAAAAAATATGCAAATACCACCCTCCACAAGTTTAAAAATACCCACCATTCCTATTAAAAAAAATTGAAATAACTATGTATCAGTACATAAACTACGCATATGTCATTACTAACTATCAACGAAAAATAATAGTAATAGAAAAATAGGTATAATAAAGGCAACAATAAACTAACCACATATGTAATATCATACAAATAGATGTTGTATTGTTAATACTAACGGCACAAATGCATAGTCACCGCGTTTGTTCGTGGGCCTGTTTAATTTGATTCCCGCCTCCAGTTGCCACACCAAACTTCCGGTGCCACCAAACTTGTAGCGAATAATCCGGACGCCACAACCTCGGAGTGCGAAAATGAACAGCAAGCTAGAGTGTGACAGCCACAAATAATTCGGCGCGGAACCAAAGACTGCCGCGCGTTTTCGTTGGCTGTCGATGGTTCGGTTGTGGCGATTTATGCCTGGGAACCGGACGCGTCCTATATCTTCTAACTGTTGGAATTATTGAACTCGGTCAAGTGGCCCATAAAGGCCCAAATTGTAATCCGACTCTAACCCCAATTAGTTGCCTTGATCGGGAGGCAAAACTTAGCCCATTTAAGGGCCCGGCCCCAAACCTACAGCACTATATAAGCAAAGGGAACCCCTGTTACCCTAATTACACGTTAATCACGAGATTAAGCCGCCAGGGTTAAAACCTAACCCTAATCTACCGATCCATAAGGTGCTGGAAGGTTCGGAAGCCGGTGTCCCTGTTTTCTACATCAACATCCTGCTGTTCTGCAACCTCTACACCTCTTCAACCCTTGCTGAAGAGGGAATCATGACGGGTAAGTCAATTAAGTAATTAATTAGTTAATTACTAGGTGTGATCTACTTCTGACTAGGTGTAATCTGCTCGGAGCAGAGCGAGTGAGGCGCGGCGGGAGCGAGTGAGGGAGACGACTGGCTAGGGTTTCGTCGCCGCTGCCGTTTTTGTTCGTGCAGCACGCGTCCTGGTCCGTCCGATCTCCTCCTCGCTCCATCCGACCGTCCACACCCCGGCCGGCTGTTGGGCTGGGCCAGTTGCTCCCCGCGGGCGCGCGCGCTTGAGGCCGAATTGGCGGCCCAGCCGCTGGTTTTTGGGCTCCAAGCCCGACGGCCTTTCGCTGGCCCGCGCGAATTTCAATTGGGCCGCGTTAACGTTCGTGCGCGTGGGCCGCGCGATGCTGGGCTGCCGCGGGCTGATTCTTCAGTTTGTAAGCGAATTCCTTTAAGTTTTTGCTATTACTTAATGTTTTAGCTCTCTCTTTTAAGATTAAGTAATTAAGAAATTTAAGTAAGTATTATTTATGAGATAAACGTTGGTGCAAAATTATATAAGTATTATAATTAAGTTTATCTGCAGAAACCTTTTTTCCCATAAAATTCCTCATGATTTTCTAAGTTTATTAATTGAGAAATTATTTAAGTTAAATCCTCAAGAATATTTAGTAGCAATATTTCATTGCTAAATTTAAGCTTCCGCTGTCATTTAAGGATATATATGCTCATCCGATATTAAGTCTTATTAAGAATATTAAGCTTTATTCGCTTTCATGAGCATAATAATTTAAGGCTTAAGATTAATTTAGCTATTAAGTCCAGCTAAATTGTCTTTTGAGAATTTTAACATGTACAAGGTACATATTTTCATAAGTACCATTAATTCTTCTGTTCTCAACAGAATCAGGAGATTTAAGATCTCCCCATGATGATCAAAATAAGTCTTTTCTCTGCGAAATTAACATGGTTGTGAAATCATTTCATTAAGTAAATGCCCAGCATAAATCACCTTTTCTCACCATGTTTAAGACTTTATTTAAGTTTTGTATGAGGATATTAAGTTGAGATTATTATGTTATATATTTTTTTCTTCGCTGAGAATATTAAGTTTGATCTATTAAGTTTGCCTATAAGTAAGTTTTATGCTTCTTCTTTTTTTTTAAGTTAAATAAGTTTCGCTAGTTTTCCCCACCGGTGATGCAAGTTGTTACTTATTTTGCATGATTGTAATCAGACCACCGTAGGGTTATTTTCATGCTATTTTAGTGCATCTTATTGTACTAATTTTAAGTTTTCACATTTAAGTCTATTCCTCTAAGTTTTCCATTCATCATGCCTTAAGATCAATAAAAATGCATAAGTTGCATTTGCCATGCGTATTTTAAGATCAAATAATGCATCTCTTGCGTTATTATTGCTATTTTATTAGCACACTAAGATATTTACTAAGTATCTTTATTTGGCTATGTCTTTTCAGCAGAAAGCCACATGAAGAACATTAAGCCCTTCAACGGCATTGACTTTCCTTTATGGAAAGAGAAGGTGCAAGACATTCTCAAGTCTCTGGAGCTTGATTATGTGCTTCATAAGGACAAGCCACTTCCTTTCTCTTCCGACATTGAGAAGTATGATGAGAAGATGCATGAGTATCAATTCAAGTTGGAGAAATGGGAAAAGGACAATAAGTTTGCCAAAAGAATCATCAAGCGTTCGATCTCAGAAGGCATAAAGGGAGAATTTGATGATAATGAGGACACGACTGCTAGTGAACTCTTCTTTTTGATTGAGTTAGAACATAAGAGAGTCAGCACAAGGTTCCTCTTCACAAGGCTAACCACCTTGCGATATGATGGATACAGTGGAATAGTAAAGCACATACGCAGCATCTATGACATTGCTTATGAGCTTAGGTCATTTGGAATAGAACTCTCCGATTCATTTTTAGAGCATTGTGTTGAGACATCTTTAGTGAATCCATGAATTGGGAAGTGATCCTTAGAATTTAGTAGATGGAAATAAGTTAAAGTTTTAAGAACTTTATTTTAGAATTAGTTAGTGGATTCAATAAGTTAGCTTGATGACATTCAATGTACTTTAGTGAAACCTTTTGGTTCCATATATCATTGTTTTTATGAGTATATTTCTCTCTAAGTTGTGAAATTATCTCTTATATCCTCAGTTTTAAGTTATTACCTTAATTCCTTTTCTACAAGCAAATTTCATAATGCTAATTATGAATCTCTTACACATGTGAGAGTTAGATGAGATAAGTAAAGTGATGAGACCTTGTCGAATATGTGGCACACTCACGTTTAGACCACAAATTCGGGGGAAGAATGGCGTGTCTCATCAATTTTAAAGATACTCCAGATAATAATGCCAATTAAGAATTGCTCTTGTCAATTAAGAATTAATGTTAGAAATATATTTATAAATTCTCTACATGGCACTTTGTCGTTCATAAGATTTAAGGACAAAAATAAGCATAAGATTTTAAGCATAATATAAGTTTTAAGTATGATATACTCGCTATATCTTCGCTATATCTTATTGCTTAAATTAAGAATAAGTTCAAGAGCAACTTTATCATGCAAGACATGATTATTAAAACTACCATTGTGATGGGAGTTTAAACACTCCACAAAGACCAATTGTCTCACTAAGTGTGGTTTTATCCTATATTCTGGCCACCGCTGTTTACGGGATAACTCTCACAGATTGTGTTGTGTCACCCATTTTCTGGCCACCGCTGTTGTGGGTTGGTGCAATGGAATCAGAGACGATTGAAGTATGATTGTGTTCATGATACTGGCCACCGCTGTTTTGTGGACATTTAATCATAGCTTTGCTGCTCTAGTTCATTATCTAGCCACCGCCGGTGTGGGCTAGTGGTGGCAAAGCAAGCTGATCAGTGGTATAATAAATGTCGTGCCAAGATAAGTTAAAGAGCTATCATTGTAAATTTATTTTAGATAAGCATATGGGCCGACACATTTAATATTCTGATTATTCGGAATTCAATGAAAGCTCATACGGAAGGAAATGGGGGAGAATAAATCTTATTGAGATGTAGGATAAGTTTCCTCTATATCGATGATTTAAGATGAGATGTATATATATATATACATGCATATATGATTTTCTCATATCGTGCCATAAGTGTTTCTCCATTCTTTTCTAACTCTGTTGAGGATCTACATTAGCAGTTTTTTCAATAACAGAGACTCGTAATATTTTAATAATAAGTTAAATTTTGGGCACAAAAGTGAAAGCCTCAGTTATTTTTAAGATTATGTAAAAGAGGTCATAAAAGGGTCTATGAATTTTGAACATAAGTATAGTTCATCTCATAGCAATTTTCTGATGGAGTCAAGACAGCAGACTGTAATGGGTCTGCAGATTGTTGAAGAAGTGATTCCAAAAGAAAATAAGATGTTAAGTTTATAACTCACTATGAGTTTGTACATATCATGGGCAACCGTGATTTATTTTATAAGGTTAAGGTGGATTAATTAAGATCCTGATACTCTGAGGAAATTATTTTCTCCGTAAGTTGAAAGAAATAAGCATGCATTCCAAGAAAGGAGAAATGATTTTATCATATCATAAGACACATCTAGTGATGCTTTTCCTAAGTTCTGGGGGAGTATGACTTTTTTTTATGGGACCAAAGTGAGTATTGGGATCGTCACTCAAGCACAAAAGTTAAGAGAGGCTCTGAAGTGACAATATGTGAATGCAAATATAATTATGAAGTTTTGCGTGATATAGCAAATTTTATCATAAGAATAAGGTTAAGAATAAGATAAATAGGAAGACGTTCCTAAGGCTTCAGATTGAAGCTACATGCTAAGATCTATAAGACATTGACTTAGCATGACAAGCCGGAATGCTTGACAAAATTTTGTTAGTCTTAGTCCAGGGGAGGTCCACTGGAAAAGGGTGTTTAAAGTTAAAGGCACCAAATAACATGCTTATTTAATTAAGTACTATTCAGATAATGTTTTGTGAGGGTTTATGGATGTAAATGTGCACAATTAAGTTTTATGTCCTTCATTCTTACAGATATGAGCGATTCTGCAGAAAGCTCTAATACAAGATTAGCATTATTTATGTTGATTTTGTATGGCATGTCTCAGACAGGCATATGAAATATATTCCGGTATTATTAAGTCTACATTGATAGTACTCAATGTTACTGTATCTGATTACAGAATTCCTTCGAGTAATGACATATAGTTGATGGTGTCAAGCCCATTGACGACTATATTGTTATGTCATGAAAAAAGGTTCCCAGGATCAAGTCATTCTAATGCTTTAAGTAAATAGCTAACAATATGACTAATTGAAGGTGTTATCTCCTATCCTATTTTCGCGAAATTAGTATGGATTTGGTGATTAGCCTGAAAATGTGATTCTGGATGAGGCCGAATAAAATAAACTCCCAATTAAGATTAATAAGTGTTCTATCGAGATACTGTAGCAGACTTTGGTTAATTATGTCCCGGTACACCTGTATTGCTTCCGGTGACTAATTCGTCAGGTTTTGTTATGGTATTGAGTGTGAACATAATGCGAACATAAGTCTGAGTTTAAGATTAAGATTGTTCGATTAGGTGGGAGATTATTGATCTGTGTATGTCCACCTGCACGTGATTGATAAAATAAATATTATAAAGAATTAGCCATTGACCTTTGGTCAAGGGGGAGAATGTTGGAATTATTGACCTCGGTCAAGTGGCCTATAAAGGCCCAAATCGTAATCCGACTCTAACCCCAATTAGTAGCCTTGATCGGGAGGCAAAACTTAGCCCATTTAAGGGCCCGGCCCCAAACCTACAGCACTATATAAGCAAAGGGAACCCCTGTTACCCTAATTACACGTTAATCACGAGATTAAGCCGCCAGGGTTAAAACCTAACCCTAATCTACCGATCCATAAGGTGCTGGAAGGTTCGGAAGTCGGTGTCTCTGTTCTACATCAACATCCTGCTGTTCTGCAACCTCTACACCTCTTCAACCCTTGCTGAAGAGGGAATCATGACGGGTAAGTCAATTAAGTAATTAATTAGTTAATTACTAGATGTGATCTACTTCTGACTAAGATGATCCTGTTAGTTTTACACTAACATGACATCGTAGGTAGCGGTAGGATTCAAAGAGACACAAGCTTGTACTACTTTACATCCTCCCCTTTCGTAATCATAAAGAGAGCCTTGGTTGCCTGTGCCTTCGCGGTCTACTTCTACGTGCCACATGCCGTTGCTCTCTAGGAAGGGCCCTGTCCTCGCGAAAACATGGGGATATATCCATAGCACACAGAAATAGATCGCAAAGGCGCCGGCGACCAAGGCAGCAACAGTGAAGATATACTAGCTAGGAGTGACGGCAAGGAACACAATCAGCTCGCTTATGGGATGGCTCTGTACTGGCTGGCTTAATCAGGGCATGTACTCGCATGGCCATCTTAAATACATGCACCGGTTATGCCCGATGGTTCGGCCCTCGCCCTGGTGCAGATGCTCTGTTATACTGCTTGCTGGTTGTAACTTCACGTGGGCACACGCTGTGTTATCTTGCGGGGATCTTGAGCAAGCCAAAGCTCCTAGGATTCCAAGCACAAAGTTTTTGTGAGTTTGTTGAGATGCGGACGTTTGCAAGGGCAAAGATGCTTCTTGCCAAGCACCTTGTCGTTTACAATATGATGTCATTTGGACGTACCTCAACAAACGCATCCTGAGATGATATATTTTACATATGCATGTCTGTCATCCACCGTCCTATATATAAGAATTGTATTCCCGAAGTATTCCTATGTCTAAAAATATAAAAATTTCTGAATTTTCGAAGTGCATAAAGAGCAAGTGAAAAGACTTAACTCCCCTCATCATTCATCAATGAACAAGCAACCCAGCCCGCATGGTGCCTCAAGCCGTCATCGTTCTCCCCAGGTGGCCCGTGGATTTGTGATGCTAGTATGGATAATTTCATTGTTGTCTTATCATAGTGAATGTGTTGGCATTTATAAATTTATACGTTGGTATCATGGATAATCTTTAAAACATGTGGAGAACAGTGATGGTGGTGGATAATTTTATTATTACAAGTCATGGTAGTGGCTATGGAATTTTAAGTTAACAAAAGAAAAAACAATTGCAAAGCAGATTTTTTTTCACTAGTGGGAAAGTTTCAGACAGACAATATAGCATATGCGTACATACATCCATTCCCTCATATGTTGTTGTTGTCCTATGGAAAGAGCCTTTATTTTTTACGTTGTTGTCTTCACCAAGTCAACCTCCGACTACGTATCAATTCTGCACATTTAATAGGGATCTCTTGGAGATGCTTTAGGATTGGGAGACCCAATTGTTTCTGACTTTAGCTACAAATAAGAGGAGTTTCGGTTGAGATGATTTTGGAGGCCTGTTGGAGATTTTTTTTTATTCTTTTCTTTTCTTATCTTTTTCTTAACCCCAATGTTCGATTTAAAGGAAGTTTGTGGGGTTCTCATCTTGCAAATTTTTTTCTCTCGCGTGCGCGTAAGGCGGTTAGGTTCTTTTACACATTCAGTTCCTGCAGGGTTGGGTTAAGTTGATTTATTCCCGGTTTCTCATGAACAGTGGAGGACACATATGTAGGACGAGTTACCTTTGATATTTTTACACTTCGATAATTGACTTGCGCACCCCCAAACCCTGTTTGTTAGGTAGAATGTTCGGTACACTTGGGGTACGTTTGGTAGCCCAACTGGCCGAAGCTATAGCCCAGCTGGGCAAACTAGCCCCTGCTGGCTACAGCAACCTTGCGGTTGCTAAACGTTTGGTCAGTTTGCTGGGATGAGCTAATCACTTGGTAGTGATTGCTAGCTTGTCAAGCTAGCTTTTTTTGCCTGTTCAGCATATTAACGAAGAAACATGATCTAATCTTAACCATTGGGAAGGCTAGATTTTTTTTCTCGCCTAGGATCCAAAGGCACGCTTGATTCTAGCAATCAGTCATACAATACTTAACGCTACGCAGCAGGTCGTGAGCAGGTCCCCAGTCTGGACGCTCTTGACCTTCTCGCGCTCCATGGACTCTGTGACCAGCTCCGTGTACCTGTGGAACAGCGCGTCCACGATGTCCAGCCCGAAGGGGTGGCTGAGCACGGATACCTGGATGGCACTGATCGCCAACGACGCCAAGGACACCGTTCTGCCGTCCTCCTTGAAAATGTAACAGCCGGTTCCTCAAGTCATCAGAGAAACAAATTAGCCACTGCTTGAAAATGTAACAGCCGCAGTCATTACCTGAGTGCAGGCTGGAGCAGGAGTAGGAGAAATTAACGGGGATAAAAATTGACTATTGGTCCGTGCATGATTAACTGTAAACGAGTTACTAGCTAGCTAGCTACTAAATCGCATGCATTACATGTGGAAAAAAATATGTGTTGGAAGCCCCACATTTATATTCCGACATTTATATTCATAGTTCATGCGATGGTAGCTCAAAAATACCGTGCAGCAGAGTACAACTCCACATGGAAAATGCGTATATAAACGAGCAAACACTACAAGAATTAACTTTTTTTGCGACAGTAGTTTGAAGTGGCCTACAGTTTTAGTAGCTTCACTAAAACAGTTTTGATATTGTGGGTGTTGAGGTTGTCGGAAATGAGATTGTAGCTAACTAGCAAAAAACTGTAGTGTCTTCACATGTGCGCACCTGAGATGAACTTCCTGGTTGGTAAGTTATCTCGAAACTGCTCCAGGCCAAACACGCTTAATTTCGAAGTTCTTTCGAGATGAGCTTCCGAAAAAAAGTTACAACTTGTTTTTACGAGTATTGTATCAATCCTATTAAACCTTGGATCAGGATGTCACAAAAACTGCTGAGAAACACATACAAAAGTACTAGGTAATTGTCGCCCACTCAGTTAAAAAATGAAACTGCCGGCCACAGGAACATAAACTGTTGGCAAACATTTGATTTCTTGTAGTGAAACGACAACATACCCAACATGAAGCATCTTTTCAGCGGCCTGAGTTAGCATCTTCGAAGTTCGGACAAAGGAAGAGTCAGGGCAAACACTACGACATGAAACGTGGCATGCTTACCGATGAGAAAAAGGAAAAACAAATCATTACTCCGATGCTTTTGGCATTGGACGTACCAACAGGTGAGGAGCACTTTTGAAAACACCAAAGCCGCATGTCAATACGATTTTTAATTTTCTTATTATAATCCCAGGGCTCCGTCCGACCCAGCCCGAATCCAAACCTACCCCGCTCGATCCTTAAAAAACGGATCGAGCCTATTCACGGCGGAGGCACGAGAAGAACAGCGAGCACCATCGTGCTCCGCGGCGGCAACACGCTCCGTCACCAGACGGTGGGCGCGCGACATTGACGGACAGTTTTATGCTTGTGCTAGCGGCCGCAGCACGCATCCATTCATTATTTTTGCGTTCCCCGCCGCCTTTTTGTTCGTGCTATTACTTCTCCACGTCGGCAAAATGAATCCTACTGCAACTGCAGCGAAACCATCCCTCCGACCGAAACCAAACACTGAAATCGAAGTAGCACCCTCCAAATTGAGATGAGTCATTGCCGTCCATTGAATGGATTGCAACAGATATACTTGTGCGCTAGTTTCAATCCTAATTTACTGCGGGTTAGTAATTTTGGGACAACATGTTGTGTTCAGTGTTTCTAACCTTTGCCAATGGCCGCTGTGCCTCGCACGCCATGTCAATAATCGACATGGATGAAGAGATGAAAAAACAACTGGTTCGGCTTCGAGCCACTGCCGGATGAAGGAGCCCCCTGCCACCGCGGAGTAGGAAACCACTCCCTGTTCTTCGTGCGCCTTGCAGATGTCAGATGATGGAGCACGCTGCCACCGCGGATCAAGAATGGGATGGCAGTCTTCGTGCTAAGCTGTCGTGGAGCAGAAGCCTGAATTGCGACCTTCGCCACCCACTACCATGCGAAGTAGCAGGCACATGAAGAGGTGAACGAAGACGAGATGCCGTTCAAAACATTTTTCAGTGTCGATCAAGCTGGGTTGGGTCTGGATCCGGGCTGGGCCGGAACTCTAGGGATTAATCAAGAAAATTAAAATCATTTACTAATTAGTCAGTCTGCTTTGGGATTCGTGAATGTTTTGAAAAGAACTCCACCGGAGCAGTTCTCTTATATATACATCAATTGGTGGTGGTGGGCGTAGAGAGAAAGCATATCATAACCCATGAGTCAGATGGAGAACTTGCTGCCATTCCAAGCAACCAGCAGCATCCTCTTCACCGTCGCGGCCTTGGTTGCCGGCACATATTTGATCTATTTTTACTTACCCTCATGGCGCCTGCGCAGGATCCCTGGACCGCCCGCCCTCCCGCTCATCGGTCACCTTCCGCTGTTCGGCAAGCACGGCCTGGAAGTGTTCAAGCTACTCGCAAACAGATACGGACCAATCTATAGGTGAGTACCAGCCTTACCGCTCCTACAAGGCTACAGCTAGGACATATATATTCTGCCTGCGGTTGTTCCGTCCAAAAAAGCACGCATAGTTCTGCTTGGATGGCTGTCTTCCTTCCGCAGCCCGTTGGTTCACTTACGTCTTATCCAGATTTCAGATTGGTAGACAGCCGCTGGTCCTGGTGGCGAGCCCAGAACTGTGCAAGGAGGTGGGCATCAAGAAGTTCAAGAGCGCCCATAACAAAAGCTTGCCAATTTCGATTCGTAGCGCGCCTATCCACTCCAAAGGTCTCATGTTCACGAGGTACAGTTAACAACAGTACATATGCAAAGTATACATCACTGTAGCATGAGCACAGGCGGTGGCTCCGTCTATTTCTCGCTTCTTTCTACCAAGCCGCAGCAAAAATGGGTGGTTGCCAATTCTGACTCTCGGTATGCATTTTCCATTCGAAAATCATTGTATGTAACACTGTAACTCTAGTGTTTATCAGTTTATTGGACATTGAATTGAGCCTGCAAATATGCTCCAAGGTAGGTGCTCTAGCTGCCATTTTTTGTGTCGCCCACACATTCCCAGGGTTAGGAAATTGGATGGACGACTTAGAGCATCTTTAATGGTAGAGCTAGTTAAGAGCTGGTAGCCAGCTCTTACAAATGATTGATGAGATGTGGGATCCATGTTCAAGTCTTTTATTTTTCTTAGAGACTGCCTCTTGAGAAAGAGTTAGCTAACTTCTCTCTCTTCTTTTTCTCCAATAAACAATTCTAAAATGCAGTTTAGAGTCAGTCATTAGGGATGCTCTTAGCTTTAATAGATCTTAGGAAGGCCTGGGCAGTAAATTTAGTCTCAAGAAGCCTCCCTAGCCCCTGCTAGCTTCCTTTTCTAGGCCTATTAGTCAACCCGATCGACATTTGTAGCAAGCAAGCACTCCTTCTGTCGTTCTAGTTTAAGTGTCATTCTAGCAACACAATTTTTTTTTCAAAATAAGTGCCATCACTTCCCAATTCAGTTTTCTGTCTATCTCTCACTTCCTTCACCCCTCATCGTTTTCAGACACTCTCTATTTTTTTATCTCTCCTTAATTCCGGTGCCTAGAGCTAAAATGACACTTATTTTGAAACGATGGAGTACGTTTCTTGGGGTATTGCAAGGTCATTGTTCGGTATGAAAAATTATCAAATGTGTTGTACTCATACTCTTCCTTTAGACGTAAGTTTCTATTGTATATCCCCGCAAAAAAAATGTTTTATTGCATATTATCAACCAAGAGCATCCCAATGCTTTGCTAAGAGCTAGTCAATGTATAGGATTGATCCTACGTGGATGAGAGAAATAGAGGAGAGAGAACAACTACCACTACGATAAGAGTCAGTTTCTAGCATTTACAAAGCTATGACGTATGAGACCAATCATTACTTTAGAGTCCACATGAACTCTCATGCTAACTCTTAAATGAGATGCATAGTCTACGTTGTCTCTACTCTCTACCCCTCGAGACGCTCTAACATCATGTGTTTGTCGACCTTGGCTCCAATCTAGTTTCCTTTATTGACAAAATAAGTTTCCTTTAATTATTTATGAAGGAATCCGAGGAGCACATATATTATTAGCAACCTCCCGAGTCCCGTGATCGAGTAGCTAGAGCTAGGTTAGGTCATGTGCATGAAAATTCAGTAAAGCTCCTGAGTTTGTTGTCTTATGTTAGTTTAAACACAAATGTTTTCACAACTTTTTTGATAAATTCAAATAACTAATTTACGATTCAATACAATCAGCATTGAAGTAAATATTAATTCTCTGACAATGTATTTGGTGGAGACCACCCTCTTGAAAAGAAAAATCTTGAATCCCCCTTCAAAACACATGTTCAGAAGTTCGGGAAAAAGTCTGAAAAAATACACATATGTAGATGAAGCTATTACCAAATTGTATTTGAAATTTCAAGGTAATCTGTCGACTTTTGTCAAGGAGACATGAGAATTGAAAAAATCTCTAGATTCTAGACATTCGAGTTGTATTAAGCTAAGCATTGCTTTCATGCAGTGAATTTCCGAGATGGCAATCTCTGAGGAATCTCATCGTCAACATCTACTACCAGCCGTCACACGTGGCAAACCTCATCCGGGCAGTCCAGCCTTACGTTGAGCGTGCTGGGCGCCTCCTCCACCCCGGCGAGGAGGTCACCTTCTCGGAACTCGCCGTAAAGCTCTTCAGCGACACCCTAGGCCAGGTAGCCTTCGGCGTCGACTTTGGCCTCACCAATGACAGGACACAGCAGCGTCCCGTCCAAGGCCCCGGGGTCATCGACTCAGTCACTGACTTCATCGAAAAGCACATTCACGTCACGACGTCGCTCAAGATGGATCTGTCGGCCCCGCTGTCCATCGTAACGGGCCTTGTCGCGCCGTTCCTGCAGGAGCCCGTGCGGCAGCTGATGCTGCGCGTTCCGGGATCGGCCGATCGGCGGTTGGAAGATACGAACGCGGCTCTCAGTGGCCTGCTAGATACCATCGTGGCTGAGCAGGCCGCGAAGATGGACAGGGGCCAGAATAACTTCCTGTCCGTGGTGCTCAAAGCGAGCGAGACAATGGAGGACGTGAAGAAACTATTGACGCCGGACACCGTCAACGCGCTCACGTACGAGCACCTGATCGCCGGATCGGCTACCAGTGCTTTCTCGCTTTCCAGCCTGGTATACCTCGTGGCGATGCACCCGGAGGTGGAGGAGAAGCTGCTTCGGGAGATCGACGACTTTGGACCTAAGGACGTGGTGCCAACTTCGGAGGAGCTTATGACCAAGTTCCCCTACGTCGAGCAGGTTTGTCAACTAGTTCTATCTTTCCTTTTTGACTTGTCTACCCACAAAACATAACAAGCTTGAGAAATTGGTTTTCCTATTAGGTTTTGAAGGAGTCATTGAGATTCTTCCCCGCGGTTCCCCTTGTTGCAAGGGAGGCAGCCGAGGACATGGAAATTGGAGGCTATCTCGTGCCCAAGGTTAACAGCTTTCCTATGCGTAGTTACTTAGTTTCCTGGTCCTCCTGAATTTCTTATCAAATTGTCAACTGCTTTTGTACTATTCATTCACTAACGAACATGATACATAACTATATAGGGAACATGGGTGTGGCTGGGGACGGGCGTGCTAGCGAGAGACCCGAAACAGTTTCCTGACCCGGACGTGTTCCGGCCGGAGCGATTCGACCCGGAGAGCGAGGAGTGCAAGAAAAGGCACCCCTACGCGTTCATCCCCTTCGGCATCGGCCCACGACTGTGCCCCGCCCAGAAATTTGCCATGCAGCAGCTCATGCTCGTCGTCATCCACCTCTACCGCCAGTACGTCTTCAGGCACTCGCCCAGTATGGAGTTTCCGCTGCAGTTCCAGTTTTCCCTTCTAGCTTACTTTAAGCACGGTGTCAAGGTCCAAGTCATCCAGAGGAAGAACTGATGCAGTTATGCTATATGTTCAGACTTGAGTCTCGCTGCAAGTCTTATGGGAAAATGTTCGTGTGAATATAGCATGAGGACTCGTCCCGTATACCTGTTGGGATATGGTAGACCCGTCCTATATATGTACCGCTGTTTATCATATATCAATAATCGTGTGCGCGCGCTTATAGCGTGAGGACTCGTCCCGTATGCCTGTTGGATACGGTAGACGTTTCCTATATCTTCACCCCTATTTATCATCAAGATAAATGTGTGTGCGCGTATAGCATGTTGCATACGTGTCGGTGCTAAGTAATCGACCAACTAGTAAATTTGTACTACGCGCTCGACTTTGGGTGGATTAAAACTGTGTGTACACAATAGCCGGGTAAGACTTGCTCCGATTTCTCCGGGTCTAGGGCTGATGACGTCGAGGTGTGTCTCATTGACGCGTCCCTGTAGCTTGACTGTCCGACTCCTGTTATGCTCCTGTTTGCCACAGGAGTGCACTGTAACGACGTGCGCCGCCCGCTTGACCGTTGTCAAACATCATTGTCGGATGTGTGTGGAACGGCTAGTCACATTACGGTCATGGGTTAAAGTGGCTCAGCCCACGCGATTCACATTTAATGCAGCTCAACCGCTCCACCTCGGTGGGTGAGCGCGGGGTCCACGCATTTGGGAGCCCTCAGTGCGAGGCGGAAATTCCTTATGCGGGCCCCATCTCTGACCCGGGGGTTGGGCGAGGCGTGGGTGGTGTTCAATCATGTTTGGGCCCCACCGCGGGGGCGGGGTGAAACGTATTGATATGTTGAGGGGTCGGATGACCAGAGGCTCGCCTCCGTTATCCGCGGGCCCCCTCCCAACGGATCGTGCGAGGCAGAGATCTTCCGTGGGGGGTCGGAGGCCGTCCCTTAGGGGTCTTTGGCCCTACTCGCGGGTCGAGTGAGGCGTATCAACCCTTTGTGGGGTCAGACCTTGAGTCCTTGATCTTTTTGAGAATGGTGTGGCCTTCAAATTAGCCACTAACCCGTGGATACTTAAAAATAGCTATCTGACAATATGATCAAATTGTCTTTTATATGTACCCCTATTTATCATCAACCAATACAATCTATTATCCCTCAAACTTTAGTTCTCTCAAGAAACACATATGATCACTTTTCATAATTAATTACATACTTTTTCTATCAACAAATATAGTTTATTCAGGGTTTATTCTAAGTCAAACTGTTTAAAATTTGATAACAACATATACAAATATGTTATTTTAAATTAAAAGAGTTATAGATAGTTGATTGAATCTAGAAACAACATTTTATATTGTTAATCTTTCTCAAAGTACAAAAGTCTTAAATTAGGACAAAATATACATAATAATTTATGCGAAAGTGTCTGTAGCCTAATGGTTACAAGAGACTAAGTAGCACCTCAGGTCCTGAGTTTGACTCCACGTGGGAGGCGACGTCACCGTCCACAGCGAAGCGTCTGTGGTGACTTCGTGAATCTGAAGACCAATCAACCCAGTCTTTCAGATGCGTTCATAAAGGTGAGTACTCGTGCGTGTTTGTAAGTGTCTGCGTCTGTATCGTGTTTCGAAAAAAATATACATAATTGTCGTAGCTCTAGTCCCCGGATATTCCGAAGATTATTTTAAGACTTTTTTCGAAGATTTGCCTTGTGCGGCACAGTTTAGAGATAAGATCCGATCTCTTTACCAAATAAGGAAAAGACGACTTGTAACAGAGCAGGACTCTGATAGGCAGTAGCCGGCCTATAAATATTCATGTAACCCTCTGGGGAAAGGTATCTGACACCTTGCGAAACTATAACGCAAAGGCTGTCACATTATACAAGATCCATACTGGACGTAGGGTTTTTATCCTTCGGGAGGCCTGAACCAGTATAAACCCTCTGTGTGTTCTTAGATCGATCTCGCTTCCCACGTTGCTCCCACGATCCAAATATCCGCCGAACACCCCGTTCAATCGGGTGACGACAATAATAATTTATAGCCCATGTGCCCCATGATGTCTAGTCTGGTATATTATATGTCTCCCTACCCGAAAAAAAAAGTATAGATCTCCCCGTATATGTAATGTTTCATTATGTAAGGGAATAATGCGGCATCCACAATGCTTCAACCCAATCTACGCGAATCTGTGAGACACCTGCTCCTTTTTTCTTGCCCGACCACTACGCTGACGGGGATGAACTATGTTGTTTATATATAGCTAGCACATTTTTTTTTGCCAAGCGTAGCTATTTTTTTTAGTACAAAGTACAACTCAGACGCCCACAACGCACATACACTCACCTCTATGAACACACGTACGCAAACCCTATCCCTATGAGCATCTTCGAAGACTGTGCCGGCACATCCTAGATATTGACGAAGTCATCACTGATGCCTCGCTGTCGACGGGAGCGTCGCTTACCACTGAAAGCACAATGCCGTTAAATCTTAGAAAATTGACTCCCACGGAGAGTCGAACCCAGAACCTGAGATGCTACTGAGGCTCTTGCAACCGCTAGGCTACAGGCCCTTTCACTTGCGAATGGTAGCTAGCGCAATTCAACCTTCGCAATCTCGCATTGGCATCCCACATGGGCCACACGCTCCAAACCTCGGCTCGTCTCAGTATCATTTTTTTACGCTCATATTTTCTCGTGTGGGCCGATTTAGGCTAATTTTCTCTGCGTGGGTTGATTTTTCTGTGTGTTGGAACATTTTTTTTCCCGTTGGGTGTTGGAACATATTTTATGCTGTAATTTCTTTTCTCGAATGTAGAATTCTTCTATGTTTTGAGAAATTTTCCTTGCTGTTAGAACTTTTTTCTCCGACAGGCAAAATTTTTCCTATATGTTGGAATATTTTTTTCCTGCAGGAACAATTTTTTTTGTTAGAACAAATATTTCTTGCTTTGGAAGTTGAAACAATTTTTTTCAGCAGGAACAGTTTTTCCTTATTGTTGGAACATTTCTTTTCTAGGTGGACCTTGCATGTCCTATTGTAATTATCAGAAGGAGTGATGTCATCATGATATCTGTGAAGGAGATCGACTATGTTGATCATAGACACTATCAGTGGATTACTAAAGAAAGAGCAAGAGTACTTGGGTTAACTCCATTTGTGTGGTTATCAAGAGCTGTGGATAGCACATGCATGACATATAGGAATATATATCCGTGATATTTTACTACACTGTAATTGGCATCGACTGCACAACCACGCGTCCTATCAGTAATCAGTTAGCTAGATACACTTGAGAACTACTAGTATCCAGTCACACAACACTGAACACCACACTACTGGTCACAAAGAATAGGGTCAAGCAACGCAAGCTAGCTGTAAACCGGTCCGGGTATCAAAGTCAGGGAGGGGGTGACAATCACAGCCTCGTGAGCACGACCCCGATCTGGACGCTCTTGACCTCCTCCCGCTCCATGGACTCGGTGACCAGCTCCGTGTACCTGTGGAACAGCGCGTCCACGATGTCCGGGCCGAAGTGGTGGCTGAGCATGGACTCCTGGATGGCCCTGATCGCCATGGACACCGTCCGGCCGTCCTCCTTGGCGTCGCCGCTGCTGCTCAGGTTGATCTCGTACGTCTGCACGTAGTCCAGCCGGAATGACCCTTCCCGCCGCACCTCCTCCTCCACCTCCGGGATCGACGGCGCGTAGAACGGCACGTTGTACGCGTCCACTTTCTCCTGCTCGACCAGCCCCTGCGACACCAGCGCCGCGAACGACTCGGAGAGAAGCTCCCAGAGGAAGGTCGTCCTCCTGTCGATGTAGCCCTCGGCTGTTTGCCGGCCGAGCATGGCCAGAACCATCCGGCCGCCGGGGACGACCTCCGCGGCGCGCGACTTGAGGAACAGGCTGAAGTCTCTCTGGAACTGCCTCAGGTAGGCCAGCGGCACGGCAAGAGGGCTGGTGCTGGATATGTACATCTTCCCCTTGTTGATCGGCCTGTTCATCTCGTCGAAAAGCCCACAAGGGACCTGAAATGCCGTCAGGAAAACAAATTAGCCACTGCCTGAAAATGCAACACTTTGATCAATGGAACAGTCGTCGCAATCATTACCTGCGAGAGCCAGTGCAGGCTGGAGCAGGAGCAGATGAAGTGCACGCTCTTCCTGGGGAACAGCCTCCCGTAGAAGGACCCCGGGACGCCGGACAGGAACACCAGCGGCCTGCCCCACTCGTCGGTCTGGGCGGCGGCCTTCAGCCGATCGGTGAACTCCGGCAGGCTGAAGAAGATGGTGTTGAAGTCGTTGGTGGGGAGATCGTTGAGCAGCACGGAGAACTCGGGCGGCGGCTGCGACGAGCGGCCGCACACCCTGCCGATGCTCCCGACGATGTCCTCCACCAGGCAGAGCGCGTTCGGGCCCGAGGAGCAGCCGAGGTCGGCCACCGTGAACCTCTCCGGCATCTGCGAGATGTACACGTCCGTCGCGCAGTGGGTGATGAGGCTCTTCAGAGTGTCCATCCCCCTCTTCTGCAAGTAACAAACATACAGTCGCCACGCATGTTAGATTTCAGAGTAGCGCATCACCAAACGAGAAATGGACGCCGGTGAAATTGCTTACCTGAAGCGAAGAGTTCTGCGCGTAGCTGGTCTCGCCGAGACCTTCCTTCATGTGGAGGATGGTCTCCACGTCCATGAACGGGAGCTTGTCGGAGCAGTGGAGCAACGAGGACGCCATTGCCCTGCCTCTCACTGGTCGCCTGGACTTCAAGAATCAATGCCCTGTCCCTGCGGTCATGTAATGCAGTACATATATGAGTTCGTGACTCTGCTTTTGTACATGGAACAAAGTAAAATAAACTCTAGGCCCGTTCTTTCGCGCTTCTTTTTGGCAATAAAAGAGCTAGCTAGAACATATCTAGCTTGCTGACAGCGATTTGTTACACGCTAGGTGTAGAAAAAGGGGTCGATATTTGAGAATAGTTTTATTTGATGGGCATCTATTCAGGCCGCTTTATGCAAACAATGCGTGATATGTCTAACTGAGGTCTCCTTTTTGGCTTAGTTTGGTGTGAGTGACTGAGAATCCGGGTTCAGATAAAGTACTGTACTGTAAGGCCTCAAGGACATGGGCTTGGATTCGCTAATATCATATCACGTACGGCGCTAGACTTGACTCGCAGGAGGGACAGAGTGAAGTGCGGGTGCGAGAATGTGCACAGGACGTGAGAGGTGCTGCTAGACCACTGGCGCAAATCTACCCATGCATTTTTGCCTTTTTAAAAAAAAAAAATTATTCTGCCATGTTCCCCTGGTACCTAGTTGCTGAAAACCTGAGTCAACTGAGGCAACTACTCCTGTACTAGTCTTGTGTGCTTGTTGTACATTGGCTACAACTCCTGAACAGAGTTGCAACTTGCAAGTTGCAACACACTTGTTAAGTGACATTTCCCTGTTTAAACAGGCAAAATGGATGCAAGTCTCAGAAAGCGTAAAATCTTTCCGGTTTCTTCCATTGCAAACTCATTCTCAGAAGAGGAAGATTCTGGGTGCAACAGCCAACAGGTATGCGAAAATGGAAGTAGAAACGTGAAACACATGTAACCCGAAACGAATACAGGAACGACGATGTTATTTGCATTACCAAGAAGATGCGCCCATGTGAGAAACCATTTCAGATACGTATTCGAAAAAGAGAAACCACTTCAGAGATAATTCAGCAACCTTCAGAATGAACTTACCTTGAGATCTGTTTTCGGAGTCTTCAGACAGTATCTAGTGGTCGGTCTCTCCCTACCTCTCTCCTGGCTGCCGCTCTCACTCAGTTCGCAGAGGAGGTAGCTAACGAGCTGCCTTGCCGTGTCTGCAGTGCTTATTCCCCGGGGTATTTATAGACAGGCAAAATGGAATCAGAAAAGTCCAGCTCCGACTTCAGCAGTGGCGCACCCGCCACTTGCGCGTGAACTGTGCGCATCGCACGACCGTGCGCCATGCTCGCTTGCTCCACGCCGTTGGCTGCCCGGCTACCTTCTGGACGGAAGAAAATATCAGAAAGCGTCTCTCCTCACTGACGACCAGACCATAATTTATCAGCGATATTAATTATATTGGTTGTTTATGCATCCACGACGATGGTGATGGGAGGGCTGCCGCCGGTAGCTATCAAGATACGATACGGTTTCACACAGAAGCTAGCAGATGGTGTCACGGCGCATTATTCGATCGTGCAACATCTCGCCTGCTCGAGGGGCTCGCGGACTAAACAAAGAAGAAAGAATGAATCTTTGTTTTAGTTAACTCGAGAGAACGAGGAAAAGAGGTGCTTGTGCGAGGAAAATATTCGTCGAGTTCGTGGCGTATCGCAACGGGACAGGTAGGCGAGGGTAGCGTGGTTTGTCGCGGTAGGAACGGAGCGAGCGGCTGAGGAGCGAGATGGACCGTCGCCGACGCCACGCGCGATGCTTGTTTTTCCGTGCTGAATCGGTGCCGTGGAGGAGGGGGCCGGAGAGGCCGTGACGGGGCCTCCCTCTCCGCGCCCCGGCCAATGCTTTTCGCCTTCTTTTTTCTTTCGTCTTCGGCCATTGGCTAGCTGGTCGCGCGAGAGCATCAGAAGGACGAGAGATTTTCGCCAAAGCGCATGACGTCGTCGGTACACTCTCCCCGGCCGGGTGCCTAACTTGCGTGTCAAGCGCCGCTGCAATGTGCTGCTGCGATCGTGTGAGGGCTGGGCTAGTAAAATTTGCGTGTCAGGAACAGATTTAGGTGAGAGTGCATGGTAGGTCTCTGCTCTCTCAAACCGCTGCAAGCAAACCTCCGGAAACAGAGACACGTCAGAAATGGCATACCGATTTGCCAAACCAGTGTGTCAAAATAGGCAACCTACCATCAGTCACTGAAGGGCCTTTTACTGACCCTCCATAGGTTTACTGACTCATTTGATCGTTGGTTATAATTAACTAGCGCGGCCAAATTTCTACCGACCGATGCATTTCTAGAATAATATAGTGGCTATACATAGAACATTCCTAATAGCTAAACAGGAACATCCTAGCTATTAGGAATGTTCTATTGTATTTCTCAAACCAGTGAATGCACCTTCTATTATATTTCTCAACACAATCTCATCTTCGGTTTATTCATAAGATGATGCAAGCAACCTATTGGTGAGCAATTCAGCTTTTTATTCCATGGATAACCTGCAACCAAAATTCTGCGAAAGAGGAGCTAATCACTCATGACAGATCAAAATGTTTCTTTCTTTCACTCCAAAAAAGAATACCAAACTATGGACAAACATAGATAGTATGTTCGGTCGCAAGCTTATATGTACTTAATTTCTCCTTGAAAGTTCACTTTACTTTTATTAATCTATTATATACCGACGAAAAGGAGCCACCACGTTTGCTCTAAAATGCTAGAAATTTCCTCGTAAATCTGAGAAAATAAGAAGAGAAAATTACCCACCACTGCCATTATGAAACAATTAGTCAGAAAATCCCCTAAATATATTTATAAAATAGCTAAATTCGGGATAATTAAAAATAGCCAAAAATACCCCTCGCATCTATTTCTAAATTACCCACCATGCCATTATGAGTCAACAAATAGGTAAATTCGAAATAATAAAAAATAACCAAAAATACCCTTGACGCCTAATTCTAAATTACCCTCCATGCCATTACAAGTAAAAAAACTAAATTAAAATTATAAAAATAGCTAAAAAAATCCTTAATTCTTATTTTTAATTTACCTCAAACCATACCATTATGAGCCCAAAATAGCTAAATTTTGAAATAATAAAAATATCCAAAACACTTAATCCCAATTTCTAAATACACCGTGATATGTCTAGCTAGCATAGCACATTATCTTATTTTTAGCATGACGCATTTCCTTTGAAAAATTTATTTGTAGCACGACATATTCTTTTTTCCTACCATGACATAAGTTAGTTGTTTAGCATGCCACGTTTGAACCGACCTCACTTCTAAAATTTAATCAAATACATTGTTAGATAAGACACAATCCAACATAAATGATGACTCATCTCACACTCAAATTGAGGGACGGTGAGAAATTCTCTAATCTATTTTCTACTATTTTATAAATATAGAGTATAAAATAAATAATAACAATAAACTATGTTAAACTTCTACATTAATATAAAAATATTTTAAATAGTATAGTTAGTCTAGCCGCTCAAATGCGCGGGCAGCCATACTAGTTTTTAACTATATGTTAAATCTTCAAAATCGAAGGAGGGTACAACAGTTCTGCAACCATTTGGTTGGCTACATAAAGTGGGTTTACGGCCATGATGAACCAAAGTGTGGTTAATACAGAGGAAACTGGGAAAAGTCTTAGACACTTTATATCACTCACACAGAATTTATTTATGGACTAACATCATATCAGTGAGATAAATTCTACGAAGAACCAAGAATGCTGTCTGCACTTGTGCAAAAGTAGAGACACAAAGAATGCAGGAAAACTTTTATACTGAAGTTTATGCAACGGAATTTGCACACGTATGATAGAACAGACATTCTGTTACAAAAATATAGGTTAGCTAATAGCTAGGCATCTTTGTTTTCTTACATTTGAAGCAAGGGGAATAAATAATATGCAAACTCTGGCCTAGTAAATGGCTTACAATGTCACACTCATTTCCGAAAATGTCTAGTGCCGTTTGACAACCCATTTAAAATTCTAGATATGGTCCTGATATATTCCACATTTTGCTAGTCCTATATATACAATATTTAAGGTATCTATGCACAACTGATATCTGTCCATTCGATATTATTGTGTAATGTGCATTGGCAAAGTAAATATTTTTTTAAAAAAAAAAGAGGAGACCTTATTACAATTAAATTGTTTAAAAGTTGCCCTCCTACATGCACTATATGGGATCTGGCGATCTTCTCTAAGATTTTGTCAAAGCAGGAGAGAAACAAAGATTCGCGTGTGATCTTTTTTGAAGCTCAAAGAAAACATCTGTCCAAGAAGGAAATTAATCTATATGGAAATGCTTCCGAGCCAGCCGTACGACCCATACGTGCTCTGTTCATCTACCGGTTGGATGCTGCTTCGCCTGCTCATGATGTGCTGGAATAAAAGTAAAGGGTGTGTTTGGCAGTGTTTATTGGTGTTGGCTTATGCTCAGTGCTACAGTGTTTGCACTGTAGCTAAAAGGAAATAGGCCAGCAAAAGTCACAGAATTATGGCTTATTCCTACTCTGAATAGTGTTTTTACTGTAGCAGTGCCAAAAAATACACAACCCATTGACGCATAAGTTGCTATAAACCTTACCAAACACACCTTAAGAGACATTGTAACTCTAAACATTATTGCCGACTACTAAGATTTTTTTTTAGGAAAATGGAACTGCGGATTCTGCTCCTGTTACATTGATACCAACTTGGCAGAGTGGAGCAGTAGCAGATACTAAACTGGTAGGAGGTATTTCAAAAGGCATATGCCTGCATGGGTGCAAGTTAGAGCTTTGTTTTTCTTCGGATTCTCTTGGAGACCTTTTCCCTGTAGTGCTGCGTGCATGGTGCTGCATGGTATAGGGCTTGATTAAGTGGCCGGTTGTTTATAGACGATAGTATTTACCAGGTGCAGAGCTTGTGGCTAGTTGCATGCGCACTATATACGAGTACTCAGTGTCACAATATGATTGCAATTTGAAAAGCAAACATATCATGCTTATTAAATATACATATAGGCTACCTTTCAACTTCCCTTTTTGACCTTGATATAGCGACCCTCCGAGCTAGCCGTTCTTGTGTGAATCGCATTTAGTCATGGGAGGCCCTAGTTTCCACAAAATCTGTTGGCTCACGGTAACAGAGAATATTGAGACTTTATGCCAATGCACATTATAGAATATATTTGTAGGCAGTTCTAAATGTGTAATATATTTATAGGCTTTAGGGCATTGGCTCTCTTTTTTATAGTTGTAAGATGTAATTTAATGGAGAAATGCATATTGCTATGGAGAATAAGGTGCATGGGAAGGTTCCGAGAATAAAGTTTCATATCTCATATTTGTGAATGCTAATGAAAGCTATATAGGAGTTTCTTATTTTGAGGGAAACTAAATAAACAGAGACCTGAAAAGTAGTAGGGTGTAGACCTAAACAAGGAGAAGACGCTTCATTCTTCCATAAAACTCAACACTGCTTTCAATGCATATGAAATAGTTTAATTTTATGTAATACTGTACTTTCTATCGATGTAGAACATCATATTTAAACTCGTCTATTATCAATGTCAATCAAATGCTGGGAATGCATAGCTGTGTTGTGTATAATTCAGCATGCACGACGCCTTCAAACAACTAAACCAGCATATACAATTCTGACCCCCACTAAACAAGACTCAATACTGGTTGTTTTGCACAAAGTGTGGGGCGACATGCATCTTCGTAATGCTAAACAAGAATCCGATTCTGGTCCCGCAAATGTGAGCCCGACAATAAGAACAACAACAAAATCATACTTTGGCCACAACTTCCTGATCAAGGCATGCTGATGAATTGCTACTCTCTCGAAATCTGTAAGTTATACTCTTCTCTTATTACGACTGACGTGCTGACTTTCCCAATGGTTATAGCTTGTTTACTGTATAATGTTTCAAAATACTCCCTCCTGTGTCAAAAAAATTGTCGTTTTGAGGTTGTCCTAAGTCAAACTTTTTAAATTTTGACTTCAAATATTTTTTTATGCATTAAGTTTAGAAATGTGAAAATGATATGAGTAGATTCGTATTGAAATATGATTTCATAAAAGTACACTTAAGCTATATTTTATAAAAAGTATTAGTCAAAGTTGTGTTTTGGAGACCGTTACAATGTCCTAAACGACAAATTTTTTGACACAGGAGGAAGTACTGTTTAAGGTTTGCCTTAAACCCAAATTTACTACCTTTGATAAATTTATAGAAACTCGTATGGACTAAGAACATAAGAATTATGTTTTTTGATTTGTCGTGAAAAATAGTTTTGCTATATATAATTCACATATTATTAAAATATATACGGATCTATAGAAATCATTGGTCAAAATTAGAAAAGTTTAACTCAGAAAAAAAAATAAAACAACAAATATTATGAAACAGAGGTGGTATTTAATTTACGTTCCTCGTCTTTGTGATTTTAATTTAAGTGGTGCTCTAAGAAAGTCCTCAAGATATCTTGGCATGAGATTATCAATTTTCCCTTTTGCCTTGCATCCTTTAGCACACTTTTTTCCGACTAGCCGCTAATTTTGAAGTAAATTTGAAATTGTGTTGTTCATTTATGACCACAGCGAAACCTACAAGATATACCATTCCATCCTACTACTGGCTTTGCCAATTGCCGTAATGCCATTCGAGAAACGTATCATTATCAGAATATATATAGCCTCTATTCTTTGCATTCCTTCAGTTGGACCACCAACATAACCTGACACTACAACCACCGAATTTACGACGTCATAAGCACTATCAAATCCGCAGACATCATGAGATCTATGGGTACGACATGCATCGACTCCGGTGCCGATACCGGCGTCAGAATCTGAATCTAGGGGACATCCATGATTCAGTATCGACGGCTCGGTAGCATGAGAATGTGGAGTGTTACATCCAGCCTGGGTCCTTGCCGGCATGAACGTATGAGTAGTCTCTTCACTTCACTGTTTCAGAACGAGCAGAATTAGTGGCTACAGGAGAGTGCACTAGAAATGGATGGTTTTTAGCAAGTTCCGCTTTTTCCTTGGTATGTCTTATCAGTCGCCAAGTTGACAAGAAATTTGTAACTTGCACCAGCAGCCATAGAAGCTTCAAATTGGAACCTTTTGCAACATGTGAAGATTTTCTAGAGTTGACGAAAGCATTGCTGCGTTGACCTGCAGGAACAGGTTCCCAGTTGAGGGGTTTGCTTAGTTAGAAGAAAGGAATTTTGCAGCAGTAACAAGATTTCATCAACAATTTTATTTTTTTTCAACCAGAGTAGAAGGTAGTACTATGGACTCTCTAGCTGGCGTCCATGACCCAGCAAAGACCCAACAAAACAAAACCAGTACCCAACAAAGACAAAGATGTTCAAATATGAAATGAACTACAAGTTCAGCTCATGAACAAACCAGTATGTCAATTGCCAACTCGTCTCTCTGTACGCTTAGTATAACAAAACAAAACAAAGATCGTCCGTGCTTCGGTCCACTTTTGTTCCCGGCGATCATAGTCATAGATTCCGTAGTTGTCCACCGCCACAAACGGAAACAGAAAAAAAAGCCACGCTCGATTTGGAAGCGTCAAATGTTGGAGCAGCACTACCGTACCTGACGCAAACGATTTGAAGGAGACAAATGCCAGAACGGAGGGGAGTATCCAGGCCGTCAAAATCCTACACGAGCTAACAGTCAGTGGCTGCCGGATCAGTCGGCCAATCGCCGCTCCGACGAGACGGCCGCCAGCTTTGGTTGGCTGGCCTGCCGCCATCGACGCATGATGAATGATGCCCCTCCGGACATTGAACAGAATGGCACACAGGAAGCTACGATCGTTCCCGCCGTCGGCTTGGTTGTTCGTTTTCTCCCCCTTAAATTTTAGTCCTTTAAAATAAAAGAAAATCTTCTTATTTAAGAGCATTAAATAAAATTTAATGACAAAACCTTTTTGACAGATTAATACTCATTTCGAGACGAATCTAATGAGCCTAATTAATCTATATTTTGCTACAGTGATGCTACAGTAACCATCATCTAATCACGGCTTAATTACCCTTTTTTTTACGAAAGGGGGGAATTGTATTAAAAGAGTAGCACAGTACACCCACACCTTTTACAGGGACACCCCTGGGGCCATTTTACAGAATAGTCCTCAAAGAAAAAGAAATTACAAAGAAGTCCTTCTTCTTCTTGAACTGTCCCGATCCACAATCTTCTCGCCACCGATGACCACCGGCGGCAGCAGCTGGCCTTCTCCTCCCTCCCAGCCCGCGACCACAACGCATTGTTGGAACGCCGATTGGATGGGCACGCATGCCCATGTCATGAAGAAGGCACCAAACCGGCCATCGCGACGACTCCGGGAAGAAGAAGAGGAACCGAACCACCACCACCGAGGAACCAGCAGCTCGAAGCAAAAATCCGAAGAAATCGACATCAAAGCTTGACGCCGACAGCCCGGAACCAAGATCCACCGTCACCAGCACCGCCGGCGAGGGGAACCAAAAGATCCTCCACCCTTTCGCAAAAGAAACGGAGGAACACAAGGTCCACAAGGCCTCACCGGTAAGCAAGCAGCCGCCGCCGACGCCGCCACCACCAGATCCGCCAGGGGAAAGCTGAACTCCGGCCGCCATCACCGAGGACGACGGCGGAACCCTAACCCTAAAGGAAGAAAAACTAGACTACTATCTATTTAGTAGCTAGAAACGGTGACCGGACGGCTGCTCCACCGATCTCCCGTCCCTCCGGAGCCCTACGGGCCGCCGGAGGAAGGGGAGATCGAAGGGAGCCGCCGCCGGAGAGTGCTATCCTCCTTTCGCCCCCTCTCTACTGTAGCAAGGGGAACGTTCGCGAGGAAGAGAGAAGTGGCCACACGGCTTAATTACCCTCATTAGATTCGTCTCACGAATTAGACCCGGGGTTTTGCAGTTAGTTTTGTAATTAAACTTTATTTAATACTTCTAAATAACAAAAAAAAATTGATATGACCCCTCTAAAATTTAGACCCCTAAAAACGAACACTTTGGGATTTGATTGCAAAACATCGTGGGGAATATGCACGAGGAAAATCCGATTTGATTGCATGGTCAAACTACTAGAACGGTGCTGGACCATCATTGTGTCAAAGTGTTACGTCATGCCTATAGAGAAGGATCACTTTGGGATACAGAAATAGGTTTGTCGAACACCACAAAAATCTCGAGGAATTTATGAAAAATTTCTTAACTTTCCACGGCTCCACCTCCACCCTTCAAGTAGCTAGTTAAGGCGTGTACTCTCACGTTTTCTGGAGAACGCAGATGCACTATAGACCGGTTGCACGGTACAAGATACGAAACAAAGCTTTCCACAGAAGTCTACCAAAACCAAACCTGGAATTTTCAACAAAGCAAAGTTGTACAGAAGCATATTCCCCAAGCCGCCATTTGTTGTAGACGTCTCGTACTTGGTACACTGAATACCGATACAAAAAGATTCCTCCCATTCGTGACACCCAAGATGCTTTTCGACTTTCTCCATGAACAGAACCAGTACCGCCAGGCACCAGCGGTTGTACAACGATAGGAGCCAGTCTCCGGCTGAGTAAACGGGAATATAAATCATACACGCTACATATCGTATCATGTTGCTTTGTGCTCGAGATTCAGAAGAACAGTGCACGACGGAGGCTAATCATATTCTTTACTTAACTACTAGTTCAAACCTTGCATCAGTAAGGCTGGATGGACAAACTGTACAGGGCACAGCAGTTGCCGTACCAGAAGGGTTCACGCTTCACAGGCGAAAGCTTCAGGAGTCTCGCCCCAAGGTACATGTACTTCCCAGGCCAAAGGTAAAACAGCAGAATGTGTAAGCACGCACTGAGACAGTGAGACCACCGTCTATAATCCGGTATCTGGGTTGAACATGCAAACAACATATCAAATTTGATCCAACCTTGTGTTTCTGAAGTCAACATTTTTCAGGCATCAACAATATACCCAGAGCTAAAACATACACCTGGTGATAGAAAAGAAGAAAGCTACCCAACTGCCCACCCTTTCTATTTCAAATAATTACAGGATTTTACACTATACAAAATTTTCACATCTCCAAATAGGGAAAAAAAAGATATTGTAAGCCACCTAAAAAACTTCTAATACCTCATATGCCATCGTTGTCGCAAGGACAGGTGGGACCGGTTGTGTCAATGACATGTGGGCGAGGATGGCATGCAAGGTATTTTTCCAAAAAGATATATTAACTGACATTCCAGCGGCATACAAGGTATACAAGGTACCTGGTTCTGACGTTTAAGCCAATGGCATACAAGGTATTTTTCTAAAAAGATATATTAACTGACATTCCAGTACTTAGAAGCACAACTTCTTCCCCTGCAAACAGCGGATGGACAAATTAGTTCGTACATCTGGTACTATGGACTAGAAGGCGCATGGATAACATTGTTCTCACTGACTCTCAAAAGGAATGAACAGCACCATAAACTTACACAAATTTTGACTGCCCCTTGCCGGTCAATATATGCAAGCAGCTCATCCAGCCGAATCAATGCCTCATACAGGGCCTGCTTGTGAGACAAACAAATCTCAAATGTTAGTACAGAAAGAAGCATTTTCTGTTGTTTCTCAGTAGCTATGGAGCCATCTGGAAATCAGATCTAAATCAAGAAGTTGAGTAAACAGCAAACTCTTGGATTTAACTCGTGAAGACAAAGTTATCTCATATGAAATTAAGATAAAGTCAACCTATGTCTCTGCTTGAGAACTAATTTTTTTTCCCCACAAAGCAAGGGTGACTATTTTTTCCCCCCAACAGTAATAGTACCTTCTTCACAGAAATCAGCTCAGCTTCTAATGCATCCACACGGCAGACAGCTGCATTTAGCAATTCCGCCTTGTCAAATGGCACTTGAGGTGGTTTTGCTTCAAGTACCTGTACCTTCTCCTCCAGTTCAAGGAGCTGTCTTAAAGCGAATGAAAGGGCTCCATTTTCCACATGTCCTCGAGGGAACTCGGCACTATGGTGATGGAAGGTAATGTCCTGGTGTGTTAGCCTTTTAGTCATTATGCTTGGGACAGAACGAAGGAATGCCAGAAGGCTCACAGTTAAGACTGTCAACCATGCAGCAATTCGTGCTTGAAGAGCTCTCCATGTTGTTGCTATATTTCTCAAGGGGAATGAACCTGAATAAACCATGCATCACAATCAGTCAATGGAACTACAGTAGACTCACAACTGAAGCTAGCTTATCACCATATCCTATCCATCATAAAGAACTAGTTTAGATTGCCCAAGATGTGCCAATTTTCTAAAACTAGTAGGACAATAATATTTCTGCCTGTCAGAAAACTCACAACTCACACGTTACAGTAACTTCTCAATATCAGGTACACTACTGACAACATTATATAAACCTGAGGTGGAAGCTATTGAGCTGGCTCTTGGATCAATGCATGCATCCACGACCTTGTCAACAACAGGGATACCATCCTCTATAATGGGAGGAGCATCAGATGTGGAAGCATGCGACTGCAAACAGAACAAACATGTGTTGGATCATCGTATTTGCCAACTAAAAAAACGAGTGGAACAAGAGGTGGCTAACTAGCAGTAATTCAAAAGGACTTGAGAAAAAAAGCCCACTTGCCTCATGCACAGGGGTCAAATGAGGGTTTGCAATGGGGTTCATTGAAGTGCTAGGAGAAGAAGCATCTTCTAATTCAGAACTAGACTCAGCAAAAGCATCATTTCCTAATCTCTGTTTCAATAAAAGGAGGAAATGGCTTAGGATTAATACTGGAAAATTCAATACAATGTTTCAAGCAACATCCACATAAAGCAAGCTTACAGTCAGATGTGGAGGCTCAGTACAAAAAACTTCCTTCCCATCGGCGCTTGCTATAGAGATAATTTGTCGGCCATAGTTTGCTTCTCCGTTGAGGACCCTCTGAAAAATGGAAAGCGTGTTATTTAGTATTATGGCTTATAATCTTCCTCTAGCATTCAGATTGAATGACTCTGATTACGGAAACAGGACAGGCAATAAGAACGGTGAGAGCAGAACAAAGTGAATACCTTTATAATGTCAGGGTCCTTCCAAGGGCCTTTATCAGATTTCAGACAACCCCCATATTCTTCACACCTACATTTGCCACCAAGAAAATCTGGCAGTTCACTGAAACATGGGAGTAACTAATTATTAGGATGGGAGCCACATAAAAAAATTTAATTAAATAAACGGAGTAGGATCCTAACCTGTCTTCAATTACTTCAAGTAGTTTATTCTGGTACTTGTTTCCAAGGACCTTCATGAGAAAAATTGGTGAGACAATAAACATAGAAAGCAAAAGTTACTCATGAATGGTAAACTGAAGCAATAAACAAGTGCAATACTTACATGAATTTTTGAAGCAGTTTCTGGATCAAGAAATGACTTTATTGTACCCCATAACATCTTGAAGCCTTGGCCAGCATTTATGATGTACAATTGGTACAAAGTCTGCAAACACATTAAGAATGTATTAGACAAGTTATTTCCCTGTATATCCCCATATGACAAGGGTTCTTATGCAAGACTAAACAAGAAAAAGCTCAAATGACAGACTGTTGGCAAGAAAAATCAGGAAGGAACCAAAAGTGTGCAGTGAAGCAGGGGCCATTCACTCGACCAAACTGAACAGGGAGATGAAATCACCTACCTCTGGATAGTTGTCATTGTTGACCTTCTGAAGTCGCATAATTAGCTCTCTTGCATCCTTTGAGAAATTCTTTAGGCCCTTCAGTTACAGAAACAAGTTAATTACTGTTTTAACCAACAATAGCAGCAAAGCCTCTTAGTCCCAAGCAAGTTGGGGCAGGCTCGAGAGTAATGTTGATGATAAAAACCACATACCACCCCTTGCACATCCAAGATAGTTGTACACGAGTCTATATGCCTTTTCGCAGCAATAGAGCATGCTGGAAACCTCATCTGCAAACATCTTTCAAATTCCTTGACATGATATTTTACATATCGGTCAATAGTTGTGATCTGTACTAGTTTGTGGGCATCAACTTTTCCAAGTAGTTCTACATAGACAGGCCTTCCTTCCTTGTCCACTCCATGATAAAATTGTGGATAATACTTCAATACTTCATTTAATTCGGTGTAGTCAAATTCCTAAACGACCAAGTATAAGATTTCAAAAGTTAACACAAAGAAGTATAAAACTACTATATGAACCTTGTATCTCTTTGAGTTCAATTGTACCTCTATATTGTCGGCCCCAAACTCCTTCCTCCATCTAAGCATTTCTGACCACATATGCTTTGCTTTCTCTATATTAAATTTCCTTGCTTTTAGGAATCTACATATGAATGCATTACAAGGAAATTTTAAGCCATGTACGTGTAAGGGGTGGATATTCTTGTCACTATGAGTTTTCTTGAAAGACATGATAGCCAAAATATGCTGGGAACCCATAAAATAAGTGGAAAAAACCGAAGTGAACTCTGAGATTGGCTGTTTACCTCAACATCGTGTGGTAATCATCATGGCGTTCGGGCAACAAGCCTTCGGCTACTAAGCACCGGCGAAACCTTTCAACATTTTCCAGCTCTTGAGCATCTCTTATGTCCTCTATGGGGAATGCATGGTTATCACTCCTTGTTTTCCTCTTCCTCCTCAGGGAATGCCTGAATTTATTCCCTGCAGTGACCGCTCTCTTCTTGAAGGAGCCCCTTTTGGCCTTCCTTTCCCCTTCGGAGTTATCTTCATCAGATTTGCACTCTTTCTTTTCATCATTGTGAGCGTAGTCCTCAATACCTACACCAAAGAATCATGTCATATTGATACTAGCATACTGGAAGAACTGTAAATTGTTGTGATCCTAGTTCATAGGCACCAAACTACTGGTACTAAATTCTCAACACACAAGCGTACTAAATTCTCAACCCACAAACTTCAATGAAGGAAAGCATCACATATAGCGGCGAGCCTCTGCTTCCTAAATTTCGGTAACCAATTATGAAAGCAAAACTATGGTAAGTTGCAGGTTTTTTCACGGTTCTGATCAAACTATTGAACACCAGGAAACACGATCTTCCGTGCAAAACCGACAATAAGCACCAGGCCGCGCTCGCTAGTTGCTAGCAGCCCCACCCCGCAAACATTGAAGAAACAATAAAGCACAACAGGTAATGGGATCCCCCAACAAACATGTAGCCGAAGCAAAGCAACACGTAGCACTCACATGGCGTCGCGACGCGATCGACGGGCCCCGACATTTCCCTTCCTCCCAACTCGGAACCTCCAAATCCGGAATCGAACCCAACGGAAAGAATTCCAACTCCGGCGCGGCGGCGCCGCAATCTCCCCCTCTATCGATCGAGCAGCACGCGAAGACGAGCACAAAGAAATGGTGGTGGCGGGTTTGAATTATACTATTTTGTTTTTATTCAGAAGAGGAATTTTGATGCTTTTTCGGGGGAGAAGGGGAAAGAAAAGAAGCTTCTCCTTTCCTTTCATCGGTGGAGGGAGGGGAGAGGGGGAGGGGGTTACGCGGCCTCTCGATGGACCGGGTCCATGCGCTCCCGACGGCTTGGAGGCGCCCGTTGGGGTGGAACCTTCACGTGAACGCGCCACGTGGCGCGGTGACGCGGGATTCTGGTCCATGGACCCGGCGCACGCAGGCTGGGTCCGTTCGCGCGCGGGTATATGCGAGGCGAAGAGAACGACAAAAGAGCACAGGCGGAGGCGGACCACCGGAGTGGCGTGGAGCGGTGGGGGACTGCGCGGGGTGGACCGACTCCGTGGATCGGGTCACTGGATGCCGTCAGTTCGTTTTCGGAGGATCGTGATTCGATCTCGCGGGTGGCGGTTGACGGCTTTGATGGATCACTAGCAGTGTGCCCGTGCTTCGCTACGGCTAAATAAGTTTTTTTTTTTTTTTTGACACCGGCCACGGCTAAATAAGTTAACAGTGTATTTTCAGTCCAACCACTATCACGAGCCACATTCTTAAGATAGTAAAGATATTTGATTTTTGTTAATTGTCAGGCAAGGTTTTTATTTCATGATTACAAATACTAACATGTTTTTGAGAAATAACGATTATGTAACATGTAACAATGCATGTGATTTTTCTTTCCAGCACATTATTATTTTAAAAGGAGGTGGGACCCAATACTCGGTAAACAAATTCCAAGTTCAGCTCACGAGTCGTCTCCAACTCTCCATTCCATCCTCCTGTTTCTCTCCAGTTCGTGCGCCTGCAACCACAGCGATGGCTGATCTCGCCGCCTGCCACCAAAAATTCCAAGCCGGCAAGCCCAGACATCCGATTAGCAACCCATATTTGCCCTTTGCTGCTCCTTGCTGTCCGCGAATCCTGGAATTTCTTCAATCAAATACGCTGGCAATCTAAATCAATGAGAAAGTGGTGGTGAAGTAGGCATTCCACCGGCTAGCAACGTTTGCCTGCTTCTTATCTAGCTCGTGCGTTCGAAACCGCAGAAGCGAGTCCTGATAGAATAAATTTCCGGAACCTTCCGTCATCAGCTTCCCCCGACGAGGAAGGGAAGAAAGGGAATGCAGGAGGTGGCGACGGGGGAAGATGCGGCAGGGGGTGGGACGGCATAACCGCCCGCCGTCTTCCTTGTCCCTTTTCCCTGGCCGCCGTCGATCCGCCAGCTCATGGCTCCATGGTCGGAGTAGATGAGACCAATCTGGAGTCAAGCACCGTGGGGATCCACCGGATTTGCTGCAGATCGAGGCAAGAGAACATACCTCCTGGCAGATCTGCTGCGAATCGATCCGGGAATTGCGGCGGGGGAGTGGGGATATTTTTTCATCTTGTTGAGCGAGGGAGCCAGAGATTGTGATGCCAGAGACGGGGAAATCGGCGTCGACTTCGCTGGTGTTGCGGGCCCCACTTGTCGGCGCGGCTTGGACGACGACCGCCCAACGCAAGCCACGAACTCGCGTTTTTAAATGTAGTAAAGATGTCTGTGGACGACGCCCAGGGAGCTGGTTTTTTTTTTAATAATAACCGAATTTTTTATTTATTTAATATTAATAGCAGCCCGGTTTCAAAATTTGCAAAACTAACACCTCTGTCGCCTGATGGGTGGGCGACAAGAAAAAATCAAAGGGCGACAAGAAAAAAAATCGCCCGCTGAACGGGCGATTATGTACTGTAGCAAATAGTCGTCCTCTGTACGGGCGAGTGGGTACTGTAGCACTGTACTGTAGCAAGGAATCGCCCTATGTCCGGGCGACTAGGTTACTGTAGCCTCTTTTTTTTTCCCTGTTGAGCCTCACAAAGCCTAAATTAAAAATACTTTTACATATCTAAAGACAATGATGATTTTAATAGTGGTGAATAATATGTTGATGCACTTATTTTAACACAGAACAACCCAAAAGTTGTTGGTAGTTTTAAATTAACAATCTCTGAATTAGGCTAGCTGTTAAGCACTAATTGAATTTTTAGACCATCTTAATCTTCACTAATTGAATTTTTAGACCATCTTAACCTTCTCTAAAAATTAAGAAAAAATTACCTAAATTCATTGTATCCTTAGTAGTACCAATATAATTTTTTGTTAGGGTTAGGTTCTTTATAAAATATTTTAGTTATTTGAATTCAAATTAAATTCAAATAACTAAAATATTTTATAAAGTCATCATTGTCTTTAGATATGTAAAAGTATTTTTAATTTAGGCTTTGTGAGGCTCAACAGGTAAAAAAAAAAAAAAAAGGCTACAGTAACCTAGTCGCCCGGACATCGGGCGCTTCCTTGCTACAGTGCTACAGTACCACTCGCCCGTACAGGGCGACTATTTGCTACAGTACATAATCGCCCGTTCAGCGGGCGATTTTTTTTCTTGTCGCACTTTGAACGGGCGATTTTTTCTTGTCGCCCACCCATCGGGCGATAGGGATGCTAGTTTTGAAAATTTTGAAACCGGGCTGCTATTAATATTAAATGAATAAAAAATTCGGTTATTATTAAAAAAAAAACCAGGGAGCTGCGTTGCGTGCACTTTTTAGGCGCGGAGAAAACTTGGGCTGCACTGGGCCGTATCTTGAAGTTGGGTCGGGTTGCTTCCTACTTTTATGGTTCCTGGGTCAAATAGAGCCTAAGCCTGATCGCCTTAATATTTGTTCACCAATTTTCCCCTCAAAAACGATATTATACAGCAAATTGTCATATGAAGAGTCTTGGTATCGTTTTCTTCAAGAAGGGAGAATCAGAGGAAAAAAACAATGTTTTTTTTTTTGCGCTGAAGTGAAAACTAAACGTAGTTTTTCTTTTCCAAAGTTGGGAAGTTTCATCTAAGTAACTTGCTTGATAGCATCGGGATCAATTGTTTGACACTACAATCTGGCACTTTAAATACAACCACTGCAACTACGAGCTAAGTTTTCCGGAATTAAGTCCGTATGTATATATACACAAGTTCTGTAAGTATTCACATGGTGGTGCTTGATGATTGCCGAAGCTTTATGGGCTTCCGCAAAGCCAGCTATGTACAACCCCATGATGGCCTGGTTAAGACAAAAGTAAGAAGAGCCATCAGTCTGACACCGTGGATCAAATTATTCAAGGACTAACATCACGAATAAGTTCTAGTGTGCGCTGCGCTAGTGTGAAGGACTTATGACCTGTTATATCGCGTTCTTTTTCTTCGACCGCAACATTGAAAGTTTGTCTCTGTATTGAGCTGTAAATATTAACACCAGTAAAGAGATCAGTCAATTTAAAGGATTAGCCAAAATAAAACTGCAAACATCATCGACAAAACTCTCAAAAACGTATTCCCGTTCTTTTGAAGCTTTCAAATCGCAGTGGTCACCATCATAAGCTACCACAATGCATAACTGTTTCTTTTATGCAAATCAGCAGGCGCTCACCAGCATCTTTGTAACGTTCTTCAACAGCAGCGATGAGCATATTGCGGACCAAATCAAATTCTTGGGCTTCACAGCTAGGCTGATCATCAGGCCTGCAAAATGGTATGGGTACAGTTACAATTCTTGAAAATGCACTTGTGCTTACAGGGACCTATAAAAATGATATTTTGTGACTACCTGTCAAGCCCTGTGATTTGGATGTCATCTGAGCCTACAAAACTTTCAGCTGCCTTTGGTTGTACAACTTTCAGTCCATTGTTATAGGCAATATGTCGATTTACTTGTATAGGAACCTATGAATGAAGACAGAGGAAATTAGGATAAGTACCATAAACATTAAACTGAGGGATAGAATAAATGTCACTTCTGTATCTTGTCTGCCAATACTTTTTTTCCCAAAAGAAAAAGGAAATTCCCTACTCATGAAGCACATATTTATGATCAACCAATAGCAATGGTTCCAAAAAGGGGAACTATCTTGTTGATCAAAGGAGTTTTGTTTCTTTGATTTTCTAATTCAGTTTGGCTTACACCATGGAACATCTATAAGAAACCCACAAGGCCACAAAAGATTTGACCACCTTCAATACCAGTTATGACTATGTCGGAAGCAAGTAATTTTACTATTTTAGTGATTATAAAGAACACGAGGCAAATGCTCACCTTGCACCGGAAAGCAATGTTGATAGCATCTGATGGCTTGAGATCAAAACTAATAGTCTCTTCTTCATTCCCAATCTGGACACATGCCATATTTCAGAGTTCAGTCTGATTAAAACATTTTTTATTTGATGGTTATTTTGAAGTGGTCTTTACCTTTGCCAGATATAGTCTAGAATAGTACGCGTCATGGACCATTTCTGTAATTCGCACCATTTGAACCTGAAAAGGAGAGTACATATCTGAGTGATCAATGAGACAAATGTTATTATTAGTACTAACGAGGCATAGATTTAGTCTGTCCAACAGGCCATGTTTGTAAATAACAGCCGTACAACTTTTGGGAGCATGATTTGGAGAGGTAAATATGAAAGTGGTCACATCAAAATAAGTGGACAACATTTCCGAGAACATTTCACAAATACACTGAATATATAACTTCAACTCACACATGAGTGAGGAAAGAAAACCACTCAACAAGATTTCATCTTGAGCTCACCTTATATCCCATCGTTTCAGTCATCTCCTTTACAACATTGTAAATAGTTGGTCTTGGCTGCAAAGATGTAATGTGGACACAGTTTAGATACTGGGAGTATGTGGATGGTTATTAACATCTATTACAGAGTTTTTAGCAGCTAATTCCAGCTCTTACAATTCGAATGTTTCGGAGTGCAGCCAGCAACATAATACTTGGTGTTTCCACTGAAGGAAGAAGCATGGACATATAGCAAAATTAGAAAGTATCTGCAGCAATGTGAAATGCATCCAGGCAGTAATTGATACTTACTGACAATAATCGGGAGCAGAAGGTTACTTCCATCTTCCATCTTCAGCACAATAGCATGGTGGGGTGCAGAGTCCCGTAGTCTCAGTACGCGGGGATTGTTCTGGATACATCTGATGTATTTGCCGTCACGCATTTTTATCATAAAACCATCTGATACACTCTTGAGCTCGACTGCGGGACAGGTTAAAAGATTATTAGATATTTTTAGCAAGCTAGTCACCACACATGCAAAACAATAGCTTGGATGAGCTGATGCTGATCTAACAAAACTGCATAAGTAGGTTGGTAAGATTTCTCTTTCGTTGTGCACTTCAGATTGTACATACTACTCTGAAATATGATTCAGTGTGACTATGACATGGAGTTAAAGTTAGCTCCAATAATCCGGCGCCTAAAAAGAAAAAAGAAGAACAAGGAAGAATCATTTACCAGCCTCCATGACGCTGGAGTTGACGAACTCCTCGCCGCTGGCATCGGAATTCGCGGCGGCTGCTCCGTCGCCGTCGGAGGACGAGCCGAAGCTGCAGCAAACAGGCCAGCCCCAGTCGCATCTCCCGTGCCGCTGGGACGGGGGACCGAAGAATCTGCGCGCCACGCCGTCGCTGTCCGCCTGCACTCCGCAGGCCCTTCCCCTCAGTCGCACGCGCCCGAGCAGCTGGAGATGGCCGCTGACCCTCGCTTCGGAGGTCAGAAGGCCCGTCGCGGAGGCCGCGTAGCGCGGGAGAACCGCCCCGTTTATGATCTCCATCCCTTGGAAATTTTCACCAATAAAACCGTCAGAAACGACCGTGAAAGCATCAAAAGCACGCGAATACAACAAAATGGCTACGAATCGACGTTATTAGTGGCACGAGCTAGCAATCAACTCAGCGCACGGAGCATGCTGAATAGGAAATAGAACACGCATCAGTGAAGAGCAAATGATCTCGGAATGATGGACGAATCTGCTTACCACCGAGTTCCGGCGAGAAGACGAGGGCTGATCCGAATCCAAAAATGCAAGAATTTTATGTGAAATCGAGGGAATGGCTCGAAATCTTTTGAGCCAAATGTTAGTAAAACCCTTATCGCTAAACCCGACCCAAGCTTTTATGGCCGAAGCGGCTGGGCGCCGCGAAAATCCAGTATTACCCCTGGATATTTGTGAATCGGAAGGTCGCTTTCTTTCTCTTTTTCGGCAAGATTCGTAAACGCCGGCAAGGGCACTCCGGGGACACGGACGAGGGGGCTAGTTCGGTGCGTTTGACTGTGCTCGGGGTGCCACGTAACCGGATATTTTCCATGGATAGCGTGATGTGGAAAGGCACGACAGATATTTTTGGCCATTCCCTTTTTATGTCTGATATTTGTAGGTCAAGCAAACAGGGAGCAGCAAAAAATTCTCTCCTGTGTTGTAGCAGGAATATCAGGGTTTCACATCTCTAAACAAAAAATGTGCATGTTGCCCATGTGTCAAATAGTAAAACACATCATGTAGGTCAGGATGCTTGTCGTCAAGAGTTTGTTCCATTGAGTAACTTGTTATTGTCAATCTCTAGGTCATGCTTCACCAGATAATGAGTGTTAATTGGTATACCCGGATAGGTTGGCCCATTATTTCCTTTATATATTGGTCACATCCTATTATCTAAAAAAAATTAAGAAAGACAATTGGTATCATTGAGAAAAACTCACAAATTAATTTAGCGTTTCTAAACAATATTCCTTAGTTCCATGTCAAGAATAAAATAGAGATCAACAGTATTTAATGTCATAATGAGAAAATACGAAAAAAGTATAAGCATCTCCCAGCCCTTAAATAAATTTATGAATATGTAGATCGGCTAAGTTTGGGCATCTAAAAGTCAGTTTGCCTAAAACATACTACCAAAGTGAAATATTGCATATGTGACATATTTCAAGCAACATTGACGTGTTAGGCATAGAGTGTTAATATTTGTGATACTTTGTTTGTTCTGTTGACATCATGTTTAAAAAAAAACATTGCATAAAATTTCTTACTCAAACTAAATACATCTTTCTCTCTAGTAGATGGACTAATTGGGCGAAAATGAACGGGAGGGGTCAATAAAACACCCTCATGTACATGCATAACATCATAGCCCATTCTTGAACGCATAAGTTCTAAAAGAAGTATCAAACACGTACAAGCTCTGACCCAAAATATATAACCTGCTGCCCTCCTTGAATGGAAGCTCCGAGCAGCCAACTTTGTGTGTTAAGATTGAGAATAGAAGAGAGAATAGAATTATAGTTGGATCAGAGAAATAAGTATAAGGCTATAATAGGTTGATACCTTGAATCTTATAAACAGGATAGAAGTTTAAAAAAATATCGGCCCAAAATGGGAAACATAAAAAACAAATGGGAAAGGAACTCTCATGTTTCCTATCCCATCCCCTTTCGTATCTCATTATATTTCTTCTTTTGTTATCACGGATATTAAATGGGTTGGAATAATTTCACCTCGTTTTCATCTCTAGTTGACCTCTTGAAAGGGTTATGGAACACAAAAGGCCTGAATATGAACTCAGTCAACTAAGCATCAAATATGCCACTGCTTGCAATTGCATAAAGTGGATTTACTAATATCCACAAGAATTACGGTCGCCAAAACCAGGTGGCCAGATATAATTTGAGATCCATATTCGATCTGCTGATCTGAATACATTATAGTCAAAGCCCTCTGAATATATTAAAGTCAAAGCCTCCCAAGCTAAGCCGTTTATCTCTACATTATCTTAGTGTGGCATGCGATACTGATGATCGATATTTTATCTCAGCTCGAGATTAGAAAATGCTACCAAAAATGAAGCAAATTAAGAAGCGCCAGCTGTACTGGTGAAAACTCGCTTAAACAAGAATTGAACAGACACAGAACAGAGTAAGGTTCTGCATGCCTGAAAATTATTGCGACTTTAAAAGAAAACCGTAGAAATGCCCATCGCCAGTAGAACCCATCATCCGCTCGGCGGTAACACGTTCCCGAGAGCGATCGCCTGCACGTTGCGCGCATGTGGAGCCCACTGACTTGCTAAGAAGATGCTGCTTCGGTGGCAAGCCGTCAAACGTGGAGGCTATTTGACCTTGGCGCCTATAAATTGAACATCACAAAAACGGAAGCCGCCGTGCCGAGCCGGAGTTGCACAGCAAACAGCTGCAGCACCTGCAGGCCGGCGGCGGCGACTGATCGATCAGAGTGCAATGTGGGGAGGAGGAGGCCGCGTAGTCCTCATCGCGCTGGTGCTCTTCCTCGTCGCGCTCCCGACCCCTGCATCGGCTGACAAGAATGTATGTGGCGACTTGCCTTGCTCCCCATTCTCATCGTTAGCGTTCCCTTCGTTCTTCTGATCTCTGGCTTGACGCAGACTTATCTGATCATCACCAAGGACTCGACGACCTCCCCGTTTGATCTGCTTTCTCCCAACATCACTGAGTACGACCATCCCAAATTATTATTAGTAGTCAGTCTGTATCGATCCATGCTTATGCTATATGACTGGTTCATGTTCTGTGTGGCAAAAATGTAGCTTCAAACTACTCTACAATCTCCCTGCCATCCACGGGATCGTGGCTCTCTTCGATGTTGTCTTCGTGCCGACCCTCAAAAGTAAGCGCGCACCACCTGCTGCATAAATACCCTAGTTCGCTGCCGCGCTACTGTTAACTCTCACTGATGTGCGACGCCGGCCCCGTGATGTGGTTCTTCAGAGCTCCCCGGAGTGTTGTCTGTGACCCCGGACACCCTCGTCCAGCTCGAAACCACGCATTCGTGGGACTTCCTGGGACTCGGGAGCAACGGCCAGCCAACTACGGCTTGGGAGCGGGACGGAAGGTTCGGTGAGGACACTATCATCGGGAACATTGACACAGGTAACTCATAATCTCTAAATTGCTGCTCCAGTTGGGTAGCCCGTTCAATAATCTAACAAAAGATAATAGTGATTAGTAATTTATAAACATGCATACATATGTATTTTAGGTTATTTTCATAGTAACAGTGATGGGTAATGGTAAATACTAAATACATGGTGTCTTTTGCATTTCATTAAGCGGAAGGGGACAAATTCACCACGGGCAAGAGCACAAGAGACGCTCTCACCTGATTACAACTTGCTTCTAGTACCATATTAACAGACTTTGTAGCTGGAAGAACACTTCTGTGACTTAATTGAGCATTGTATTTTTATATACAATTTAATAGCATTATTGCTTTTTTAGGATAATTTTTAACATAATTCCTGTCTAGGACGATGCTAATTACAGGCTGGCCTTTTTTGTGTGAATCGACTTACACGCTGGCCTTGATAATAATGTGGGTTGACCGAGAGTAGTGGATCCGGGTTGGGGTCACCTGAAATGGTCCTAGTTTATTTTCTCAAAATATAAAACAAACAAGTTGTTTTACCACTGCATGAAACAGTGGCAGGGCAGAAGCCTGTTGTAAACCAAACTTTGGTGCCTCTTTGCACCTCTCTCCTTCTATAAATTACTGGCGCGCAAAGCTTTTGTGCCTTCGCAAAATAAAACAAACAAGTTGTGTTATTCTGAAATCAAGCAAGCAAATACAAGAGAGTGCATAGAGGGTTGCTAGTCAGGTTCAAGTTTACTTTTTTAGCTCAGGTACCTTGAGCTCAGAATGTGTCATGTTCAGTTAGGGCAGGGATATATAGAGGCAATTGTATTTATTTATTTATTTTTGAAACGAAGACAATTGGTTATTTTGTCATGCATATGAAGGTTTTGTTCACTCCGACATGATGAACTTTTAACAGAAAAGTCCCAATAATATATGAACCAAAAATCAGCTCGAACCCGCGGCGACTGTATAAGGGTGTGCGGTGTGCCTGATGGAGCACTAATGTACAAATCATGCTCCTTCTAATTCTGTTTGCTGCACGTACGAAGGTGTATGGCCGGAATCCGAGAGCTTCCGAGACGATGGCATGTCAGACGTCCCATCTAGGTGGAACGGCACTTGCGAACGTGGCGACGACTCGAGCTTCCAATGCAACAGGTAAGAACCATATCTAATAGACCTAGCCGCATGTGGTAGCGAGCGAGTCTCTGGGGCCTGCCTGCCTGACGGAACACGCGTGCATGCAGGAAACTGATCGGCGCCAGGCTCTTCAACGCGGGCTTCCAAGTGCAAAGTTTTCTCGCGCTGCTGAGCAGCGAAGGAGGCCAGCAGGCGAGCCAGGATGATCTGTCCTCGCCGCGGGACTACGTCGGGCACGGGACACACACGCTGTCCACGGCCGGCGGCGCGTTCGTCTCGGACGTCAGCGTCCTCGGCCGCGGGAAGGGCAAGGCAGCCGGCGGGTCGCCGCGGGCGCGCGTGGCCGCGTACAAGGCGTGCTTCGCGCCGGGCTGCTCCGGCTTCGACATCCTCGCGGCCATAATCGCGGCGGTGGCCGACGGCGTGGACGTGATCTCCATGTCCCTTGGCTCACCAGCGTCGGACTACCTCAACGACCCGATCGCGATTGGCACGTTCTACGCGGTCCAGAAGGGGGTCACCGTCGTCAGCGCCGCCGGCAACTCGGGCCCGGGACCGAGCACGGTGACCAACGTGGCGCCGTGGATGTTCACGGTCGGCGCAAGCACCACGGACAGGACCTTCCCTGCCTATCTCCACTTCGGTGGCAACATCGTCGAGGTAATAATTTGTTCCATCGATCGGAACCTCGCCATGTGCCCAGCTTGTTCATTATGTTTTTTTTTTCTGGTTCTGGATCCAATTTGCAGGGACAAAGTGTGGCAAACAGTACTCTGCCCGGCCAGGCGTATCCAATAATCAGCGGGGAGCAGGCCACTGCCGCAAACCAACCAACGGACAACTCGTAAAAACTCGATTCACAACACATGTCGTTTCTTGGATCGGTGTGTCCGATCCATCCTTGTGATCTAAACACGGCTTGATCCCTTTCCTGCAGCAAGTTGTGCCTGCCGAACTCCCTGGACCCGGCCAAGGTGAACGGAAAGATAGTCGTCTGCGTCGGAACAATCGAACAGAGCCGCGAAGTGACCTGCGCCGGAGATGGCCGCCTTCTCATCCCGAGGGCCGAACGCAATTAGTCCTCAGATCCTCAAGGTCGGCACGCTCCCCTGATTCAACAGATGTGTTTATCTGCTCTTCTGAAGTTAGTGTTACTGACTTGTTCCTCTGCAGCCCGACATCACGGCACCAGGCGTCGGCATCATCGCCGCGTTCAGCGGCGCGGTTTCGCCATCGTGGCAGCCGTCCCCGTTCGACGACCGCCGCGTCCCCTACAACGTGATGTCCGGCACCTCCATCGTCGGCCTGCTCAGGGCGAAGTACCCCAAGTGGAGCCCCGCCATGATCAAGTCGGCCATCATGACCACCGGTGAGCCAGCCACAGCACAAACATAGAGTTCAGGCAATATACAACAAACGCGCGTTCTAATGCTTTATTTGTTGCACGGCATGCAGCGACCGTCGGAGCAAACGACGGCAGCTCCATCCGCGACCAGACCGGCGCGGTCACCACGCCGTTCAGTTACGGGTCGGGACACGTGGACCCCGTCAGGGCCCTCGACCCCGGCCTGGTATACGACACCACGCCGGCGGACTACGTCAACTTCCTCTGCTCCCTGAAGCTCACCCAGGACCCGCTCACTCATCTCCCACTTCCATTCGACCTCCCGATCCAGCTAACGCTCCCGCTGTTCGACGCCGTCGGCAACCCGTGCACGTGCAGCAGCGGATCGTCCTTCCGCCCCGAGAACCTGAACTACCCGTCCGTCACCGTGCCTTGCCTCTCCGGCGGCAGCACCACGGTGACGCGCCGGGTGAAGAACGTGGGCAAGACGGCCAGCTCGTACAGCGTCACCGCCATCGAGCACCCGGCGGGGGTCAAGGTCACGGTGCAACCGGACAAGCTGTACTTGGGGGTGGAAGAGACGAAGGAGTTCGAGGTGAAGCTTGAGGTCGTGAACGCCGCGGCGGCTGCCAACTACGTCTTCGGCAGCTTTGAGTGGTCCGACGGGCTGCACCGCGTCCGGAGCCCCGTCGTGGTCAAGACCACGTGCTAGTAGGAGGGTTAATCTGCTACGAAAATCTCTATTTGGATGGCCATCCATGGCCAACAGTCTCGATGAGCTCCATTTTTTTTCTAACACAATCGTGCTGCACGTCTTGAACCACCTCTTTAATTCAATTCCATAGGTGGACTTAAAAGTGAGATATATCGATTTCCATTCCAAATCGTGATCTCGACACCTGACTGCGCCAACCTACGTGGCATCATGCGACTCAACAGTCTTCTTTCTACACTCCTCTCTTCATCTGAGGCCCAGTATTTTAGGGTCAGTTTGGATCCTTTGCTGGACCTTGCCTCTCCTTGATGGGCAAAGCTAGGCATTTGGTTTCCCAGCAAAAACCTACTTTGCCAGCCAAGCTATCCCGTCAGAGCAAGTTTTTCCTTGCCAGCGCCGGAGAGCAAATTCGGCTCTCCTACGCGAGCAAGGTCGCTCCCTGACACTGCTCCTTGAATTTTTTTCAAAGTCTGCCCCACTTTGACTGTTGTGTTGTGTCTCCCGTCTCTCTCAAAGGGCCCACCAAATTGGAAAACGGAAGAACGAGCCAGGTAACCAAACAATAGCATAGCATCTTGCTTTTGCTTTGCCAGGGCAAACCCAGCGAGGCAAGCTGGGCAAGACTAGAACGGGCAAGGATTCCAAACTGACCCTTAATTTTGTATAATCAATACATGAAAAAATAAATTTCATATCCTTAACAGTTTTTTTTTTGCGGGTATATGCTCAACACTTGGGCTATATATATTTATATTCTTTGTTTTTGTGATTACACAGTATAACTCAGACACTCATAACGTACGCACATTCACTCCTATGAACGCACATACGCAAACCCTACCCCTATATGAGCATCTTCGAAGACTGAGCCAGCAAATCCTCGAGATTGAAGAAGTCACCACTGACGCCTCACTGTCGACGGCCACGTCGCCTACCATTGAAACAAAGTCGTTAAATCCTAGAAAATTCACTCGCACAGAATGTCTTTTTATATTCAAATACACGAGAAATGTATTTTTGTATGTCTAGAATTCAGAATTTAACAAATTGTATTTTTAATATTTGAAAATGTTTTTGGTTATTTGAAAATTAGATTTTGCTAATTTTGTATTGTGGAAGTATGAAAATATGTTTTTTCTGAAATTCATAAATCCTATACAAATTTTGTTTATGAAAATTCTGTGAGAGGAAATATTATTACCTCGATCATTGGTCATACAAAAATAAAAACCCTCATGTATTGGACTACTTGTGAGATGAGAATTGGGAACAAGTTCGAGTGCATTTCACCTTTTTCTCCAAATTTGGTCAAAGTTTGTAAAGGTTGATGACGTGGATTCTATAACATAAAAACAAAAAAAAACGATAAATGAACCATACACAAATGCTATCAAAATATAGACAATTTTTTATATGTACAATATTACCTCATTGAAATTTAAGTTATGATTTTTGTATATGTGGTCTAGTTCTAAACCAAAAAAAGCACTTGTATTGACAACATAGATCGCGTGAAATATCAACAGAATTATACACCTAAAAAATAAAATAAAATGTTGAAGAAGAAACCAAAAGACGTCTCTAGCCAACCTCTCTCGACTTTTGTCAATGGTAGGGGTGAGAACGGATCGGATATGGATTGGATAGTGCTCCTTCCATATCCTATCATATATCATTTTTCTCAGATCCAAAGTCGGAGCGTGTAATATTAGATATTATTTCTTTGTCTCATACCATATCCTATATTTTTTGTTCGGAGCCGGAGTTTGACACAAATATTATCATAAGGTTTCGAAGGATGAAAAATTAAATGATAGCGACACAATTAGAGTGGCAATGACATATTGATCGTTGATATACATGATCAAGAGAAATTTTGCTCTTATTCATGTCAATCTCTGGATTTTGCATCGCATTTTTTGGTGTATAATCATTATAAGTTTCCTGGAATCACATGATATCGGATTCGGGATGGATATGACTCACCCCGTGTCTTATCCCATTATTAGTTTTGAGACCCGGATTCGGACACGGATAGCGTTGGGTATTCATTGATGCATCTTGTATGTGCTCATATTGATTTTATCGGGCTTCGGCCAGTCGTCCGGTCAGATATTATTCGTGCCATTTTCACCTCTGGTGAAAGGTGCATTGCAGGGACTACCGGACTACTCCAAACTGAAAATTTGGTGGGCGAATCCTCCAAACTCCTTGGCTCCTTGCACAAGGCTTTTCCCTTTTGAGGACCATGTGCGTTGAAGCATCCAGGCATTTTGTGAGATCGGTCGCGGTTACTTAGCTTGCATTTGGCGCTCGTCAACGCACCTAACAAGTTGCTCAGATGCCAGATCATGCAACGTGAGCGCGTGCTCAACGCCGCGAGCATATAGAATCATGTTTGACTTTGCCGTCTATAAATCGTTCGCCGTGCCCAGCCTGACGTGCAGATCAGGTAGGTATCAACCGCAGCTAACCAGAAGCAACGAGCAATGGGGAGGGGAGGCGGCAGCGTCTTCCTCCTCGCGCTGATGCTGTTTCTCGCTCTGCAGCACCCGGCATCGGCTGATAAGAAGGTAATTATAACACCTCCTTATGTTCTCCCTGATTCTTGCTTACAACTCTTCCCCCAGATCTTTAATGTACACACAGTAGTTCTAGTTACATGCTTGTTGTTTGTTCTGCCTATCTCTGACTTGGGCACGTACGTTCATTGCCCGCAGTCCTATCTGATCATCTTCAGGGACTTCCCGGTATCCCCGTCGGCTCTGCTTTCTCGGTTCACTGGGTAAGATCAAACCTGTTTGTAATCTCTTACTACAATTCAAGCACCCATCAATTTGAAGAGGCGGTATGGACATGCCATGCTTGGCTACTGTTTAATTGTGTTTGCGCAATGGGAAACGCAGCGTCAGCATACTGTACGAGCTCCCGCCCATCCACGGGATCGCGGTGAACATCGATCAGAGCTTCCTAACGTTCCTCCAGCGTAAGTACATATACTCCTCCCCACCTGTGCAGATCTGTAGATGCTATAAGGTGTTTCGGCATTACACTGATACACATTTCTCTGATGAAACCAGAGCTCACCGGAGTGCTGGCGGTGATCCAAGACAAGCAGGTCAAGCTCCACACGACGCATTCGTGGGACTTCCTCGGTCTCAGGAGGAACGGGAAGGCAACCAACGCGTGGTCGTCAGCCAATTTTGGCGAGGACACCATCATTGGGAACGTCGACACAGGTAATATGTCTCATCAATAAAGCATGGCAATCGCCCGTGGTAAGCCGTGAAGAACGGCGAGCTTAACGTGGGTGCATGTCGCCAGCCAGCTAGCCCGTTGCGGGTGGACGGTGACCTCTGTATAACTCAAACGCATAATTAATCCTGATAATTACGCGTTTGAGTTATAAAAATGAACGCAGTGTTGACTTATACCTACTGGATCCTGATAATGAATTACGCATTGGGATGCATGAAGAATGAATTAGTTAATAGATTAATACCTGAACTAAACAGAAGAGAATCAAATCCCATGGAAACCGGAACATGGAGTCGACACGAACCTGAATTCTGTACTCGTACATGATATCGTTTTCAGGGAGAGGGAATCGCGTGATTATCGGTTTTACTTACCGATGCTTCTTTGTGATTCTGTGGCTGTCTGCTGCATTTTCGAAGGCGTATGGCCGGAGTCCCAAAGTTTCCAAGACAATGCCTACGGCGCCGTCCCATCTAGGTGGTGCGGCACCTGCGACGCCGGCAGCGACCCGACCTTCCGTTGCAACAGGTAACACCAAACGACCTTTACGTGCACAGATACACAGAGTTGCTGTCCTCCGGCCGTCCGGCCGGAGATCTCAACATGGGGTTTACAGGTAAAATCGTTTGCGCGCAGGAAGCTCATCGGCGCGAGGTTCTTCAACAAGGGCATGAAGCTGCTGGGAAAGCTGGAGGGGGACGACGGAGGCCAGCAGCCGAGCGACAAGGACCTGTCCTCGCCGCGCGACTACGCGGGGCACGGCTCGCACACGCTGTCCACCGCGGGCGGCGGCGCCGTCCCTGGCGCCAGCGCGTTCGGCCACGGGAACGGCAGCGCCGCGGGCGGCTCGCCGGGGGCGCGCGTGGCCACGTACAAGGCGTGCTACGACCCCGCCGGCTGCTCCAGCTTCGACGTCCTCGCGGCCATACTCGCGGCGGTGGCCGACGGCGTGGACGTGATCTCCATGTCCCTCGGCGTGGACGTCGCGGGCGACTACCTCACGGACCCGATCGCCATCGGCACGTTCTACGCGGTACAGAAGGGGGTCACCGTCGTCTGCTCGGGCGGCAACTCGGGCCCTGGGCCCAGCACGGTGTCCAACGTCGCGCCGTGGATGTTCACGGTCGGCGCGAGCACCATGGACAGGGAATTCCCGGCTTATGTCACCTTCGGTGGATCCACCATCAAGGTATGTCGTTGAGTGGAGGGATAACCTTTAATTAATTCCGTGCGCGCCGATGCACCATGTACATGGTTTGTTCACCATGCAGTTCTGATTGCGATGTGCAGGGACAGAGTCTCGCAGACAGTACTCTGCCTGTCGGCACTCCGTTACCAATGATCCGCGGGGAGGATGCCAACGCCGCAAACATACCAACCGCTAACTCGTAAAAACCTGGACCCACTGTCTGCATTCATCCTTGTTTGTGTGCGATCTTATATACTAGTTTCCTGATGAGCGGTGAGATTACTCATGCCTGCAGGTCGCTGTGCTTGCCGGGCTCCCTGGACTCTGCCAAGGTGAGTGCGTCAGAGGAGAGAACGCCAGAATGGAGAAGGGGCGTGTGGTCAAGGAGGCGGGCGGCGCCGGCATGGTCCTCTGCAACGACGCCAGCACCGGCGACGACGTCGTCGCGGACCCTCATCTCATCGCGGCGGCTCACTGCTCTTACTCGCAGTGCGTCAAGCTCTTGGATTATCTCCAGTCCACTGAGTAAGAACAATCGAGCCGCAGCAACGTTCATTCCCTTCTGGCTATTGACATCATGCACGCGTTGAACTGATGGCCGTCTCCACTTCCCCTGCAGCAACCCGTCGGGCTACATCATAGCAACGGACAAATTTGACGTGAAACCGGCGCCAGCGATGGCAGCCTTCTCATCCCGGGGGCCGAACCCCATAACTCCGCAGATCCTCAAGGTTGGCGCGCGCTCTTGGTCCAGCTACCCCTAGCATATACTACATATCTCGATGGTTAGATTTTGAGTAACGTTACGTACTCGCTCGCTTCCTTGGTTGCTTGCAGCCCGACATCACGGCGCCAGGCGTCAGCGTGATCGCCGCGTACAGCGAAGCCGTCTCGCCGTCGGGCCTCCCGTTCGACAACCGCAGTGTCGCCTACAACATAATGTCCGGCACCTCCATGTCGTGCCCCCACGTCTCGGGGATCGTCGGCCTGCTCAGGACGAAGTACCCGTGGTGGACCCCCGCCATGTTCAAGTCGGCCATCATGACCACCGGTAAGCTAAAAAAAAAAGGGCATATACGAGCATCGAAGCTGGCTGCATCCTAGCAATAGCAGGCTCCGTCTCATGTACATTTGCACTTGCATTGCAGCGAGCACGGAAGCCAACGACGGCAACCTGATCCGGGAAGAGACCGGCGCGGCCGCGACGCCGTTCAGCTACGGGTCGGGACACGTGGACCCCGTCAGGGCCCTCGACCCGGGCCTGGTGTACGACACCACGCCGGTGGACTACGTCAACTTCCTCTGCTCCCTGAAATTCACCCAGGACCCGCTGCCGAACCTGCCGGTGCCGGTGAACGTCCCTGTCAACCTCCCGTTCCAGCCAACAACGCTGCCGCTGTTCGACGTCGCCGGCAAGCCGTGCACGTGCAGCCAGGGCTCCGCCCTCCGGCCCGAGGACCTGAATTACCCTTCCATCGCCGTGCCGTGCCTCGCCGGCAGCACCGAGGTGAAGCGCCGGGTGAAGAACGTGGGCGCGCCGTCCTGCAGGTACACCGTCAAGGTCGCGGAGCCGAAAGGGGTCAAGGTCACTGTCCTGCCGAACGAGCTGAGCTTCGGGAGCATCGGGGAGGAGAAGGAGTTCACGGTGAAGCTGGATGTCTATGACTCCGCGGCGGCCGCGGACTACGTGTTCGGCAGCATTGAGTGGTCGGACGGGACGCATCGCGTCCGGAGCCCCATTGTGGCAAGGACCAAATGCGGGTAGTGTTTCAGGAGGAAGCTGAGACGATTATCCTTTGTCACGCGGGCTGTGAGGAGTGTTTTCTTTTTCTTCTGACGAAAAAAGGCTGGCGACATAACGGCTGAGGAAATAAAAATTAGGACATTGACGACGAAATGATTATACTTATTTTGTAAACTAGTAATTTGCCCGTGCGTTGCAACGGGAGGTACAAAATATTAATTGATATGAATATCCATAGCGTTAAAGCATAATTTTATATACTACCGCATTAAGATTTTGATGAAAAAAACGACAACCTGAAGAGGGGTTATCAGATATTGATGGCTGAAGTAGTGCAATAGGATTACTAAACCATGAAGTAGAAGCTCACATAGATGTTTTCATCATTGGCGGAACTAACCTCGCCGCAAAATTTCTCATTAGCGTAGACTTCACACAAAGAAACTTGTCAGCCTCTTGTATTATTGTCATTCAGTTTGACACACAAAAAAAGAATGTATTTGAACATAAAAAACCTGATTGTTAACGTAACTAAACGTTTTTTAAAAAAAAAGATAGGGAAAAAAGAAAGAGGGCACATCTGCAGACCTAAATAGACACACAGAACACGGAAAATTTGGCATCGTGTATTATCCAGCCATTTATTCAAATCCATTAAAGGGAGGGATGGTGCTGCACTGCTGCGAGGAAACATGAAGCCAATAAAGTTCATACACTAATTGCACTCATGCTACGTAACAATTCAGTCTGTTCAGCGAATAAGAGCAGGAGAGTAAGGCTCACATACCTTTCTGCGCAAAGGTGTGGCAAACAATGAACTCACCACCGGATACACCTCCCTCCTTACTATCGATGTTGAATTCTTGCAGTTCACTGCAAATTACTCCCTCCATTTTTTTAATGATGTTTAGGAGAAGGATTTTGCACTAAATCCTTGTCCTAAACGTCATCAAAATATAAATGGAGGTAGTACCTTCAGGGATGAGCGAGTTTGAAGGAAACCCAGGTTGCCAACACTCCTCATCAAGCTATCGCCGCATGATTCATCAAAGTATGTTACCTGCGCTCCCACGTTGAACTATTTTTATGGTCTCTATTTCTCAGTCATCTCAACGGATAAAGCCTGCATCCTTTCACTTCAGAACAACAAGGAAACATGACCCGACCATCCAAGCGCATGCCGCCTGCGTCCGAGACAAACCCCTGCGGCCATGGCCCAAGCATGTGCTCCGGAACACGACAGACGTGTACTCCCGGTAATTGAGCACACAGTCACGCCGGCCGCCGCGAGCGCCTGGAACTTCTTCATGGCACGCTCCGCGTGCTGGAGGAGCAATTTGGCATGGTTGCCGCCATGGACATTCTCAGCGATCGACGACAAGGCGAGGGGAAGGCGGGAGGCGGCACGACGCGGGTGAGCTCCAGGAGGGTGGCCTCGCCGTGCCGCTACTGTTTCTTTAGCCGTGTGTTCTTGATGAGGAAGCGCTGCTTCTCCTACAACGAGGCCACCTACAACGAGGCCATCATGCAGAGGCACGACAAGCACGATCGCTCCAGAATCCTATGCCGAAGTTGGACGTTGTCTGCTTGCAACACGTCGTTGACGGAACGAATCACCATGTTCTCATCTGATCCTCTCATGTTGTGCAGGCGGCCGGACGAACGCCACGCGAGCATTCCGAGCGAGCTATGCCGTATCCGGCGAGACGCAGACGCCAATTACATGAGGTGGACCCCGAACTCGAGTTGAACTCGACTCGTACTGCAGGTACGTGACTCGAGGATGAGCGAACACAATACGGCGAGAGGTGGTCCCAAGCCGCCTAGTCCGTCACGTCTCGCATTGCGACGGAGCCAGAGGAGGGGAGGGCATGTTCAGATTTTCACGAGGGACGTCTTCGTTTTCACGGTGCTTGCGCTCGTTTCCAATTCAGACTGTTATCTCCAGCGTTGCGTACGTTCTCGACAAAGAGCTGCCGTCGCACTGCTTCTCTGGAAGTTGCGTTCCGAGCCGACTTGCGTCAAGAACACGGACATTGACAAACGAGGATTTCCCACGAGCAGCACGTCCAACCACTTGGCCATTGCCGGCACCGTCACCGTGCCCAGGTCCTGCGAGGCGATGCGCGGCGCTGTACCACCGGGCGCAGTGTTCGTGTTCCTTGCCGAGGTCGCGGAGAAGCGAGGCTGCGCGGGATCAAGCACGGCCGGATCCGACCCCATGGTGCCTAACTTATCGGCGAGTTCTGCTCCGTGGGGAAAAAAGATAAACAACGGTGCGGATCAGCTTCTTGTGTCAACCGAGCAAGAGAAAACAAAAAAAGAAAAAAAGGAAAAAGGATTGCGCTTCCTGGGATTCGAACCGAGGTCTGTTAGGAGCAACAAAAAAGCACTACCACTACACCACGCGATGGTTACTGACTACTCTCGATTTGTATTCTATATAAACCAACATAAAAGAACTTGGAAATTTGAACTGACATGAATTCGACACGAATTCAAATGGCAGAGGTCTGAAAAATCCGGCTGACGACCACTTTTAGACTTATTAAGTAGTAGAGATAAACGGAAATTGCTGGTGTTCAATCAACTGAAAAATGTTCTTTGCTATCGGCTGATGTATCCTAGTGTTTGGTGATGAGCTTGTGTTTTGATAAATTGAAGTACTTTTGCTCCGTGCAATTGACATCAAAAGATTGCCGTCCGGTCGTGTGGATTCTATTGTATATGATTAAAATTTATGGTTAAAACTTGTGTTCGGACTTCTGATAAATTGAAGTACTTTTGTTCCGTGCGACTGACATCTCATAGAGGTAGGATTTACGTATGTGCGTTCATAGATATGAATGTGCCTGCGTTGTGAGTGTATGAGTTGTACTGTGTAATAAAAAAAAGAAAAAAATGGTCGTGGAATGGAAGTACCTTTGCTCCGTGCGACTGACATCAAGAAATTGCCGTGCGGTCGGTGGTGGTGTGGATTATGATTAAGTCACCCTGTCGGAAATAGTAGTGGGCCGGGCCTGGGCAAGCAGGCTGGACAGCTGGGGGACACGAGAATCGAGTGGGCGAACAACAAACGCGAAGTGTAACATCGGCGCCTCTTTCCGCCTTCCCCATCGCCTTGCAGCGACCAAAACGACGTCCTAACTGACTGTCAAAGCGACCTCCCTTTGAGCAATCTCCATATCTCCACCGCCCCGCGAATTCGGACGACGAACCCGGAACTTCTCCCCGTCGGATTCGTTTTCCAACCGGCGCCTCCCCGGAGTTGGCAAGGTAGGCCTCTCCTTTCTTTTCTCTCTCCCCGGCCGTCCCCTTGACGAATCGTCTTCCTCGTTCGCGTCCCGCCGTCTCCTTCCTCTCCGGTTCGCAGCATCCATCGCCGCTGCCCCACGCCGTCTCTAGACCTGCTTTCTTTTGTCCTGCCCCTCGACACGCCATCCTCCCTGCCGCCCTAGATGCTCCACCTCAAATCGAGCCACTGCTGACATGCAGGCCTCACCCTGCCGCCGCTCCGCGCACCGCTGCCGAGCCCTACACCTGCTCCTGCTAATGTTTTACGCTTATGGTACTGACTCTTTCTTACCTTGTGGGAAGGCGTAATTCCTGGTACGCCTCAGTGGAAGCGTTAGGCGTAACCCAAAAGCCTCAGCTCGGGGGTACGCGTGCCTTACGCGTTGGAAACGCGTCGACGGAGAAAAAAGCGTCGCGCAGCTGAGGCGGAAAAAAGAGACGCAGGCGGCGCGAGGCTGCCAAGGTCGCTCAGCGGGAGATAGATTTGGCGCCGGGCGGGAGATGGATTTGGGGCCGGCGGGAGCTTGATTTCACAGCGGGAGCCAAATAAAAGGAAGGCCCCGTGCCCAGGGTTATCCCCATCTGAAGTTGCCGCTGAATATCGGGCCGCGCCGCTGCTGCCGCCGCCGGATCTGAGGTCGAGCTCATCCATCCCCTGCTTCGCGCGGCTCCTCCGTGTCTGCACCTACGAGCTGCTCGTCGTTTTCCTTGCATCCCAGGCGTCTCCCCGCTTCCCGTCCGGCAAGCAGGGTGAGATCCTCTCTCCTTTCTTCTCCAATCCTTCTCCTCACTTCTCTGATTCGTGAACTGTATCGACCGTAGTACTAAAGATGTGAGTTGTGGCCTCCGTCGCCACTTATATTACATTATTTGTTAATTGCCTAGTCTGCTATTGGAGAAGCAGTGGATGATCAATTTCAGCTGCGTCAAATTGCAAGAATGAGGTACGTATATGTGGAAGAGGAATTCGAGTCCGAACAAGAGGATTTTGAGGAAGATCAAGACGTTATGGAAGATTGAAGGGGCTGGACACCTGGACAGAATTGTACTTTCTTTACGTATCTTCTAGTTCTGAACTAAGCAAATCAAGTACTTATAAGTTATACTTTAGGAATGTTTCATGGAACTAGTAATGCATGAACTTCTATATTTTTACAATTACTAGAAAAATCTGCGCTACAGTACAAAACGCCTAGGCAACGCCTAGAAGCGCTTAAGCACGCCTAGGCTCTAGGCGGAGGGTCACCACCGCCCGCCTAGCGCCTAGCGCCTATCAAAATCAGGCTCTTTCTAACTCATCAAACAAACAGGCCAAGGGTGACGTAGAGATGCCCGGGCATGAGTGAGATGGCCCCACGTTATCAAGCGGCAACACTGATTGCTTCTCCATGCTACCCCGACGCCATTGCTTGGTCGAGTGAGAACCTGGTGGCCGTCGCCTCTGGCCACCTTGTCACTATCCTGGTGAGTGCAGCACAGCTCCATCATTCAGGCGCTCGTGTCATATAGTTTGATGTCACTGTAGTTCATCTGTGGTATGAAGTTTGATTTTGCACTTATCATGCGTTGTTTCTTTAATATCCAAGAATCCAGATGCACTTGAGGGGCCTCGTGAAGTGGTTGTGCTTCACCGTAATGATCCTTTTCCCATTGGAGTGGTGAATAGAGAAGGTAAGATTGGCCTTTACTGAAACGCCACAGTGTTGCTCTTTGTTGTAAAATTTTCATGTTACAAAGGTTCTTCAGGTGGATTGATGGCGTAAGTGTAACTGAAGTAGAAAGGAACTTCCATCTCAAGGTCCTTTACATTAGGATTCTGTAGTGAGGAAAATTCTTATGAGATTTCAAACCTTATCTGCGCTAGTTACTTTGAGTTTTGAGTCATTGCAGGTAATTTTATTGCTTCTCCATGCTTAGTAGGTGATGTAGTAGTTAAATGGGGGGCTGAGAGCACCACTGCCATGGTGATGGTTTATCTTACATTTTCATTTATTTATTAGGAACAATGAAGATCGAATTCAACCATACTGTGACCAGAGTTTTTTTCCCCCACACTATCAATTTTGCAATGGGGTCCTGTTCAAAGTAAAACAGAACGGTCTTGGTAGTTGGAGCCTTCAGTTTTACTAGTGAGATTCCACTCTTTCTTATATAAGGAGTAACATTTGCAACTACTATTAACAGTGCATTTTGCCATCCCAACCCGCCCGTTTAGTGTTCACCTTCAAATGTAATGGCATTTTGCTTCCTATGAATGCAGTGCAATGCATTCGGTTACTCTTATCAGCAAATGGGGAAATAACTCAATTATGGCCATGTCGATTTATTATTCCTTTATCTGAAATATTTTGTTTTCAACGTTTGCAGATCTCTTTGAGCCATGTTTGGTGCCCACTTGCTTAGCACGTGATAATGAACCATGTGCCCGGTCAATTTCATGGTCTCAACAAGGATTTGCACCTAATTCGGGGTAAATCTTCGACATCCAATGCCAAGTCTGAATATTGTCTAGGTGTAAAGATTATTTTATAAATTCATTGGTTGATCGCGCCCCACTTACAATTTGTTTAAATGGATGACCATTTCAGATGTTTGCTGGCTGTTTGCACTGTGGATGGTCATGTGAAACTTTACCGATCACCGATTTGTGAATTTTGTGATGAATGGGTTGAGGTAGGCATAGTTAAAACAACTTTGAATTTTGAGTTGATGTTGATATTGCTGGTTAGTTAGTCAGAATGCCAATGGATTTCTATGTAATACTGTTTTTTCTTGGCTTGTTTTGCCTTAGGACACTGTTCCCGTGATCCTTGCATACTGGACAAGGCAGATATAATTAGCTCACTATTAACTGCATAACGTAGTTTGCAGCCAAAGTTTTTGTACTGTTGCAATTTCTTATGTTTCAATCAAAATAAATGTTGTGATTTGTAGTTTGAGTTTGTTCTTTCTTTAATAAACATCTTTTTTTTACTCTCAATTGTATCTTGTTTATTGTACCCAGACCTTTGTTTTTTCTTAATTCATTACACTGCCGCATTTGGAGTGGTATTTAACATTATGGCGCTAATCAGCTTCTTGCTTGGTTTAGGTAGCAGATATATCACATCTGCTGTTTAACTACTACAAAAATATAAACTTTGGAGATGACGATATCTCTCATTTGACTTCTCAAGTATGATATCTTCCACAATAGCACGAGAGCTCTATTCCTTTATTACTTTATAATATCTTTTCTGAATGTGTTTAAATATTTGGTTTCACATATCAGAAGAGTGTACATACTGAACACACAGAGGTTTTAGGATGTACCCATGAATTGCAAGAACCCCTTTCCCGCAGGGGTCCTGGACGGAGAACAAAGAAACCGTCGAGGTAATGATACTTCTCCACTTCCACATCGTGTTTCTGTAATAAAGAAAAGATTACCTGATTAACAAGGTGATCTAAAGAGATTAGTTCAAGAAAACATATTTTAAGGTTTGTGTGTAGTGTTGCATAATGACAGGTTAGTAGTTCATGCGAAAAAAGTGGTTTGAGTGCCGACATAAATATCTAAATCTGGTCAGATCTGTTTAACATTTTGCTCTAGTTTGGATATCGCTTGATTTCTTTTGACGAAAAACTGTAGGGGAGTTCCCCACAGTACCTGCCTTATCTCTTGATTTCTGAAGGGAGCTGCGAGATTTTATGCACCTTTGGATTTTTGTTTCCTAAGTGATAAAAGTGTAGTTGCTTTATGAATGAAGTCTGGATAAATGGCCTTCAAGTATTAATTCATAAATTGCACTCGGCATAGTTCATCGACTTAGCATATTTCTAAGAATGTTTTGTTCATATATGTGGGTTGAGAAATAAGGGACATTTTTTTCTCTGTCCCGCTAATGTAGGCACGAGTCATACCTCAGCAGATGGAAGGCATTGGGGATACGAGTCTCATTAATTTGCTAGTTAAAAGATAAAGGTATTCACTAGAGAAAAGTTATTCAGTTATATGGACCTCATGGATGGACCTTTTGTAATCAATCGATCCATTGAACAATAAGAATTACTCCCTAAGAGTTGTGATCAGGGCATCTAAACTTTGGCTGTGAGAATTATGCTGCACGCTAGGGTGCAAGCAGCCTTACCTCTTTACTACCACATTTGCTTATACCTAAATTGGATCCTCTGCACACTCACTTTTTCCACCACAATTGAGCTCATAACAGTAATATATGCCCCCCTTATTTCTTGTGGGTTTAAATTGATATTGACAATGCGAAGACTATGCATGCTCTGTTTCTGCTGTCATTCTGTTACTGTTGCTGCAGATATTCTAAGTTGCCTTCCCCTGCATATCTCAATCTCGTGTACCCTTCTTCTTCATAGTCTTTTTTATTGCAAGAAGCAAGTTTTCTTGCCGATTGTTATATACTGTGCCTGAATTCATTTCAAATTATTTTTGTAGGGTTGATGGTTATATTTATGATGACAATGAAGATGATTTGGATGCTATAAAGGACGCAGACTTCTCATTGAAGCCACACACTAAAGTAAAAAAGAGACCTTTGGAAAAGGTACAGTGTTTACATGTACACATTTAAACTGAAGATGCATGCACTTTTTTTTTGTAAGATAGAAAGTCATGTTCTTAAAAAAGGAAATAAATAATTATCATGCTGAATTGGAGATTTTTCAGAGGGTACTGCATGCACGTGTCTCTTCTTTATTTGAATTCATTTTATATATAACACTGTATTTTATTTTTCTGTAATCGTGATTCCAGGTTGTAAAACATGGACAAGGGCATGTGAATGGACAAGGCAGATCTCAAAATTTTAAAGCACCATTATCTTCTAATAAAGCCAACAAATCTCTCCCTCATATCACAGCAAAACAATATGCTTGTCGTGATGCGCTCCTGTCTTCTCTTGTAGTTGCATGGTCCCCGGTTCTGTCATCAAGTGACAGGGTTTCTTGTTTATCGAGGGATTGGTGCATTCTTGCTGTTGGCTCAAAGTTTGGGAATGTTTCCTTTTGGAAAGTTTGTAAGCCCGACTACTACACAATAGATGTTGGCATGGTTTCCAGGGAGCCAATGCTCATTGGAGTTCTACAAGCTCATAAATCATGGGTCAGTACCATAAATTGGGAAGCTTCCTCTGCAAGCTCATCGAAATCATCATTGCTTTTAGCAACTGGATGTTCGGATGGAAGGTGAGTACAGCTGCACCTATCATGTATTGTTTGTTTACATGGCTTTTCATCAGCTCTTAATGATTCATGACAAAGTGATATTGGTGATAATCAAATTTAGATCTCATATATTGAACATTTGTTTTTTTTTTCTCAGTGTGAAGATATGGTCAGGTAATATTGAAGGATTACGTCAGTGTACAGGTGCAGAAGAGGTGCCTTTTGTATGTGTTGCAAAGGTGCGTAAGAAGCATCAAGTTAGTACAGTTTATGCTACATCAAATTGATCTGCCAGCATACTTCACTGTTTCAGTTCTTTCTGCTTGTGTATTTCATTCCAAATGTTTCTTTGGTCAGATTTCCACTGATTTACCAGCTCCGGTCTCGTCAATTTCTCTGTCCGCACCTGCTTGGCTTCAACCTGAAGTTAATTTGGCCATCGGAAGAGTATCTGGGTCACTAGAAACATGGATATGGAATACATGTAGCAACAAAATCGAGAATACCAGTGCATGCCATGCACATGATCAAGTGGTAAAACTTCATTTGAGTTTTTTTTTAATACAAGAAAAAGGTAAAATGTCTAACATTACCATAGGTGACAGGTTTATCGTGGGGTTTGGATGGCCGTTGTTTATACAGCTGCAGTCAGGTTCGTTGAATTTTGACACCACTATTTGATTCCTGCCTCTTGATTGTAAAGTATGTTTTAGAACAGAAATTGGTACCTCCTGTGTAGCAACCAGTTTGAATGATGTTGGGTCTTGTGTAGTTTAGTGTGCTTGTGTGTTGTATCCTTCTGGATGGTTGTTTGTTGTTCTTGTGGTGTTCTTAGCTGTACTCTCAGGGTGCTCTCCTGTTCTCTTAAAGTAATGACATGCAGTCCTGCATGTTCGAGGAAAAAAAAACAGAGGTTTTGGGTCGATTGAAGCAGTTGAATTATTGGAAGTCTGAGGATTCGAGGTGAAATTATGAACAGAGATGTGGGGCGTGTGATGAAAATCACTTGAGCTGAAATTCTAGTCGACCGCTTAAGCCACCTATGATGACCATTGTCATGGTCCTAACCCCTTCTGTTCTACTTTCCTTGTTACTATTGTGGACATCAACATTGTCTCCAATAATTCTCCTAAAAAACATGGTCTCCAATAAGCGTCTTTGACTATCACTTTATCTAATACTTGAGAGTAAAGAGTACAAAAAAATATGATAAATGAAGTAATTGACTACTGTTTTAATGTAACAAAACAGCTCAATGTATATGCATGGTCAGAATATTGAAGAGCCAATTGCATGCATTTTATGATGATTGGCTGAATGCTGGTGACTATGGGACGCCCATCCGCTGTATTCTAGGCTGTTATGTTTTTTGCATTTTTCTTACCTTGCATACTTTCAGTTCACGCGTCCTTGTTTAACTGCTGAAATTTTATGAGCCTCCTTTTTGTTGTCACTTTGATGGATGGGTTTCAGTCTTGATATATATAAATGTAATGTAATGACTTGAAATGGTTATGGCTTGTATTAATTGTTTATTTTCTTAACAAGTCCATGGTTTTCAAGCGAGTATACCACTGCACACACTGAATTTCTCTTAAAAAGTTCTAGACTTCACATGATGAGAGTTTCACCCGCATTACCTCTTAAAATGGTTCAAAATTCTCAAGATTTGTGTTACTTTGCATACGCTTACATTTTGCTTCCTTTTTCAGGACAATTCTGTGCGCTGTTGGATCTCTGACGGAAACAATCTTGAACAAATTCCTATGCATACAAATTTTCCAGAGCTAAAAGAGTCAACAGATGTAAATATAGATAATTATTTATCCTCCTTTTTTTTCTTGTTTCTAATTGGCTTCTGAATGTGTATGCAGCTATCAGAAGTATCTGATCGATGCTTTGGTCTTACTCTAGCACCTGGAGAACAAATGATTGCAGTGGTATGCCTCAGACTTTTGTATATGACATCTCTATTTCTCAACTGAACCAATGAGATAGGCCACACTAATTTATGCATTTCGTCCATTCAGGTCCGCAGTTTGGATTCAAACTTGTTAAACCCGATGTATGAAGCCAGGTAATCTTTTTTATCATTCCATTACGGCAAGTATTATGGTCATCTGTTAGAAATTGTCAAATGATTGCTTTGATATAAAATTTAGAAAATGCATTCTCATGGTTATTGCTTTAAAATTTGAAAACACCAGGACACAAAAGGCTGTGGTTGAGTTCATTTGGATTGGTGGTCGGTTTCTTGGTACACCAATAGAACAGAGCATTCATATATGCGGTCAAGAGTCTCCAAGCTTATCAGTGACCAACTTGTTGGGATCCGACATTTTATGGTCGTTGAAAAAATTTGAAACTGGTGAAAAGGCAGTTGTCTTATGGGATGTCATAGCTGCATTGCGAGGGCTCAATAAATCTGCACCTGCCTATCTGGGGACTTTGATGCATAAATGGGTCTCAGATTTGTTTTCAGATGGTTCACACCATGTTTCTATCAATGCCTCATCATATTCGAGTCATGACGCGGTGTCCAAAGTCAGTTTGCGGAAGTTACAGTTACTGAACATAATTTGTAGAAAAGTTATGCTCAGAGATCATGACACGGAACCTGGTGCAGAAAATTCTAATGCTACAACTGATTTCTGGAATGATCTTCTGGTAACCAGTGAAAGAGAGCTCCGAGAAAGGCTCATGAGTTTCACCTTTCGTGTGGTCCTGAAAAGAATGTCATACTTTCTTGAGGGTGCATCTGTTGAAAACAACTGGTTTCCTGTTGGAGTCGCCCAAATGGATTCTTGGGTATCTACGACTGATGGAGAAGTGCATAAACAGCTCAGGTCTCTCAGACGTAGGATCCAAAATCTAGGAAGCAGGTACATATTACTAACTTAACTGGTTATCTATCAAGCTAATTGCATTCATGAAGGACATCAGAACTCCGACATATATTATAGCTCAGTTTCAGGGGCACTCGATATACAACAACAAAAACCTTTACACCCAAACAAAATTCTAACCAGTGGACTGACTTCTCATTAGAGAAATATATTTTCATTGAACTGTAAGATGCACAACTTAGTTATTTCCCTCTTGCAGGATCAGCTCAGTGTGTGAATACTCGGTTGAAGAAGCCTGTACCTACTGCTCCGCCCCCATCCCCTTTGAGTCGCCTGATGTAGCCGCTTGCAGCGGCAACAATCCTGCAGAAAGGCACATGCTGATAAGATGCAGGGCATCTATGCGCTTGTGCTCCGTTCTGCAGCCTGTGTGGCACTGCGTATGCTGTGGAGGAATGGTCGACAAGCTGTTGCCGGAGTCGTTCTTTACCATGCCGGCGTCCCCTTTGGATGCCGACTACGACGACTCTCTTGATCTGTCAGCACCAGCCGTCCCACTTTGCCCCTTCTGCGGCATTCTTCTGCAGAGGTCGAAGCCGGAGTTTCTGATGTCCGTCTCGCCGGTCTAGATTAGTATTTACTGGGATGGCAGCCTCCATTTGTAGCCTTAGTACATTAGTTATAGTTGAGGCTGCTTTTAGTCTGAAAGTGTAATCTGGTGTGACAAGCATGTACATGCTCATTTGATTTGTGGCGCCTGTATGATTGTGACTAGGCATAGTTTCGATCGTGCAACTTGGCACCTGTTTGATTCCTGTTAGCGCGATCAGTGCGCTCTGGAATATTAAAATAATAAACGTGGATTATTGGTACCAGCCAGTATATATTCCGCCAGGCAGAGCTGGCCGTTGCCACGCGCGCCGTCACCGGCTAGCCTGGCTTCGCTGGAGTCTGAATTGGTAGGCGGACGCCGCCACTGAACCTTCTTCCCTTTGCAGTGGCAGCCAACGGAAACAGCGTCGCTCACCACTGCAGTTTTGTCCTGGCGCGAGGACGAGACCAAAGAAGCCAGCAATTGGGTCTTGGGTGCGTCCGGCACAGGGGCCTTTTCGCATGTTGACCGCACCATCGCATCAACTAACTCCCATCATCTCCGGGCTCCCGTTCAGGTGCTCCTCGGTTCCGATCCTTCTCCCTCCCTGAGTTCTTTGGCCCCAGCCGAGAACCGATCTCGGAGCCCTCCACCGGTGCGGCGTTTGTTGCCGGCGTTCAGTTGTCGTTCGATCCAATACGCCATGGTGAAGGACAGCGTGTACTACGACATCTTGGAGGTCAGCACCGACGCCTCCACGGCCGAGATCAAGAAGGCGTATTACCTCAAGGTGCGTCAGTAATATCATATCCCTAATCGAAGGATGCAGTGCGTTCCCATTTCGTGATTTCAATTCTGTTGGCCATGTTTTGGTTTTTGAAGGCCAAGCTGGTGCACCCGGACAAGAACCCCGGCAACCCTGACGCCGCACGGAAGTTTCAGGTACGTATTGTTTCCTACTGCTCCACGGTCTTGCCTGGATTTTTTTTCCCCCCGTGCTGCTTTCTTTCTTTGTGAATGCAGAGAGGTAAGTTTGATGTGGCTACAGAATTAGGCTGTCAGAGAGGTAACAGTGCGGTGTTATATGACAAAACTCACAAAACCAATGGGATGGTCCCTCTGCAATGTGTTCTGCTTCCGACGATATTCCTATTCTACCTTCTTCTATAGAATTCTTCGCGTGGCATAGAAATAGTGCAAAAGCTAAAAACGCATTACACAAATGATTTGGGCGCTGGGAGACCTAGTTCCAGTCTCTTCATTTAATCGCATCAGCTCTGTAGACTGTAGATAGGTGGTTAGCTCGTTACGAACACTGACTTTGAACTGTGTGCTTTTACTAGGAACTAGGTGAAGCCTATCAGGTCTTAAGTGACCCGGTAAGAAAGGAGTCTTACGATAAGCATGGAAAGGAAGGGCTTCCCTCGTAAGTCCTAAATTTAATACTGGTTTGTCTGCATACTTCTACTGTTCTACTAGTTGATGGTGTCACTAAACTGCTTCTGTAATATTTCAGGGATAACATGATTGACCCAACTGCTGTATTTGGGATGCTCTTTGGGAGTGATTACTTTGAAGATTATGTTGGTCAGCTCGCGCTAGCATCTGTTGCGTCAGTAGAGATTGAGGAGGAATCAACTGCCCCAGAGGCAAGGACAAGGATTCAAGAGAAGATAAAGGTAAAGTGATCCCGTGATGATAGATTGTTTTGCTAACACAAATCTCCTTCGGTTTGGATCTCCTAAGAAAGTGTGATAAGCTAAAGTTATGGCATCGGACCAAACACATGTCTTAAGAATCTATGGCATAACTAATCCCTTCGTCTTTTATCAATCAAACGAGCCCTTAATGAGCTTACATCTTCATAACTTCTCTGAGTTCCAGGAAGTTCAAAACGAGAGAGAGCAAAAACTTATTCAGAGCCTTAAGGATCGTCTGCAGCCGTATGTCGATGGGCAGCAAGACGAGTTTGGTTTGTGGGCAAATGCAGAAGCACAGCGTTTGTCTGAAGCCGGTAAATCTAAGATCCTCTATTTTGTACTTGTTCATGATGAGTATAGACTGTAAAAAAAAAAAATTCGCGTTGAGTATCTGTTCTGTGGCTCCTTCACAACTATTGTAGTTTACGCAGAGGCTCTTTTTCGCACCTAAATTCTGAATACTATATATATATTTATGTATTTCAATTTATTATACATATGATCTTTTTTCAGCTTTTGGTGAGGCTATGCTTCACACTATTGGCTACATTTATGTTCGACAAGCAGCGAGAGAACTTGGAAAAAGTAGATTATATATGGGCGTGCCATTCATAGCTGAATGGGTAAGGGACAAGGGCCACCATGTAAAATCGCAGGTTAATGCTGCTGCAGGTACATCCTTCGGATGGTTGCATTATTTCATTTATACAGTTGAGAGCCTGATGCTTCAGTGAGTTCTTTACCCCAATTATAGGTGCAATTGCTCTAATACAGCTACAAGAAGGGATGAAGAAAATTGAGGAGGGTGAGAACAAAGAAGAGAACCTTATGAAGAGTATTGAAGAGAAAAAAGATGCAATGCTTAATTCTTTGTGGAAGATTAATGTGGTCGATATAGAATCAACACTTTCACGTGTCTGCCAAGCGGTAAGCACTTCCCTTAGGGAAATACTGTTGGGAAGGAGAGACGTCAACTGGATTGGCTAGCCACAACATATTGGTGCTAATCAATTTAAGACTCATCAACACCTTAGTTATTCAGTGATGTTTACAATACCATGTACATATGTCCATAATTCCTTCGTTACGAATAATTCAAGTAAATGAGTAATGCTGCCACCCACTTCACATTCCCTGATCTATTTCTTTTTACTTCCTCCAGGTTTTGAAAGAGAATAATATTTCCAGAGATGTTCTGAAATTGCGAGCAAGAGGACTAAAAAAGCTGGGGACAATATTCCAAGTAAGTTGTCGTTTAGTATTTTTCTTTTCTCCAGCTGGATTCTCACGAGTCGCATAGATTATAACTTACTTAATTACTTTGATTTTTCATCTCTGATGTTCACAATCCTTTTTTACCTCCTTTTTTTTTATCAGGACTGAAGTACGTTTTAATGCTTTGTTGAATGAATCTCAATAATAACGTAAAAACACCAATGTTCAACTAGAATTTAAACTGATGAAGTAGCCCCGATGTCTTCATCGTCATCAACCCGTCAAAACATGTCGTTCAAAATAGTAGAGAAAATTCAACGTCTAGATATCAGATAAAGATTCTTGTTAATTGAGGTTATTTTTAATTATTCTGGTGACTCTTTAGTAATATTCCTTGTTCATTGATTAACACAGCCTACAAACGTCAAAAACTTGCTTCTGGATAATAGGCTATCATGGTTCGTTATGGATTCTACAATAAATGTGAAACTGATTTCGAATGGCAGTCTTATGGCACCTTAAAAACAAATTTGCTTGCTGCAAATTTGTATGTTGTTTCCATTTTTACGGTTTTTAAAATAAATGTGATCAAACGAAGAGTGTGTCGGAAGCCCAAACCGTGTCCACGCTCCTTTGGCACATGGTCTTCCTATGCGCCTCGCGCATTTGGAATGAGCGAAACGTTCGAGTCTCTCGAAACACGACGGTCACCACAGCCGTCTTGGCCAGCAGATTATGGACGAAGCGATGCTTTGGAGCTATGATGGGTTGCTTCGTCGATCGGTTTTCTTAGTGGTCGGTGTTTTTCGTCATATGAGTAGTCTCCATCAACCTGGTGTGTTAGGGGTAGGAATAGTTTTCGGTAGCTTCCCTTCATTGTGTCAGTAGTCGGTTTTGTACAGATGTGCGTTAGCCGCCCCGCCTGTCTGGCGCGGTGGTGTGAGGTGCATTGTAAACTCTATTTTTTTTAATGAAATACGTGCGTTGTACGTTCTCGAAAGAAAATAAAGAGCGTGTCAAATGTGAGTTAGATAGCCCACCGCTAGACTACCCAACCAACTATAAGGAGTTGAACCCTGTTTTTTTGTCTTAGAGTAACCAGTAGCCTTGGGAAACAAATACTCCTACTTGAAACTATTTCATTGGTCCTCAATTTGTATTTCCTGCTCCGGGAATTTACCACACTGTTAGTTTTGTTTTAAAAACTTATTGCTGTTGCTTTATTACTGTCTGCTATCCATCGTCAGCGTGGCAAGCAACAAAAAGTTGCTTGGTTTCGATTGTTTTCACCACACCGTGTCTCCATTCCCTTTTTCCATGCAAATCCAGGATGCAAATTGTAACTTGGGAATCCCTTGTGAAACCAGGGTGCGAAATCAGACTACAGGCGCGAAAACAGCCTGCGTGTTGAAGATGGCAGAGAAGAAGCGACACCGTCGCAGTGAGGACAAACCTGGATAACCCTGCTTGCCGCTCTCCTTCATCCATCCCGAGCGCCGCCGACCACGGCCAAGAGGAGCGGCCACTGTTCTTGGTTTGAAGATTTTGTATAAGGGCAGAGCATTCTTCATTCTTGGTATATGTACACTGTATTCGCTTTAATGCAATGCAAAAATGTCGAGAAATATCACTGATTTTGGATGGTTGCGGTCTGATGCTCGAAATTTCTGGTATACGTACAATGTGAATGCTCACGTAGTGCTACGTCCTCACCAAGAACGTTCCAGATCAAACAAACGTGGCGCCGCTGTGACACGCGCCGCGCGCTCGTCATTGCCGTTTTGCATGCGCGCCCGCGTGTCCTCCTGCACATGCTAATAAGCCCGTCGCCGTGTTCCTCGTACCTTTATATACAAGCGCATCGATGCCGCCAACATCATCATCCCCTGCAGCAAGAAGACAGAACAACCGACGCGCAGCCACCGTCTCGCAGAGGAGAGAAGCTAAGCAAGAGGGCAATGGAGGAGTACGCCGGGGAGTACGGGCACCCGTACCCGCGCGTGGACAAGTACGGGAACCCGGTGCCGCCGGTGGACCAGTACGGCAACCCCATCCCGAGGGAGCCGCCGGCGACCACCGGCGGGCTGGGCGGCATAGACGACGCAGCGTACCAGCACGAGGGCGAGGGCAGCGGCGTCACGGCCCCGGGTGGCGCGGCGGCCACGGCGTATCCTGGCGGTGGTGGTGTCGGCCCTGGTGAGACGGCACTTGCGTACGAAGGAATGGTTAGCAGCGGTGGCGGCATCGGCTCCGCGACGGCCGGCATGGGCGCCGCCCAGATCCAGCCGACCCGGCCGGAGAGGGAGGAGCACACGACGCTCGGCGAGAAGCTGAGGCACTCCGGCAGCTCCAGCTCAAGCTCGGTAACTTGTTTCTTTCCAGCCACGGGTCATGTTGTGTGCTCATTAGTTTGGTGGCTCTGGTCCAGTTGATCTGATGCGTTGTTATATTGACGCACAGTCCTCTGAGGACGACGGGCAAGGCGGGCGGCGGAAGAAGAAAGGCATCAAGGAGAAGATCAAGGAGAAGCTGCCTGGCAGCCACAAGCACGAGGGTGGGCACGCCGTGCCGGCGGCGGCCGGTGGTACGACGGGGACGCATGCAGCGGGGACGCACGAGAAGAAAGGCATCATGGAGAAGATCAAGGACAAGCTCCCAGGGCACCACTGAGCTTGGAGGAAGCTCAGTTCGGAGACGTGTTCTGATCCGTAGTTGTGCACGTTCCGTGCGTGCCCTGTGTAAAAGCTCTGTAGCGCGGATTAGAAGTTGTGCTGTTAGCTTGTAAGATACGGAGTTATCTCGTGGACGTGCGCTTGCTTTCGTCGAGGCCAAGGTTTGAATTGGCCCCCCAATAAATTAGGGTATAGAGAGAGGCTGTTATGCATCATGGTGTACGTGTTTTTATATGTACGGTATTGTATTGTGTTTGGGAGTGAAAAGATGGATCTTTCATCAGCACCAAAAGATCGGCAAGCGTCGCTAATTAGCCGCTTCGAGAGGGGACCAATTGCCGGCTGCCGCAAGAACTTCAGGAACAATGCTGGATATCGATATACCGCTGCCAGACCGGCCCGTGAGAGAGAGGCACGGCTCGTGGGTGGCGCGACGGACCGGCAGCCCAGAGGGACAAGAGGCCCATCTGTTTCAGTTACACCCGCACGGCCGCCACAGCGGTGATCAGATCGACGAGAATCGCGTTGCTCCGGTGCGCCTCACCGCTCGCCCTTGGACCATGCGCCGCACTCGCATCTGCATGTCGCGCCTGCGCCGTGGAGCGGCAACAGCGCGCGGGATCCCCAGCCGCCGGGCAGCCTCTGGGCTCCAGAGCCAGAGCCTGTCCCGAACGAGCGCGGGACACCCCGACGGGTCTCAATCAATCATCGCGGTCCGACCGGGGCGCGCGCCGGCTAATATTATCTCGCGCGCGGCTGACCCGTGCTCTCGTCATAACGCTCCCCGCGCCTGGACCCTGAGAGAGATCGTTGATTAGCCAGGCCAGTGCGAGACAGATCAGCTTCGCTAGCTCATTGTTGCCTCCGATTAATCCAACTCCAAGCTGGTCCCCCGATGATGTCTGCAAAAGTTAACAGGCCGGAGGTGTTATCTATGTTTGATGTTCTTCTACGTCCACGCCTCCTCCAACAGTTCTACTTCCGAGACGTCGGTGTGGGGGCGACGATTTGCACCTGATGATGTCTTCTTGAAGATCCTGATCGCGCCGGCCGGCCCCTCCGTTTTGACAGCTTTTAGGACTCATGTTCCGATTTCAGACACGATGTTCACGACGATGTTTCCGGCCATCGTCGGCCGTGCGGTGTTCGTGTCGCCAGCTGCAGCCAAGTTGTTGACATCAAGCTAGAAAAGCCATCTATCATGGCTTCATCCGACATTGTTGACGGACTCATATCGCATCATTTAATACGTTATTATCACGGGCCATCAATCGCTAAATCTTGTTTATATAGAGAGGGAAAAAAACAACGTAAGCGTTGCGGTCCGTCCGGTTTCGTAGAAACGCAGGTACGTAGCAATTCCAGAGAGTCAGCAAAGTGGCTCACGTCTTTCTTTAATTCCACTACTCTATTCGCCCGCTTTTCCACGCCAAACACCGCTAAATTATTATTCGGCTCCACGGTAGTGCCACACACATGTACGAGTCGACCTTTTAGCGAAAGCGGAGCTTTGGAGGAGATAAATTAGGTTACAAGCTAACAGCAGCATTAACAACAAGCGCTCAGTACTACTCACTCTCAAAACAAATAATTGAAATTGACTAGCATGGCAGCGGGTGCCGCAGATGCCAGCCATGTACCTATCTTTCTCGTTGCTTTCGTAGGACACAAATCAAGGAAAGCTGAATTGGGACAGCGAACTGCGTGAGCAATTAGTGATAGAACCTTCTGATTGTTTCAGGAAATAATGTAGAGGTTTCTTCAGTGAGAGTATAGCAAATGACGTGAGTAGATACAGGAAGTAAGAAACTTATTCTTACAAAACCTTAATAATAGCAACTACACTGTGTTTACAACTCTATATACGTATGCCTTTATTTTACACATACAGCTGAAAACATAAAAACAAAGAGGTTTGTTAAGGAGTAAGGACTAGAGAGGAAATGAACAGAGTACAGTCTCTAAGCTCCCGGTTGGTCTTTTGTCCTTGTGTAATTAAAATGCCTTTGAGATCGAACAGTATATGTATATACGGTACTTGCCAAAATCCAGAAAAAAGCCTCGCTCAGAAGAACTCGAGGTTGAACTCGCCGATCACCGCGCCGCGGCTGATGTCGAAATCGAAATGCGGCATGCTCTGCTCCTGCTGGCCGTGGCAGGGAAGCAGGAACTTGTGCTCCATCGCCTCCCCGTAGCCGTCGACCTTGCTCTCGGAGCCCCAGTTCAGCGGCTCGCCGTTGTTGTTCACCTCCGGCGCCGCGCAGGTCCAGTTGCTGCTGTTGCTGGAGCTCTCGCCGTAGCCCAGGTTCTCCGACACGTCCAGCACGCTGCTGTAGTCCACGAACCCGCCGCCGGTCGTGACCGCGTCCGACTTGCCGCCGCCGAGGTGGCAGTACAATGCCTCGGCCGGCGCGTCGAAGCTGCCGCCGAAGCTGTCGGTCAGCGGGAACGGGTCGAACACCTGCTGCTTCAGGGCGAAGGCGCTGCCGTCGGCGGCGGACGCGGCCGGCTGCTTCTGGTCTTCCGATGTCGCGGCGTTGCCGGAGATGGGCTTGTGGGTGCTGGGGTCGATGCCGTTCTGCCGCAGCTTCTTCTTGAGGCAGCTGTTCCAGAAGTTCTTGATCTCGTTGTCGGTCCGGCCCGGCAAGTGCGACGCGATCTGCGACCACCTGATCAGGGAACGCCGAAAAATTGCGCGTTAGCAAGGATTGATTATTTCCACTGCATTGCGAACATGAACATTGAGAAAATGTGTTGCCGTACCTGTTCCCGAGGATCTCATGCAGGCCGACGATGGCGTCCTCCTCCTGCTGCGAGAAGCTGCCCCGCTTCAGGTCGGGGCGCAGGTAGTTGATCCAGCGCAGCCGGCAGCTCTTGCCGCACCTCTGGAGCCCTGCATATATAAGCAGAAGGGGAATGCCAGTTAGCAACATGACACAAGTGTAGAGTGTGGGATTGCCATGAGAGAACTAGCTAGAGCGCATAGAGGTGAATGCGTGCATGCCTGCGAGCTTGGGCACGGAGCTCCAGCACCCGACGCCGTAACGGATGATGTGGTTGTAGAGCTTCTCGTCCTCCTCGGGAGACCAGAGCCCCTTGCGGAGCTTCTGCTGGACGCCGCCGCCGGAGCTGCCCGGGTGCCGTCCCATTCCCGCCGCTCGCGTTTCGATCGATCGACCGACGCGCCCGGGCGAACGAACAGCTAGTGATCTCGATGGATGGTCTACCTAGTCCGTCGGGATGCGCGACGGTTCGCTCGTCGCCTATCTGCCGAGAGCGGCCGGGGTATATATGGGGAAGCGTGCCCGGAACTGCTACACAAGTACGGGAGAGAACGGCGAGAGGGTGAAGCAGCGATCAAGTGGGTTTGAAGCAAGCCCGCCAAGGAGTGTGTGTGTGCCAGAGAGAGAGAGAGAGAGAGCGCAGTGGATTGGAGCTCAAGAATCAAGATACCTGCGGTTTGTGGGAGAAGCTTTGGTGGGATTAAAAATGGTGCGGTGCTCGCGCGGGGGGAGCGAGGTAGCTAGGAGAGGTTCACAGAGTAACTAACTACTACTCCTGCTAGCTTAGTGTAACACAGCGAAGAGCCAGAGAGAGGAAGAGCTCGTGTCAAGCGTTCTGGCCCACGCCGACAGTGCTCGGAAAAGACCGAGGAAAAAGCCGGGTTAGCTGGAGATATGAAGAAGATTTTCCCATCACGGCACACGGTCTATGTGGAGCCGTGCATAATTAACCAGAAGATTCATCTATCAGAGGCTCGCGATTACTGGACCTAGTATAAAATATCACAGCACCTGTGTCCTGACCGTGTGCCGTGGCCAGCGAGGTTCATCAAACCGGAAACATGCATGGACGATGCTGCGTTTTCATCAACACGGCCAGCACGGAAACGGACGCACGTACGTGCGCCATGCTACTTAGTTTAACGGCTTAACCATGCATGCTTCTCTTGGTTTAAAATCGCTAATCGTACCAACCTGGCCACGCCAACTAGCTTGCCGACCGTCGCGGGTTCGTGATCGATCAGTCCGTCGGCGGTGGTCGGAGCGTGAGAGCCTTTTGAGCTTGAAAAAGCGCGGCCGCCTGTCGAGGACGTATTCGGGCGTGTAAACAGGGCGCTGTTTTTCCTCGGATGAGGTTAACCGGGATCACTGTCTCGCCGATCCTGGTGCCGATGCTGTGCTGTGCAGCCGCCGACAGTTTCAGCTATAGCGTCGGCCCCGCGCCCTGCCGCGCGTGCACAGCGTCGGCCCGGGACATGGGAACGGGAGGAAGAAGGGTGAACCACGGCAGGTGGTGTAGTATATGCGTGTGGAATTATTCGTTTTTTTCTAAGACATGTTTGGTTCAAATACGTCTCGAGCTATGACACGAGAAACGTCAGTTGTCACAAGGTCAATTTGACACAACGTCTCTCGTCTTCTCAGGATGTATGTGTCAGAATCTTGTGGCCAAGCAAGGTAATCTTCGGTTCATAACATACTCTCTCTCTCTTTCTCTCTCTCTCTCCTCAAAAAAATATACGGGATACACACACCTGCTTTTGTCGTATGATGGCTTTTTTATGTGCCCCTCTTTGTTACGTATGGAGGAACGTAGCTTTGATCAATACAACTTAAACACTCACAACGCACGCACATTCATCCTTATGACCGTACATACGTAAATCTTACTACTATGAGTATCTCGCCTACCGCTGAAAGCACAAAGCCGTTAAATTCTAAAAAATTCGCTCCCACCGGGAGTCGAACCCAGGACCTCAGGTGCTACCGAGGCTCTTGTAACCACTAGGCTACAGGCCCTTTCGCTTTAATCTTGCATGTGAGCCTTTCATTGTATTTTCCATCTACCATAAGGTTAGTTACTTCTCATATTTCATACGTGAGATGGATTTTTTTTTCAATAGTAACAGAGGTGGACCTGAATAATGTATAGGGGTATTTTTGTTAACAATTATCGTAAGGACAATGGTGGGTCATTGATAAATATATAGGAGTCAAACTTTTAGTAATGGCAATTGGTGGGCAGCTCATAAACAACTATAGAGTGAATGTTAGGTTAATGTGGTGGTAATCACAGTCGCGGGTAATTCGTAAACAGCCCTAGGGATACTTTAGATTAATATTTACATAATAGCGTTGTGGACCATTTTTCATTTCCCTTTTTTATTAACATGGTAATTTCTATAATTTAAGAGTGGACGTGAGAGTTTCTCTTTTAGCTAAATATTAAGATAATAAATGCCCATATCTAAATCAACTTATATATATTATGGATTGGAGTATTATTATGAATGAAAAATGATATACCTGAATCCTTGTTTTCCTAAACGGAATTAAACTCCGTTTAAACAACGTTTGAACGCTAGACAAGTGACCACCGTTTATGTCTAAACAGTTGTTTAGACAGATTTAAACGCTAAACGATGGTCGACCGACTGCCTACTGTTTACCGTCTAGGAAAACATTGACCTAAATTCGTAAATAGAAAGTATGCAAACATACTTTGATCATGGTGGACATGGACACACTACTTTGATCATCAATTATTAATGTGAAAATATGCAAAACATAGAAGTGATTTTTACAAAACCACTATTTATAAAGGCAATATATATAGATATACAATTTTTTAAGTGCAATCTAAATAATTTAATATGATGAAACTTGCGTTCTAGAAACAAGGCTAAAAGATGAAAGTTACCATTAAAAAGTAGTAGAAATTACATACATACTAACCGCTTTGGTCTCATCAGCTGAAAGAAAAAGGCTATAAAGAAGCACAACATAATTAACCCGGGGGTCCCAGATAGATACTCCATATTACTGAAGAACCAAACGACTGGTACGCACCTGACAATTTTGTACTACCAGAGGGAGAAAAGAGAGATACAGATGTTCAGTTCTACAAAGCGGATGGAGTCGTACGTGCGTGCCTTGAGAATGCCGGCGATCAATTGTGCAATCATTCAGCTTTCAGCACACTAAAAGCGAGGGCCCTGATTTAACAAAGTCGCTCAACGGAGCATCATGCAGGAGAATCCGCACTTAGCTCGCACGCCAGAAAAAAACAATGCCAAAGGTAGCAATGCATGATCGAGTTGTATGTGTCCACTTTTTCCAAATTCTCTATACTTTAATCAGTGAGTGCAAGAAACTGAACTTGTCGTGGGCATTTCGTAGATGAACAGATGACGCTATATTATCAGTGCTACATGATCTTATTGCCAAATTGTTATTTGCACGAGCCACATGCGGAAACATAACGATCTTGCTGTATCTACTTATTTAAGCGCACATGTACCGGCGATTAGTACTAGTACCCCTTGTTAGTGTAACTTGAAGACTAGTGCCCAATGATGGCAACGACTTGTATAGTGTATAGCATGGCGAGAGAGAGAGAGAGAGAGAGAGAGAGAGAGAGAGAGAGAGAGAGAGAGAGAGAGAGAGAGAGAGAGAGAGAGAAGGCTTGCAACCGCAAAGGATCGTCGACAATGATGTAGCGGAGGATATGTCCGTGGGAGCTGGGAGAAGGCTAGCGTGCGTCGGAGAAAGCATTCAGGTTTGCGTAGCACGGAGACCACCCGCGCGCACGTCCGTAAGCGTTTGGTGACCTATCAGGATCGCGCTTAGCGTCCAGCCTGCGGCTGTACTGCTCCGTCTAGTTAGAGTTTAGTTAGGGACCGAGCTATTCAGCTATAGGCCCTAACGGTCGTGCACTTGTGCTCTGTCTGTGTCTCAGCTCTGCAACTTCATGCATGGACAATGAAGTACCATGCATTCACTTCATTGCCGGCCAGCTGTGTGATCTCGTCGTGTGTTGTTGCTTCGGAGATTTGCAGCATGTTCGCTTCGCTGCGATGCAGCCGTTTTACTGTAGCGGCTGCTGAAGAAATAACTGCGAACACTGTAGCGACTGCTGAAGAAATAACTGAAACACTGTAGCTGCTGCAAAACAGCTGTTGCAAAGCAGCGAGGCGAACAGACTGTTGGACAAAACACTTGCCGGAGTGGGCATGCTTGTCCCCACTTAATTCAAGTGGAGTGGTTTGGAATTGGATGAATGGTGGTATGGTACTACTTGTGACTTCTCGTATTATCGATGATAGATTGCTGGACATTTCTGTGGGTTTCGTTGGGAATTTTGACTTTAGTAGCAAAGTTAAATGCTGAAGTGCTAAAGCACTACTACGCCAATAATTGATATTTTTCCGGGTCAACCGGCATGAGTGAAACTGAAGATATTTCAATATCATTTTGCTGAACCGGGCATTGGCCGCATGTACCGTTTGGAGCAATGCTGTTTCTCCATTTCTTACTTCACCATGGCAGGCAGGTTTTCTCTTTCAATCGGGGTAGCCGCAACAGTAGTAGTGGTTAAAAGACAAGCCGGCCTCCTCCTCCTTTTTTTTTTTTTTTTTTTTTGAGACCGACAAGCCGGCCTCTTTCACCCACAAGCACAAGGATTGAAAGCGCAGGAAAAGGTGCGACAGTTACATGCATGCACACAATGTGTTGACAACTTGTATCCCCCGGCCGTCCATTCCCTTTTGTACCTGTTTATTTCTTCAAGGAAACTCTAGTTTCAGTACCGAGCTGGTAGCCGCACGGACACCTGCTACGTCCAGCATGCTGTACTGGTAAGTCTCTGGTAGCAGCCGGCGTTAATTATACCGGAGTTCAGAGACGACGAGCAGAGCAGTACAGAGAAAGGAAAGAAAGACCATGGAGCACTGAGAGTGTTGCAAATAAAGCAATGCCGATGCCACTTGCACGGCCGTTGCAGCACTATGACTACGTACGTGGAAGTCTGAACCGTGCATGGCACGTAGAAAGAACAACCCACAACTTTGCTAGTTACCAATTACCGCAAGTGCGGCGTGTCTCCATTGTGGGCAAGGTAAAAGGATCCCTCAGGATTCTCCAGCACCTGAGGCTTGATCCTGACATGCCGCCTCTAGAAAGGAACACAGAAAAAAAGTGGCAAACAAACAAAGAAGGGAACGCGACCCAAAAAGGGAGCTAGAGCGAGCGAGGAACGCATCATGGTGGCTCCTCTTTGAAGTTATGCAAGCCCGAAGCGAAGCAGCTTAGTGGCCGCATTACACATCGGATTACGCACATACGGAGCGGCACAGCCACACGTCGCCGGTTTATTCATCCCCACGTCGCTGCCTGCTCCCGCCACGAGCCCAGGAGGGGTTGTTGGTGCGGTGTCGCCGCCGCTGCTGCTGCGACGACGAGGAGGGAGGGAAGAGGGAGTTAGAGGCTGTTGCCATCACAAAAGATGGCGTGATGTGCACTTGCCTTGCATGAGTAACTCGCATGATTGAGCTGTTTCTGTTTGCTCGCCACAACGGAAAGCGCCTCCCCAAGCCATGCAAACCAAACCGTGCACTAATTAATTCCCCACCTAATTTAGACCTTCTTTTCGTGTTAGGAACCTTTCTTTTTTTTGAAAAACTTGCTCGTTAGGACATAGGATGATGCTGGGATAGCTAGCACTGTTCCTTTTTTTCTTCGCTTTCGTGCTCTCACGGCACATTGAAAGATATGGGCTAAGATCGCCCGTGGCTAGCTAGAACTAGTAGCATTCTAGCAACATGCTACAGCCAGCGAGACGAACTGACGAAGCAACGAGCCAAACCAGTGGTTTGGAGTGCAGAGAGCTGTGGAGTTGCTATATATTTGAGGTTTCCAATGTGGAGTTATTGATGGTATTGGTATGTGAAGTTTGTTGGATTCTCGTTTTCTCCAGAGAAGTTTGTTTGGTCGCCTGCGTGCTCTTTTTCCAAGCTTGGATTCAGCTCATGATGCATGCAAAGTAGGGTAAAGATATACGGTCTCGTCCTGCATGTCATTACTGCATCAGAGAGGCAGCATGGTGAACTCAGAAAAACTTATGGGTAAAGCTAGTAGGACGGCGGCACACAATACGTACTGCTTGAAGGGCATGAATAGGGACGAAAATACAGAAGCTCCATCCCCAAATAAATTTATCTTTAGAGTTGATCAAAGTCAAAATAGTTTGATTTTGACCAATTCTTGAAATGAACATATTGTGAGACAGATGTAGTATGTTCAATCCAAGCTCGTGCTTTGTGGAGGGAGCACAAGAACACACACACACTTGACGGGAGAAATATCTTATTTTCTGGTCATATGAGAGATCATTGCAGAATAAGTGGGTTGCCTCGTTAGCTTATTTGCCATTGCCAATCTTTCTACCATATCATTGGGCAAAGCATTGGCAATACAAGGTGCAACACATGAGAAAAGGTGACTTGCTTCATGATTACATGTCTGCCGCGCATTTTTCTTCTGCCTTGCGGCCTCGGATATATTTTTGCCGGCCGACATATGCCAAAGCCACTGCACGCTCTGCTCTTGCTCCTCTGTCATGTTTGATGTTTTTGCTCAATCCATGTTGCACTACTTTCTCACATGCCGCATGCATGGTCAGATACAGTGGTTTAGTTCCTTTGGACGTTCCTTTTATTTTCAATTGACACAACTTTTTTTCCCCCGTTTGTGCAATGTGATCAGCAGGGTCGGTAGGCTGGATCGCCCCCCTCCTCTTCCGAGGGTCCCATCTGTGCATATTTTTTTCACCCCATTTGACATGACCTTCTTCTTTGTTCTGTTGCTGTGATCAAAAGTTGTGACCCCGAATTCCATGCACCCGTCATGTCAAAAAAGGCATCATTGCATCAAATGAAAACTGAAAAGTACAATGACAACGGAACCAACTTAGTGTGAATAATCTTATCTAGAATATATTAAACCATCGTAAGGTGGTCGCAAAATCTCGGCATGACATGGCCACCTGCTTCAAAGGAAGTTTAGTACACGTAGAGCGAGGAATGCGTAGAGTTGTTCAGTACGTAGCACACTTCGTCGCACTTAAATTTTGGCAGTCGTAGTGAGAGGAATGCGAGAGAAAGTACATTGTTCCCTCTTTTCACGATAATAAAAGAATTAGTTTTCTCCCACAGTTTTGTTATTTTGATAACTAATACCCTCATACACTCCCTGTACCAATTGAAAGCAAAACAGCCCAGATGACATTACGTCCAACAACTCCTCTATAACGCGCTACGTACTGGTACGTACATGACACACTCGAAGTAGGAGGGACGTCAATCGTCAAAGCAGCACGGAGCATCGGTTGATCATCGCGTCCACGTACAGTACAAGCTAGGCTACGTTCGTCGTCAGCAGCAAGCCTAAACGGCAGGGCATTTGTAGTAGTAACTGTCGTCGTGAATAGCATAGAGAGCGGTCGGTACATGCATAGCATAGAGACAAGACATGAAAGGATGGAAAAAATAACAACAGCGCACCAGCACAGGGTATTCTAGTTCTTGCTTAAAACGAACACCTGCCAAAGGCACTATTACTGCCTCCAACCGATCGATCCGTGCCCGAATCCGGAGTTCCTCTCGGTAAAAGCGTGGACAACGACGCCGGCGCGCGGCGGCGTGTAGCGCTTGTCTCGCGACTCGCACGCGTGCCATGCATCCGGCCGGACGGCGCCCGGCCGCTGCCTCGTGCTGTAACTGGCTCTCGTTCTAGTAGCGTTCTATCTCAGCTGGATTCACACACGAAAACAACTGCCGTGATGGGGACAAATCGCGCCTCCGAGCCGTTGGCTGCATGCGGGATCCAACGACTTCGTCGTTCGCTTGCCGAGCGCGACGTCCGAACCGTACGCCTGCACACGGGTGGCCCGTGGCGCCCAGCTCGTGCGCACGTACGTACGTCGCCGGCGCATCAACGGGTTCCCGGATTCGTTAATCACGGTCCCGTGGTGCACTGCAAATTTACATCCGTCTTTGTTTTGTTAGCAATATATAGCTGGGACTATTAGTTCTTCATCGATGGTCTGACATTTCAACGTCGTCGCTGTACCGCGTGTTGTGAGATATTCCACCTAGGTAAAATGGCTACACACGGACACGGAGCGGAGTCGGGGACGTCAGTCACCGATGCCCTCGATGACTCGCGACTGACGCGACGACGATGCAGTGAAGCTAGCTAATTAAGCTAGCGTGCGTGTCGCCACCTCCGGCGCCTTTCGACGTGTCGGGCGGCATCAGGCCCTGCATGGCGCACTCACAAGGTTGACCTGCGGGGACGCTAGTGTCGGCACCCGGCCGGGCCGAGAGCCGTACGTGCACCACACAAGGATTACGAGTGCTCTTCGCGGATTCCTTCCGGGAGCCAACGTGCGGGCAGAACGCGCCGAACCGCGTCCCCTCATAGATCGCGTCGCCCCCGCCGCTTTCGCAGCTCTGCCCAAATTTAACTTGCACGCTCTCTCGGAAACGGGTGGCCGGGGGCTTTGGGAGTGCGCGCAGGATGTTGATGCTCCTATGCTGTTACGTGCCGAGCCGTCCTGAATCGTTAGTTGCCGTGACTTAATCGTAAGTTAGTTTATTTTCTGTGATGGAACAGTATCGATCGCACTCTTAATCCGTTGATCCCGTTGAATCGATCAGCGTCGGAGGAGGTCTGCGTCACAGGGAAGGCACTTACGTACAATGGCTGCACGGCCAGGATTAAGTGTTCGATAAACACATCGGTTTGCAGATCGTAATCAGGCCCGCGAGGATCATTGACTTGGATGTCACGTTAAGGGCGATTACCTGCCGTCGATGACATGGCGCTGACTGTACCCAAACATGCAAGTAACTTTTTTTTTGCGGGGAAAAAACATGCAAGTAACTGTGCAGCGCAGATACATGCAAGGTGGTAGTTTTGATTTCTTGGACCTCTTTCGACCTTCGGATCACTCGCTTTACCTATGAGACCCAGACCCGTTGCGTCGTCGTGTACTCGTGTCTCGGTCGGTGTCCATCTCAGGCTGTCGCCTCGGGGAAAAAAATATAGATATGCATTTTCTATAATCCATTTTGCGGTACAGGTAAATTCCATCTCGCAGTGATAGCTGGGGTAGCTTCACTTTTAGCCACTGTGCTCTTTTTTTTCCAACATTGCACTCCGCTCCTTCCTTCTGCAACTAGCTTACTGTATGTTCAACAGTTCAGGCTCGTTCGTAAAAAAAGAAGAAGAAGAAGAAGAAGAAGAAGAAGAAGAAGAAGAAGAAGAAGGAGGCTGTGAAATGAAAAGGGCCTAACTGTAGCATCTCAGGGATCTCAAAAAAAAAAAGACAGTAGCATCTCAGGGCCATAGCCCAGGAGCACAAACATGGGCTTACAAAAACTTGTAGGGCCGGATACTTAAATTTAAGTAGCTCTTGGGCGGCCCTAGCAAAAACTTAAATTGGCGGAACTTGCAGGCTTGCAGCAGGGACTGGACTATTTGACCAGCAGCAATCTGTTTGGTGCTTGGGGTGGGCGTGGGCTCTGACCCAATACAGGATATCTTTACCATACAAAACAAAACCGAGTTGGTGGTGAATGGTGGTGGTGGTCCGTCGCCCTGGCGTATGCCTCACCGCGCCGACAGGTGGGCCAACCTCCCACTCCCCTGCGCAGATTATCAGGGCCACCGACATTGCGCACCTCCCGTCTCCAAGGAAAAGAAAAAAAACTCGAGCCCCTCGGCTCCGGACTCGGCCGTCTCCCTCCAGATCCGAGCTCGTGCCCCTATCCGCCGTCGCCGTGCTGTTCCCCTCCCCCGCCTTCCTCCCGGGCGCGGCCCAGCGTAGCCTCCGTCCTTGGCAGCTCTTGCTCTTCACCTCCGCTCCGCCGACCGCTCTGTCGTTGCCGCGGACTGAGGCCTCCGCCCACATAATCGAGCTGCTACTGCCACATACCTCTTCGTAGTTCAGCACCAATGATTTAGGCGACAGCAAAGAGATTGGACAACAGACAAGAATGAGGCCATGATGGAGCTACGCTTGTGCAAGTCGAGGCCCTCGCCGCCTCGCAGGAAGAAGCTTGTTCCGATTCATGTTGCAAATTTGCAGGCAATTTGGTGTGATTGTGAAGCGATTCATGTGAGCACGTTGCAATTTTGCAGGCAATGGGGAAAGGATACCGTGCGGGTTCCCGGAAACTTCTCGATATGGGCCAAAATGTCATTACGTCTGATTTTGGGTTGGTCCATAGTGCCACCATTTTAGTGTTTCAATTTTCTCAAAACTGATATAGTATATAGTATATTTCATCTTAAGTTCTAAACAGCAGGATTTTGTGATCGCAAAAAAAGCAGAATTTTGTCTCAACCGTAGCAGAGCACGGGCATTGTGCTAGTTACCAAACATGTTAGGCCTTTGCCTTGGCGTAAAGATTAGCACTGCCATTTCAAAAAAAGAAAAAGAAAAAAAAAGGATTAGCCCTTCAGCATCTAGCAGGGACTTCTATTTGACTATTTCCTCTCGGAAAAAAAAGCAGGGACTTCTATTCCTGGATCACTCCTGCAGCACGGCAAAAAGAGAGTACCGAACGTCGCGTCAACACAAGTCCACGTTGCAATGGCTGAAAGTTACCGTCGATATATGCTCGTGCCAACTCCAGCTACCGTTGGTGGTAGTATGGCTCTTCGTAGCAGAAAATTCCAGACAGAGTTCAGGGCCAAAATTAGACAGAGTCGTGTCAGAGAAAGAGTTTCGCAACCGAAAGGAGAAAATGAGGTCGTGATGGTGCGTACCGCATCTACAGAGACGTGCAACCTATAGAGGAGAGTTCTGGTTCCTCCTTGTCAGCCTCATGGATCAATTCTTGCTTCATTAGTTACAGTTGACACATCGGATGAGACTTTAAAATCTGAACCCAGTCATCTTCCTTGACATGCACAAGTTGTGCCACAGAAGATAACCTAAAACGAACCCGTTTTCTTCTCAAACATGAATATGATCACAATGTTATCAGACACACTTCCTCCAAGGACCTGGTTGTAATTTGGATGTTTAAAAAAATCGAGTACTGCTACTGAAAGTCTGTAAGACTTATGCTAGTTAACCTCGGTGAAGTTAGGCCATCTGCGCGGCATGACCCGGACCAGCCGTTTTACTTAGCACCTAAAAAAAAACCAAACACAAGCCAGGGCTGAATCCATTTTCTTCTCAAACATAAATATGGTTACAATGTTATGAAACACGTGACACTTTCCTCCAAGGACCCAATTGTAATTTGGGCGTTTAAGAAAATCAAGTACTACTGCTGATGAAAGTCTGTAAGAGTTATGCTAGTTAACCTCGGTGAAGTTAGGCCATCTGCGCGGCATGACCCGGACCAGCCGTCTTGCTTCGCACCTAAAAAAAACCACACACAAGCCAGGGCGCCAGAGCCGGGAGGAAGGAAGCACGGCGGGAAGGGAGACGGCCGGTTAGGCCAACCATTTCATCCTCCACTCTTCCCGCCAAAGCAAAGCCGTTAGATTATTGGTCACCATCCCGAACCCGACTCGCCTCCCCGCCCTCCCCACCATTTATCCTTGGACTAGAAAACGTGCCGCGCCCAATGCGCCCTCCTCCGGCCTCCCCTGCCCCACCACGATGCGGCCGCCTTCTTCTTCCTCTTCGTCGTCGACGTCGGCCGGCGCGCCGGCGCAGGGAGGCGTCGGCGGCGGCAGCCGGGCGTCGGCGTTCACGATGCGCGCGGTGGCGCGCATGTCGAGGGCGCGGTGGTTCATCTTCCTGCGCCGGGTGTACCAGTACCAGAACGGGCCCAGGTCCGACCTGGGCTCCAACCCCTTCAACTCGCCCGCCTGGCTCGCCCTCGAGCTCGGCGTCATCGTCGCGCAGATGGTCCTCACCACCGCCGTCGTCGCCTCCTCCCCCAAGGAGCGCCCCGCGTGGCCGCTCCGGGTCTGGGTCGCCGCCTACAACGTCGGCAACGTGCTCAGCCTCCCGCTCCTCTATTGGCGCCACCGCCATTCCGCCGCTGGCGGTCGCGGCGACGCGCTCTCCGACGACCTCGAGATGCACGGCGCCAATGGCGCTCTGAGGTACGCCAAACTTAGCGTCTCTGTTCGTTTTCGTTGCAGCGTTCACCAAGCTGTTCCAGAGATTGATTGATTTCTCGACGCGGATTCAAATTTTCTGTGCGGCGGATCGATCCATGCAGGAACAGCTCGTATCTGATGAACAAGGCGCGGGCGTTCCTGGAGCTCTTCTTCGCGATGTGGTTCGTGATGGGCAACGTGTGGGTGTTCGACGCGCGGCTCGGCTCGTTCCAGCGCGCGCCGAGGCTGTACGCGCTCTGCATCGGCCTGCTCGCCTGGAACGCCATCGTCTACTCGCTCCCGTTCCTCCTCTTCCTCCTGCTCTGCTGCTTCGTCCCCATGGTCGGCTACGCGCTCGGCTACAACATGAACTCGGCCTCCGTCGGCCGGGGCGCCTCCGACGAGCAGCTCGCCGCGCTGCCGCGGTGGCGCTTCAAGGAGCCCGACGTGCCCAGGGACCGGGAGCTCAACGATCAGGTGAGTTAAATTTGTGTTTCGTGTGAGCATTTACGCCGTGTTACAGTTTCATATCAGAAATGATCATTCTAGCAGCTAGCAAAATAGGAACGGCTTGGAGTGGAAACGGTCCGAGACTCATGGAACAATTTGGCGAAACAAATGATTGGTGAACTCAACCATATGCCGGAATAGGATATCCCAAAAGTGATAAACGTGCGAACAAACCTAGAACATGCTCCCTTTTTGGATGACGCTAAAGATAACAAGTACTAACTTTACCTTTTTGGATGCTTCCAATAATAAGCACCTCGTTTCCTTGCTAATCCTAGCTAACTGATATCATGGCGAATCCCCGCAGTGGACTGCTTCAACTCATGCATGCACAGCACATCTTCAACCAGCCTGGTGAATTAACTTGCCTGAAATTCAACTGCAGGAGTGCTGCATCTGCCTGGCGCAGTACAGGGAGAAGGAGGAGGTGCGGCAGCTGCCGTGCACACACATGTTCCACCTCAAGTGCGTGGACAGGTGGCTCAGGATCATCTCTTCTTGCCCTCTATGCAAGCAAGAGCTCGAGTGATGTCTACTCCACTCGTATATATATTCTGACTGCGCTGGGTGATCAGCGGAGCTTGCACCCTAAGCCAGGAGAGAGGCCTGATGCGCCACCTATCTTTGCTGCGACCTCCGGCCGGCTGGCGATGCATGCGTCTCACCTCTCTCGCAGAAATTTGGGTGGACTTGTGTATTGACCTAGACGCAAGACGCTGACAAACGACGGCACAGTTTGCTTTAGAGGGATGATACATATACTTAGCCTAGGAAAGTGAAAAGTTTGCAACAAATTTTTTGTGTGTAATTTGCTGCGAGAACCTTGCTTTACAAGAACTTGACATATTCTTTTTTGGTGTAGAGACCAAAATGCTAACGGCAATATTCTAAGTGGCTCCTTTTGTTTTTAATGAGGTATTCTCTAACAATGAAAACGTTTCGGAAACAATGGGTAATGGCCTAAACAAATTTAGCTTTCAAATTTTACTTTGGAGAACTGTACATCCGGCCGGGCCGTCCTACCCAACTGTACGACTAGAACTAATTAGCAATTAGCATGCATCATCAAGCAGCTACTAGCGTTGATGAGACGGCAGAGTCGGACAACCTAGCTGTATGCATAGCATTTTCGTTTACTTTGAAAGTGAATTCGATAATAAAGTTGTTATAAATGAATATGTCATTAGTATTACAGCAAAACCGAAAGCAGTGATGTTCAAACTGAAACATGTTGATATCGATAGAAAACCGACAATTCAAAACTAAGAAGATCGAACTATAACACTTGAGCACCCCGCATATCTCTATTCATCTAAAACGCGTGCGTTTTCTTGCAAAAGGGCCACGCCACGTCACTCGAGCATTGTCAACCGTCGGGTCGCTCTCTTGATAAATAAGGACCGTTCGATTGGCTCTGGATAAGTTATGACTAGGCTCTTCTGGAAACAACGAATGAATTTCGGTCCTCCCACCTCTCCATCAAAACTTTCTACTAGAACCTTCACAAATGAACAAATGCTTTCCCGGTCCTTCCACCACCTCTGAAAATTTGCTTACAGCCCCTTCGCAAAATAAAGCAGCCAACCTCTCAAAACTTGCTTCCAGCCCCTTCGAGGATAAGAAAATTCATTGGCCGGTCCTTCCACCATAAGGCTGTAAAACAGGCTCGGGCTCGACGAGCTAATCGAGCTCGGCTCGGGAAAAGCTCCATTCGAGCTCGGTTCGACTGTATTTCAAGCCGAGTTCGAGCTGAAGCTGAAGCTCGCGAGCTCAGACGAGCCGAGCTCGAGCTACTCGGTAAAGCTCGTCTCCTTCTCCATCCTTCCTAAAATCGTGGAGCAGAAGGCCTGCTCTGTCTGCAGTAGCTTCCGTCCAAGGCCAGAAGCCCAGGTCTCACGCGCGACAGAAAGGGGAAAAACAAAGAAACAAGTCTCGAACCATCCACACTTCCCTGTCTTCATCTCTAATGCAGCGCCGCACCTAAGGCTTGCCATTGCTATTGCTTGGTCCGGCAGGATGCGATCTGGAAGCAGGGACCGAGCTGCCCCGGCTACACTGCTGCTGCTCCGTCTGTGAAGAACACCGGGGATTCAAGGCCGCGTGCTGTCCGGGATTCAGGGCCGCATGCTGCTGCCGCTAAAGCCTGAAGGCACAGGCGCAGTCCATCCGTCGTGAATCGTGAGAGTTGCTTTGTCTCAGATTCGTGATTTGTTCACTAGCGAAACCGATAAACAAGACTGTTCGAATGGAGCTCGAGCCCTCGCCAGCTTCTGCCGAGCCGAATTCGAGCCTGTTGAAAAGCTCGTTGGAATCTCAAGCTCGGCTCGAGCTCGGCTCGAGGTCCAATCGAGCTCGAGCTTGAAGCGCCAGGCTCGCTCGAGCTCGGCTCGTTTACAGCCTTGTTCCACCATTCTCTAACTTGCATCTAGCCCCTTCGTAATACTGTAGTTTTTTTTTTGGGTCTTTTGCTGCCTAGATACAGTGTGCAAAGCTTTTCAATTAAGATTTCTCACCAACAAATCTTCTTTCAAGGGTACTAAATATGGTTTAAAAAGTTCTTTGTTTGATAACATGTAAATCTCTCTCTCTCTCTCTCTCTCTCTCTCTCTCTCTCTCTCTCTCTCTCTCTCTCTCTCTCTCTCTCTCTCTCTCTCTCTCTAACACACACACACACACAAACCCAACACATTTGTTGTTGGTTTATCATATTTGATCAAAAAGCCCAGTTTCTTATTGGAAAACCTCTTCATGTCTTGGAGAAAAAATACGACAGATTTGAAATACCACTAGAGATACAAAACCTTGTTGGACAAAAATTTACTATCGCAAGGTTCTGTACAAATAGAAGCATTAGGAATCCAATTCCTTCATTTGAAGTAATGAGGACTCAACAACAAGGTGGTAATTAGATCCACCACACTCTCATAAACTTGGCGGAAATAAACAACAAGGTGGTAATTAGATCCACCACCCTCTCATAAACTTGGCGGAAATATTAGTGTCATAGTTAGCTGGATCAATTGAAAAGACAAATCATAAATCATTGATCCCAATCAAGTCAAATGAAATTCCAAAGGAGATATTCAGACACATTGTTATTCATATATTCAACATATTTAGAGATAAAAAGACATTTATAATATACAAATATATTGGAGGATACGTCAAACAGTTACATTCAAGATGAGATTAAGTTAGACCCAATGGATGTTGAAAATTAAGAGGAAGTATCACAATTTCATACTCAGTTGTAAACATTTTAATTAAATAACGAGCGAAAATACATTTTCAATTTAGAAAGATGAAGCACCTAACATTCACAATGCCACTGCCCATATAAGGTTGGGTTCATTTCAATTTAGATTATACTGCCTCAAACAATTACAACATGAGCTTCTGTGTGATCATGAATTTCAAATAATCTATCTATGATTTTTTATGGTTTCATGCAGTGATGACACCAAATACTCAATGACTAAAACGTCATTTGGTAACAACCAAGGTCTAACAATGGCCAAGAAGAAAAACAGTAAAATAAAGGGTTCTATTTCTTTTTCACCTTATCAACTTATACTATTTTTTTACTATCAGTTTTAATCCACTTCTTTATCTGTATAGGTTATTTCCGAGCACTACTCTACTATTGATATATATAAGTCGTGGAACTTAACTTCTTTTGCTAGAACTCTTACTTTTGGGAAATAAGGACGTGAGCTTTCTAACTTTGTGCAGATTTATCACAACTCTTTTAGATGAGACAAATAATAGAGTTGTCAATAAATCTGCAATATTGTGCTAAAAATGATATTACTATGTTAGATGTAGTGTATTTGAACTCTGGGTGAACACACTAAGGTTGTCTAATGTCATTCAAATCATGTACAATATGTTGTCGTTAAATGTAATCTAATATAGTCTGGTACTTATAAAAGTTTTCTAAAAAGCAAACCTCGGTTCGAGTAAAAATGAGGGTCACACAAGAGAGGCCATAATACAACTAAAATTGTTGACGCCGCAAAAGCCACGCAAAAATTCTAGTGCTATCTAGAGTTTTTCATGAACCTTTACCAATATTGGTGTCAACAAGGGCCCTAGGCTCAGCCAATCCCCTCCCTCCTCTTCAGCTAATACTTTTTACAATAAAAATCATTGCTATTTGCAGCCCTCCTCGTCATCTGTTTCCTTTCTTTCTTTCTTTCTTTCTTTTTTGTCGTCTGTTTCCTTCTTTCTTTCTTTTTTATTGGAAAATGAGATCGTTGTTGTGAAACCATAATCTTCTAAGTATGGGCTACTATTCTAAACTATATGGAGTAGGATTCATGCATCCGGTTCATGGCTCTTCAACCCTCCTACAAATGAAGGCATGCTGAAAGGGACGTGTGCATTGAATTTGCGTACTCTAGTGTAACATGTAACAGAGAAGTAAAGTTGTCTTCATTTAGGTAAACAGGGAGCCAGTGCCCCCCCCCCCCCCCCCCCACCCCCACCCCGTGGCAGTCCCTCCGTTTCTTGTTAAGTGTCATGTTGGCTCTCCGCATAGAAATTAAGAAAACATAAAAAGTAGGAGTAGATAGCATGTAGAAAAGAAGGAAGAGAGAAGGGGGGGGGGGGGGGGGTGGGGGGTGGGGGGGAGGGAGACAGAGGAAGAGTTGCATTGGAAAGTAAGAATAACACCAAATGTGTAGAAAAAATAACTCTAGGATGACACTTGAATGAAACACCGAAACCAAAAAAAAAAAAGAGGCTCGAACACTAAAGAACAAAATTTCGGTCTTTGGCTATTTGTTCAGGTATTAGCTTTAGACAATCGGATTTTATATTTTAAATTCAGGTAGTACCTTTGGTTATCCGAACTACCCAAACTACATGAATTATTATTGATAGGTATAGGACTTAGCACATAGACTCATGCCATGGTCAGGTAGTGTCTTTTGTTACTCATTCTCTATATTCGTCTTTCCTCTATCATACGATGGTAATTCATTCCTAAGTTGATTGCATAGTGTATTTGGGTATAATCAAGTTGATTTTATTTTTTCTGAAAATTAGTATTAATATTGGGTAGTTTGGTTATAACCGAAAACCGTATCGAAATTTAGATACCCATTGGGTGTATCTAAATCTTCATTATCATTTCGGATAGCAATACTAAATAATCAAAAATTAAAAGACTTAAAAATGCCCCCCCCCCCCCCCCCCCCCCCCCCCCCCCTCTTACCATAACTACGCGAAGCGGACTCCCGCCAGTGGACGCGTTTTACTGCGGACGAAAGACTCGGGTCAATTTTTATTTTTATTTTAGCAAGAAGACTCTGGTCAATTGGGTTAGAGAAAAACAATTGTTGAGTTTAACATGCTCCCCGGCCCAACAGATGATTTGGTTTGGGCCTCGGCTGGGCATCGATTCAATTGGGCTGAGAACAGTCAAAGCCTGATTAGTCTGAAGAGCGAGATGACATTTTACTGCGTCAAAAAAATGGACCTGGACGGTAGCGGTTGCCTGAGCTGACGCCGCACAAGTTCAGAGGCGTGATCGAGACTGGCACATTCACCTACCTGCCGTCCAGGGGTCAGGTGATGACGGCACCAAACACCATTTTAATTCACGCAATTCAGATTCAGTGCAGGGAATTCCTGCTATGGAGCTCTGCAGGAGCATCATCACGAGGGTCTCTCGCTGACGAAACGGCGGAGTGAAAGTTCAATCATTGCAGTATACAGAATGAAAGGCCGCTGGAAAATTGCCTTTCCGATTGGTTATGCTGTGTTGGCTGCGTTTGTGGAATGGAAAAAGATTGATCGCTAATCAGCCGGTCACGGACCTGGAATTGTATGCAGAATGAGCAGGCAGTTTCGTTCCGTGCTTGATTCCGCAGGTCCGTTTCCTTTCCTCGACGGCCAAGTTCGGCCAGGTTCGTTGTCTCCTAGTGCCTGCAAGATCCGTCTCCGATGGAACACCGTCGCCCATGGTACAGGCGAATATGCCCTTGAGGACACTTCCGTCTGGCTTCCGCCGACCGGCACACCGTCGCTCAAAGGAAGTACCGAGTATACTTTTTACCCGAGTCAAAGCACACATTTTGTCACCTTGAAAATCTCATGCACAATTTAAGCATCTGTGATCGAGACCGTCACCCCCTCCAGTCCGGGGGAACCACAACACGTGATCAGCAAATCCACCCGCGTGCTTCCCGCCTGCCTCCGCGCGGGTCGCTGGTCGCGGCACGCGGTGAAGCCGTGAAGGTCGTGTACTCGTGTCTGGACTGGACGCCACGAGTCACGACTAGCCAGCCGGTCAATGATATGCGCCGGGCAAATCCTGCGCGCGCGCGACGTTCCGAAATACGTACTACCGGGGCGTACGTACCACGTTTTGCAGGCGGCCCGGTGGACCAGCAGCCGTGCCCCTGCACGTTTTCCCCGCATCGGGCCCTCGTCCCCACGGGAATGGACGACGACGGGTCGAGCGTGACCCGAACGAAATTCTCTGCTTGTACGATCGCGGGTTCGGTTGGCGGGATGGGCACGATACGGTGGATGTGGAAACCGGTCGATCGAAATCGTCGGGACGTACATAAAGCCACGAATGCGGAACGATGTACCGGACCGGCCGGCAGCATGGTGTGTACAGCGACACGCTGCCGGCGTGCATATGAAGCTTGCGCCTGGCCCTCAGTCATCCTCGAGGAAGTTTTCATCTCCAATCGAGCTCCCTTATCCCCGGGCCGGGCTCCGGTACGTTGTTGGCAGATGGGGTTCGCCCCTTTCGGGGCCATGAATGCGTGCTTGGAGCCGAACTCATTCATTTCGAACCGTTGCTCGGTAGCAAGACGACGACAACTGGGTCGCATGGTGATCCAAGAACGCTGTGCGCTTTCAATAAAAGCGGGGGAGACCTTTTGTCTAAAAAAAAAAAAATCCAAGAACGCTGCAGCAGCCATTAATCGATGGATGGACCGAACTGTTGCCACAAGCACTGACTATTTTTGACTTGATGGCTATCGCTGTAATGGCGAGGATGACGGACCTGCCTCTACGTGTCGCGTTTCTCCACAAGCCAGTACTAACATCCGGCACCGAAACAGCCGGGGACGTGACAGTTGTTCGCCACGGCCAGGCCCCCCGTGCATCTGCGATCGAACCAAGAACTATGCTTGTGCATCCATTAATACCGAAATGTAGGTGTATCCACCAAGTAGATTATTGTACCAACTAACAACTTATGGGTCGTGTGGTCAGCCCATCACTGACTACTGACGTTTGAGAATTTGCAGACTTGTTAGGCCTCGTTTGATAGTACTTCAAGCAAGGCGTTACTATGGCTCCTGACGTGTTGTCAATGTTCATTTGGCTCCATCGACTCCTCGAAGTCATTTGTACAGTACAGGAGCCGAAACATTTTGGAACAGAAGGGTACATACTGTATATAGAAATGGAAGGGTGTGATCATTAGTTTTGGATGTGGCTGCAATCCCGAAATAGACCAGAAAAATAACCTAGCAAAGGTAGCGTGATTTGTACTAAGTAACAACTAATCGTTGTCTGAACCTCCTTTAAATGCGATGAAAGAAAAAGACTTAGAATAAATAATTTGATTCGATTACAAATCAGAAACAAAGAATTTTAAAGCATAGGAAAATCGAAGACACTGGTATGGATGACAGTTGTCGTCCCTTCCTTGCCACCATGCTCCGTTTCCCATGAGAGATTTGCACCGGACTCACACGAGCCCACATGTTCCAGAAGAACAAAACCAAAATTTCATATGCAGGTTGATTCGTACAAAATTCACAAGCTTCACATGTGGCAATGCACAAGATGGTGTGTGTATCATGAGACTGGTCTCGAGCATATATATGTGAAGCGGTATAAAACTAATAGCCACGATCATCGCCAACACGGAACCTGATCATGGTGGCCACTGCGCCTAATGTCCAGTTATATTTTTTTCAACAAAATAGTCACCAACAAAGTGTTTGCTCATCGACCACTTCAACGACTAATTGTGGCATCCAGGTGATCATGTAAAGTAAAAATGTTTCATATATTCCTTTGACATTTCAACATGCTACCCCTACTGAATTCTCTTTATACAGTTTTCCACTTCAAGAATTTCAACCTGCATGCAGCCTTGCTGCAATTCCGTTTGCGTGGGGCAACGAGGTTGCAAATTCATGGTAGCCGGCCAAGGTGAACCGGTGGTCGACGCATCCCCGCATCGAGCGATCTTGTGCGGCGGCGTTCCTCTCTTGAGTCTTGATCCTGGGAGCAGACGAGCAGTTGTGTCTAAGCCTGTCAATTTGTTTCCGAACAGCTGAGCTAAGGCTAAGATATACGTTGCCTCTTATTTGGGCTTGGTTACTAAGCACGCGCATTCGTCAATGAACTACTGAGATACATGGGCATGCATGTCTCCTAAAGCTCTCGTGACTTTGCAATTTGCACATGCATAATCGTCCTTGCGGCTGCTGCTGAGAGTCGAATGCAACTCGATCTTAAAAAATTCTCTGATGGCAAAGAGGGACCGTGGCCCGGCTGGCCTTGTGGCTCCGCCAGTGCCTGTACGTCTCTTTTTTTTATATAATATTAAGATTTAAAGTTTTGTTTAAGAGTATTAAATAAAGTCTAATTACAAATTTTTTTTGACAGATGGGTGTTAATTTACGAGATGTATCTAATGAGTCTCATTAATTTATATGCTACAATGATGTTACAGTAACCATCATCTAGTCACAACTTAATTATCCTCATTAGATTCGTCTCTCAAATTAGCTCATAGATTCCACAATTAGTTTTATAATTATATTTTATTTAATACCCTTAAATAGTAAGATTTTTTGACTAAAATTTAGTCACAAACAGACCCTCTCTCTTCTCTTCTTAATCGGAAAAAGAAAAAAAAATCGACGGGTAGAAGCAGACCGCCTCCTCGCTTTTTATTAAAAGGATGCAAGGCTCCTGCCTGGGAGAAAGCTCCCATAGCCGGTCACCCGCGAGAGCACCTGCAATGGGAAAAAAAGAGTGATTTGTTCGCTCATACTACTACCATTCCGTAGCAAATCAGGATTTATGGGTGCTTATTCTATTTTAGCATTTAATATATTGTGTTTATTTGTGCGTTACTTGTACTCCCTCCGTTTTTAAATTGTTGTCGCCATTGACTTTTTTTGCTACCTTTGACCATTCGTCTTATTAAAAAAGTTTTAAAAATATCATATATTTTGTGATGATTTGTTTTATCTTCAAAGTAAGTTTGAACCTAACTTATAATTTTGCATATTCGAACAACTATTTTGAATAAGACGAACAGTCAAACGTAAATAAAAAAGTCAATGACGACAACAATTTAAAAACGGAGGGAGTATTTGTTTGGACTCGAAGACTCACTTTTCAAAACCGTCTGAATTTTCCAGCGTGCCACCATCCCCGCAACCCGGTTGTCGCCGTCGCGGTCTCCGTGGCACTTCCCGTCCATAAATAAACGTGGTGTGCCCACAAATCCGTTGCCCCGCATCATAATCCCGTGCAGAAGCAGCGCCAGAACAGCGCATCCTCGCTCCCCATCCTCCTCTCCGCCTCCTCTCCAATCCTCTCTGCAGAATTCCACCCCGCCTCCTACCGCTCCCGCGGTCGGGACGAGCTTCGAGGAGGGCGGAATGGCGACGGCGGTGGCGGTGGCCAACGGCTCCAGCGGCGACACCAAGGTCGCGTTCGCGGAGATATACAACAAGCTCAAGCAGGAGATGCTCGAGGACCCCGCCTTCGAGTTCACCGACGAGTCGCTCCAGTGGATCGACCGCGTAATGCTCCCTTCCCTTCTCGTCTATTAATTTAATTTCTCAGTGTGGATGTTTGGTTTGATCTGGTCCAGACTCTAGCGGAGGAGGCCTCTCTGCTCGCGTCAGATTTTACCGGGTTTTATGGAATTCGGACGGTTAGGAGGATATTATGCTGGGTCGAGTATCTGGTGAATTCAACCGGTTCGTGTGATGCTTTCTGTGTTCCATAACGATAGAATGTTATGGAGTTTGTGTTTGGGAGTAACAGAGTAGGTGCACAGTATAGATTGTTCTAGATTAGTTTTAGACGTCTGACGTGTTGAACCTGGTTACTCGGGAGCCTCTCTGCAACAGAGCCCGTAATCCCTCTCTTACACACACACACACACACCAAAAAAAAAAAAAAAAATCTAAGTAGAATTGAACGAAGGATCACAGAAAAGAAAAAGCAGACTTAAACGAAGGGTCTGTGTTTTCTGCTTTGGATTTATTGTAGGCTGTCCATTGATCCACCAGTTTGTTATGAAAGGGCTTGTGAAATCTGCAGTTGCTAGAGAGTAACTTTCCTTCTCTACCTCGGTTTGGTTAATCTCTGTGACTCTTAGCATTTGAGCTCCTGTTCCTGATCCTTGACACCTTGACGTTGCCAAGGCCCATAAGGTTTATTGAGTTAGGTTGCCGGTGAAGCACATCTAGGATACACATACTTTATAGGCACACCCATTTAAGGAGGTATTGAAAGAAAAAAAAAATCAGTAAGTGTTTTTCTGTACTGCACGGTTTACTATTTTTTCAGGAACACCTATATTACTATAGAGGTCAAGGGTTATTTGAGGGAACAGATCTCAAGAATAAATTACTGCCTTGACAGGTTTAGGTTGAGCAGATCATCCCTGTTGTTAAAATTGAGTTGTGCTTGACTAACCCCCGAATAATTCCAAATAATGAAAAATGTAATTGCCATCCATGGTCACAAGTTACTTTTCGCAGATAAATGGACTGGACACATGAAAAACAAAATTATTATTTAAGAAGATACTTTCATCATGTGAAGCCGTTTTTATGTTGTAATGATAAGAAAAAAATTTTAAAATACATCTAGGAGACCAAAATATCAAAAGAACCGCTTCTGCTTGCTGCTGTGCTGCCAAATGGTGCACATTGATGGAGTCGGTAGACTGGTCTTATAATGAATTCTCCACTTACCTAGTTTCGTTTACCAATGTTTTGTAGTCTGCAGAATAAACAAATCTATAGAAAGTGGACACCCTTTTATTTTATTCTTTATGACCTGTTTTACTTCGTCTGGAGTAGATGGTGGATTACAATGTGCTTGGAGGAAAGTGCAACCGCGGGCTTTCTGTCATTGATAGCTACAAGATACTGAAGGGTGTAGATGTCCTGAGCAAGGAGGAGACATTTCTTGCCTGCACCCTTGGTTGGTGTATTGAATGGGTAATACTTCTACCGCTGTCGTTTTGAAGCATATTTATGTTGATAGCTTTATTAAATCTGAGCTAAGTTGGGACATAACCATCATTTCTCATTTCACAGCTTCAAGCTTATTTTCTTGTGCTTGATGATATTATGGACAACTCCCAGACACGACGTGGCCAGCCTTGTTGGTTCAGGGTGCCTCAGGTTAGATGAGGAACAGCTATCCTTTTTGCTGACCAGATTATTCTATCTATTACTCCCTCCGTTTTTAATTATATGACAACGTTGACTTTTTTGTTAAACTTTGACCAACAATATATATGAAAACAATTAGTTGCTTAACGTGAAATGTATATTGTTGGATCTATCATCAAAAACACTTTTAGATTAACATATACAATTAGCTATTTGCATAAATTTTTGTGAATAAGACGAATGGTCAAAGTAACGAAAAAAGTCAACGGTGTCATATATTTAAAAACGGAGGGAGTATCATTTTGATAGCTGTATCAAGGTTTTAGCTGAGAAGGTTTGGGGTTAGCAACCTAATTATCTAAGAATCTGCTTATCTGTTAAACAACCATTACATGTTCTATGTTTCCATTAATCTTGACTTAAGAAACTTATTTTCAGCATCACATGTTCTATGTTTCTATTTGATCGCTTCATTCGCAATATTCATACCACTGTACCACCTTCAATTCCTAATTGTGAAACCGGTTGCTTTCCTTTTCATTTCCAATAGGTTGGTCTCATTGCTGTAAATGATGGGATTATCCTTCGAAATCATATTTCACGGATCCTTCAACGCCACTTCAAGGGAAAGCCATATTATGTTGATCTTATTGACCTATTCAATGAGGTAATTGTATCTTCTGAAATAAGTTTATTCTCATGCTAAATTCACTGAATGCTTCTTACAATTGGCTGATACTCCTTTATGTCTAAAGGTTGAGTTCAAGACAGCTTCAGGACAGTTGTTGGATCTTATCACAACTCATGAGGGTGAAAAGGACCTATCTAAATATAACTTGACAGTGTAAGTTCATGTTTCACAGTAGCAGTATCACAATTCAAACGCTTTGTTTCCTTGCATGATTTATGGCATATTTTGGTAACCAAGAGTTTCCGTGATGAGTTATCGTTATTTATGTGGTACCTCGAATTTGGGATATCATCTTAATTTATCGCTAATGTTTTTCAATGATTCACATTTGCACAGGCACCGTCGCATTGTTCAATACAAGACATCCTACTATTCATTCTATCTTCCTGTAAGAGCTCGCATCCTGGTTGTTTCTTTATATTTTCTGGATGGTGATGGGAGCCTTTAATTAGTTGTCTGTAGTAACAATATTTACTGCATTCAAGGTTGCATGTGCTCTGCTGCTGTCTGGTGAGAACTTGGATAACTTTGGTGATGTCAAGAACATTCTTGTTGAAATGGGGACATATTTTCAAGTTCAGGTATTTTTCTTGCTTTTCGCAGGCAAACTAAATTTCATATTGCCTGGATGCCCTGCCTCTGATTAATGATATTTTCCACAGGATGATTATCTAGATTGTTATGGTGATCCTGAATTCATCGGCAAGGTATTTAAAACCATTTTCTTACTAATTTTAGCGTAAACATTGGGTTGATTGCAATCAAGGCCTTATTTTCTTTAAATTATGAACTCTTATGACAGATCGGAACTGACATCGAAGACTACAAGTGTTCCTGGCTAGTCGTACAAGCTCTTGAGCGTGCTGATGAGAACCAAAAGAGCATTCTCTTTGTAAGTGATATTAATTTGATAATTTCCTATACCATATAAAAGATAGTGTCTAAGCCTGTCATGTCTGGTCAATAGGAAAACTATGGAAAGTCGGATCCAAAATCTGTTGCAAAGGTGAAGGACTTGTACAAAGAGCTTAACCTGGAGGTTTGTTTAAACGCTTCCATGTTCTTATCATTTATGGATCATTATCAGTTGAGGTGGACCATGTATCACAGAGAGCAGCATAAGGCATGAAATAAAGCCTTCGTCACACATTGGCGTATGTCATATGAAACAAGAATACCCTGTTTTGTCTATAATAAACAATAAAACTGAACAATGATGACATCGATTTGGTTTTAAGTTTCTGAAACAAGATCCAAAATCCTTGCATATCTTTTTACCTGAACTATTTCACATGTAGCTTTGTTGATGTCCTTTTGTCATTGGAATACATACAGGCGGTGTTTCATGAATACGAGAGGGAGAGTTACAACAAGCTGATCGCTGACATCGAGGCCCAGCCTAACAAAGCGGTTCAGACTGTATTGAAGTCCTTCCTGCACAAGATCTACAAGAGGGACAAGTAGAGCTGCCTCATGGTAGTGGACAAGATGCTCCACCGATGCTTTGCATCAACTACTAGGCTTGATGCGGATGAGTTGCTTGTACTATGTTGTTTTGTGTTCATTTTCTTGTTGGACAGTGCACCCGGCAATAATAAAGCATAGTGCTTTTTAGGTGCATATTTAGTATTAACCAGCTCGTGTCACCAGCATATTCCCAGTTCCGTTTATTTTCGCCCTGCCCTTTCTTCCCAACGAGCTGAGGAGCTGAACGCCAGGCAAAAAAACACTGTCCGAGTGTTGTTGCATGAATGTGACAATCTTATGGAAACATGCATTGCGTGTTCTCGAAAGGAGTGGACTTAGAAGTTGATCGAAAGGCTACCACAGAATTTCGTTCCTGCTGTGTTTAAAGGTTGAGGTGACTGGTGAGGAAGATGACATTTGGCGCAGTTCAACTGAACCTTAGATCGCTGATGCTACCTTGATTTTGTCTGCTTGTGTGAGACGATCCTGCGGTGGTAGGCTGGTATCTACTGCCATGAACTGTAGCCGATTCCAGGAGCTGCAATGCTCCTCCATGTAACGTTGGCCTTGTTCAGTTGTCCTGTCGCTCTTTGACGGCTCAGGAAGATTTTGACGGCTCAGGAAGATTCTGAAACAAATTGCAGACAGAGCTTACGTGAAGGCAAAAACAGACTGGAGGCAGACTTGCAGAAAGGGAAGGCTCGTGGCGGGCAACGAACGAGTACAAACGGATGGTAACATCAGAGGTGTTTGAGAACACTTCGCCAAAAAAAAGTGTTTTGGAGCTGAGTGAACGACGAACTGACGACACAAAATTACACACAGTCCCACCCAGTGGCGGACCCCACGATTCATTAGCCGGGCATTTAAACACGCCATGAAGTATAAAATTTCACATCGTTAAAAAAAAATAAAACAATTTTGGTCTTTATTTCTATGTTTGTACACTCCAAGAGACATGATTTTGCTCCAGTTGCTTGCATACATGTACACTTGTGCCAAATAGAAATGCATACTTCATTTTTTACCCAAAGTTTTAGACATTCAACAACATGCCCTTGAATCAACGGAGGTCCGCCGCTGGTCCCACCTCCTTGCTTAGCAGTTACAAACAACAACATGGAGATGCGGACACTTAGCAGCACCATCATCGTGTAGACAGTCGGTTCATGGCAGAATTTGAACCTCGGCCGCTTACATTTGAGAGGATTTTCATATACTACCTATCTATAAGAACTTTTATTGCAGTCTTCCATTTACTACCTCCGTGTTTTAAATGAGGACACTAGTTAGTTTAAATTCGCACTAACTAGTGTCATCATTTACAATATGAAGGTAGTACAACTTTTAATGAGTTTTCATATTCTCTCTCGAATAATTTTGATCAGCTTACGTGGCTTATGGCCTATAAAACTGTTATGGATGTTGCACCATAGTCTTCAAAAGATGTCATTTAATTGGATATTACACAACCTAAACTCACCTTACTATCACAACATCACTAAAATCCACATGCAATGCTTTGAGCAAATTGGCTAAAGTAAAACTTGTGTGATATGTCATATGCATTATTGAGAACATATCAAAGAGTGATAAGTCATGACAAGTCATTCATATATGTGCCACATCGGTTGATCAAAACTATCGGGAGAATATGAAAACTCATAGAAGTCCGCTGGTGAGAGCCTAAAACAAAAGTTCTTGCAGGTATGAAACCTCCAAAATATAAATGGGTTCTTATTATTCTACTAAAAAGGAGAGGGACCAGAATAAGAAGGAAGGTCTACCAAGAAATTGAGACATAGCAAGCAGTCCAAGGCCCTAAGCCCATCTGAACAGGAAGGCAGACTTTCTCCTTAGTTCCAACCTAAAAAGAGGGCCAAGGCCCATAAATGTGTACCGAAACATGTGCTGAAATGCAATATGCAAAGAAACAAATAGAATGCACATGTTTGCAACCACCGAGGGGTTCCATGTGGAGGGTGATCTGTTAAGCTGTTACTCTGTTCATTTTTTAGCTTACGTTTTTTGTTACTGTCAGTGTGAAATTCAACCTGAGCCAGTTCTTCCCTCTGACCCCTGACCCCATCATTTTTCTCCATAACAAACACACTAAAAGTTAAAAAAAAACGAAGCAAAAGTTCATTCTTTGACCCTAGAAGGCTCATTTTCAACATCAAAGGTATGCCTGGAAGCTGGAAACTCTTCAGACAATCATACCCAGATCTGTCCACCTGAATTGCTTAAACAGTGCAAAGAGCGGCTCCACGTCGGACAGCACAAGGGCCCCAGCGCTCAGTGTAACGCGAGAAAACCGCCCAGATCCTACGCCCTCCTCACCCCCCTCCACTTCCGATCCCAACGATCCCCGCGTCCGGGCTCCGATCCAACCGAACACCTCACCGTCGCGAGCCCGTCGTGCGCCGGCGCAGCGGCCGAGATCCAGGAACACCCCCCCCCCCCCCCCCCCCCAATCCCCGCCACCGCATGGCCGCCGCCGGCCGGAGGTAGAGCCGCACGCAGATCCAGATCCGGCGGGCGAGGGCGAGATCGCCCCCCATGGCGGGCGCGGTGTCGGCGCTCTTCCTGCTGGACATCAAGGGCCGCGTCCTCGTTTGGCGGGACTACCGCGGCGATGTCTCCGCGCTCCAGGCCGAGCGCTTCTTCACCAAGCTCCTTGACAAGGAGGTAAGCGACCCACCGACCAGCCCGCGCTCTGCTGTCCTGTCTTGTGCCCGTGAGATCTGGCTCTGAATTGCTGTGGAATGGGCAGGGTGATGCGGAGGCGCACTCGCCGGTGGTCTACGATGACGCCGGTGTCACCTACATGTTCATCCAGCACAACAATGTCTTCCTCCTCACTGCCTCCCGCCAGAACTGCAACGCCGCTAGCATCCTCCTCTTCCTCCACCGCGTCGTCGATGTACGTGCACTGCCCCTGCCTCTCTGCAGAGGCATTAGATTTCATGCTTGCGACTGGCTTGTTCACGCTGTTTGTGCGTGAGTGCAGGTGTTCAAGCACTACTTCGAGGAGTTGGAGGAGGAGTCGCTCAGGGATAACTTTGTCGTCGTGGTTAGTAAAAGCCCCAGTGCTACTTCTCTGTTTCATGCCCAATTGCTGGGATTTGAGTTTATGTTGCGTCCATTTTGTCCATGTAGTATGAGTTGCTTGATGAGATGATGGACTTTGGGTACCCGCAATACACGGAGGCAAAGATCTTGAGCGAGTTCATCAAGACTGATGCGTACAGGATGGAGGTCTCGCAGAGGCCACCAATGGCTGTTACCAATGCCGTGTCGTGGAGGAGTGAGGGGATTCGCTACAAGAAGAATGAGGTATGGCTCCTCATTTAGTGCAGGCATTTCTGTGGTGGCCATTGACAAATGACTAAATCTATATCCTCGCAGGTGTTCTTGGACGTAGTGGAGAGCGTTAACATTCTAGTTAACAGCAATGGGCAGATTGTGAGATCAGATGTTGTTGGGGCACTGAAGATGCGGACATATTTGAGGTGAGTTAGCATTGTCAGATATAGAACAAGCTTCATGATGATATGAATTGCTTCTGTTAGGAAATTCAGTACTGAATCATATTGCTAAAAATAAAAGATTTGAGGCAGCATATCGTGGGATCCCACTGCTAACCAAAGTGCCCAACCCGTTATTTCAGCCCTTTTAGAGGACTGTTCCAGACCAGTGATAAATTTATTGGTGACCTCGAAGTGTTTATTGGTTTGCAGACTATAGAATTTTCGTTGATCACTTTGGTTGGTGCTATGGTCAAATTTATGCTGAACAGATATTATACTGGATAATTGTGTAGTCTTCAAATATGGATTTTTTATTTTTTTCTTTGTTTACTTTTGAAGCTTGCAACTCCTAGGCTTGAAGACTTTTTACATTATTTCAGTTACAAATTATAGATGATTTTGTTCCACATAGATCAGTTTGATGTTGCATAAATCTTTCACTAAGTCATAGAAATCACGATGAATGTATTTATTTCGTCCAACTATGCAACTGTTTTGTCCTTATTTTTAACCACTTCTATATATTGTTTCATAGCCACGGCCATCACTTGAGCAGTGCTGTATTTACACGCGCAATGGTTGTTGGATCACAAGTTTATTTAAGCTCCAAATGCCACCTTTTATTGCTACTCCCTCTGCCAGAATATAACCTGTTTTAGGATTCTCGTTGGTCAAACTTTTTCTAACCCTGACCAATTAAAATGTGACTTAGATTGACAACATAAAAATGATGCTATGAGATTCATCTTGAAAAATACTTCCATTAGATATAGTCCTTTTTTACTTGAAATGACATATTTGTACCAATAATTAGTCAAAACATAACCTTGGAGACCATATCACTGTCTTAAACGACTTATATTTTGGATCAGAGAAATATCTTGGACTTGGAGATATATTTTGATCTATCTAGGAGCTATAAGATTTCATTTGTTTTGTTTGTTCCTGTTTATCGAGTATTTGAAGCACTGTGCATAGTCATAGAGCTAGTTAATTAAGGTAGAAGTTTCAGTCAGCAGTCACTATCTAACAATAGCACTTTATAAGGATTTGAAATGGGTACCAGGATCTAAACCTTTCCGCACTCAGTTAAGTTCCATAGTGTCTTTGTATTTTTTTGTATCTGGTATTCAGATAGAAAGATGTTTACTCGTATATTATCACATAGTGAGAAGAAATCAAAGGTGCACACACATTATTTATGCTTTTAGCATTTGTGTTGCACAAAATTGTGATATTAGTTCACAAATGTTGGGTTTCTTTTTTAAAATGTTGAGAATGGCTGTAAAGTCATAGTCTACTTTAAAGGAGTGGTTTGTTGATCTTCAGAATTTGATTTATACAAATTCCTAATATTTTCTTCAAGTTAAAATTTCCTTTTGATTTATACAAATTCCTAATGTTTGCTTCAAATTAAAATTTTCATGCTGTCACACTTACTATCTAAATATGTTTGCTAGCTTTGCATTCAGATATACTCATCGGTAACTCTAACAGAAATATTTTAAAACAGTGGAATGCCAGAGTGCAAACTTGGGTTGAATGACAGAGTTCTTTTGGAGGCTCAAGGCCGAGCAACCAAAGGAAAAGCCATAGACCTTGATGACATCAAATTTCATCAGTAAGCCTAATATCTCTCTTCCCTTCACAGAGTACTTTGCTCATGACTTGGGCATGACCATTTCATTTTCTTGACAGGTGTGTACGATTGGCTAGATTTGATAATGATAGGACTATATCCTTCATACCTCCTGATGGAGCTTTTGATCTAATGACATACAGGCTTAGCACCCAGGTTCCCTTCCTGCAACGGTTTGAATCAGACTTTTGAAATGCTTCTTTTGGTTCTCCTTTTTAATATCGTGCCTGCACTTACTATTTTAGGTAAAACCTCTTATCTGGGTGGAAGCTCAGATTGAAAAGCATTCTAGAAGTCGTATAGAACTCATGGTGAAGGCAAGGAGTCAGTTCAAGGAAAGGAGGTGAGTGACTTTACGACTAGAATAATTCTTGTATTACAGGAGTGAGCATTCTTGAAGAATGGATTTATTTTGTGATTTGCAGCACAGCAACAAATGTTGAAATTGAAGTGCCTGTTCCTTTAGATGCCACAAACCCAAATATAAGAACTTCAATGGGTTCAGCTTCATATGCACCTGAGAGAGATGCAATGGTCTGGAAAGTAAAATCGTTTCCCGGTGGCAAGGTAGATATAAATATGCTCTCAAATCGAACCCCTGATTTCTGTTCATTGCTACTTTGTGATGTGCTAATATACTGGATCTATACTTCTAGGAATACATGTGCAGGGCAGAATTTAGTCTTCCTAGCATAACAGCGGAAGAAGCAGTACCTGAAAAGAAGGCACCGATACGAGTGAAATTTGAGATACCATATTTCACTGTATCAGGCATTCAGGTAATATGGTTGCTATTATTATTTACCAAGGTTCGATGGTTTCTCTGGCATCTTCAATCAATATGCCATTTTGTATTTTATTTTTGCAGGTTCGGTATCTGAAGATTATTGAAAAGAGTGGTTATCAGGCCCTTCCTTGGGTTAGATACATCACAATGGCCGGCGAATATGAGCTGAGACTCGTATGATTTCTTTCTTTCCTGGCTGCTGGAAGGCATTGATTAAGCTGAGAAGACTCTGAAGATTTTGCTTCATACATAGCAAACAGTTGAGATTGGGGCGATAGCATGGAGTCATCTCCCGAATAGCTCTACCATGCGAGGTGTTTTTTCCCCCCTTGTGGCTTGTTGTTCATCTTGTTAGGCTTGCCTTACCATGGTTACTGTAAGTTCCCCACCAAGTATAGCTTTTGAAAAAGAAAACATTCACTTTCAGTTCACTTGTATCATTATTAATTTATAATTCTGTGGGCACCAGTCTTGTATTTGTTTTTTTTTTTTTGTACTACATGAAATTCTTGAGCTAATTTGAAATCAACGAAGCACTTCTGTCATAATTGGTGGTCATGTTCGCGCTGAGACTTTCCTTCCCTTTCATTTGACGGGCCACGTAGCAAGGGGGGAAATAAAAGGAAAAGTCTACCATAAGTTCTATATTTCGATGTTCATGACGTTGACCTTGTTGACGCAAAGGGATGTCAAGTCCTTGCCTTGCTCTGTGAGGGTCACTCTAAATTTTCAGTTGAAAATGAAACTATTTCGTGTGCGTTTTTCAAGTCTATACCCTATCTATCATTCTCAAGTTTCAATTGATTTTACAGTGCCAACGTCTAGTCTCAAACAATGTCGATCGCAATGGTCATAAATCCCTGTTCGAACTTTTTTTTAAAAAGTTATTCTCAAGTAAGCGAGTCTTATCCTTCGACACCTCATGAGGTGAATGCGTCGCGCCAACCTCGCGACCGCACAGGGGATAAGCCGACGAGGGATGGAGCCTGTAGCAGCGTTGGAGCAAGATGTTGGGTAGGAAACCATGGCATGGCCGGCGAAGACAGCGCTGCCTGCCTGCCCCGCGCGCCCCTCACAAGGGCTTGATCGCCAGAATGGAGCATCTGGGTTTAATCGTCCGTGCCAAGTTACCGGCAACCTCTTTGGGTGCCGAAGAATGTTAAGCCGAGGGCATTCTGTGATCCGAGGGCATTCTGTGATCGGCAATAGAGAAATGAATCTGCGTCTTTCAACAAGGGACCTTTCAACAAACGTACTAACTTGCTTTCGATCAGTTGGATTACATATACAAACCTTTCAGACTTGCCAATCCCCTTGCTTAGAAAACAAATCAATTCTCAACTACAACGGTTTTCCTCTAGTCCCAAAGTTAAGACAACTGCTACGTACACTAGTAAGAATCTGTAAAACATTAACCTGCTCCCCATGACGAATGTACACTAGCAGACACGCACGCACACATACATACATGAAGCGCGTTTGCACATGCATGCATGTCCGTCTCAGGGCTGCTGCTTGATGGTGGCTGCCAGGTCGAGGCAGTTGCTGACGAGGCGGCTGACGTGGCGCTGCGCCCCGGGTATGGGCGACTGCAGCTCCGGCCGCTCCTCGAAGATGTCCTCGCAGTCCGTGGAGAAGGTGCCCGCCGCCGACAGCTCCGACATCAGGTCGGCGCTGCTGCCGCCGCTGTTGAGCGTCTTCCGCGTGCTTTGCAGCGACTCCACCAGCGACCCGTAGCTCTCCTTGCACGACTCCAGCGACGACGTCATCGCCGTGCCCTGCCCGCTCGCCGCCCTGATCGCCACGTCAAGCTTCATCTCCGCCATCGCGGCCTTCGTCGTCGTGATGCGCAGCGCCGTGTCCAGAAGCTGCACCGGCGTCGTCACACCCGGCAGCGTCGTCATCGTCGTGCACAGCGTCTTGTAGTGAACCTGCACGTCATGCATGCTGTTTAATTAAGATGCTGGCGTACGAGGAAGCGAGATATATATAGAGGAAGGCTCTGTATGTACACCGTCTAGGCTAGCTAAATAGTTCCGTGCTGCAATTTTATATACATATATACATATATGTATGTGCTACCTGTTGGCATAGGGCTACGCATTCGCCGCAGGAGAGGAGGCCAAACAAACGACGGCCGCCGTCGCTTTCGTTGAGGATGGGGTGGACCACGCGGGCGTCACCATAGCTCCACGCCGCCGTCAAGGCGGCGACGAAGATCAGAGCGCCGATGTGTCGGAACATCGATCGCGTGGCCGTGTGGAACAAACTAGAAAGAGAGAAACGATTGTGCGAGGCTATAAGCGAAACTTGCTTTGTCCGAGAACGAAGAAACCGGTCAAATGGTGGTGGTAAAGAAGGACCTACTTGACTGGAAGCGAAAACTGGCCGTAAATTCTTTCGCAGGTGGTGGTTGGTTAGCCTTGATCGTCGGCCGTTCCACCCTGGAATTTATTTTTACGTTATTTGTTTATTGTGCATGCAGCCAGATGAAAATTGTTGCAAATGGAGAGCCAGAGCAGTACCTAGATGCGTCCAGACGTAAAGCCGTCTCTATGCTTTTGCAATGTTATAAGTTATAACCAACTGACCGTGATGTCTGAATTAAGTGATCATACGGTTTGCACGTAAGGCACTACCAGAAATCGGTTTTTTCCCAAGTGTCCCAACCTTTCCCGAGTGTAATATATCGGACACTCGGGAAAATAGACATTTCCCGAGTGTCCAACCGAGGATACATTCGGGAAAAGTACGACACTCGGGAAGATAGACTTTTCCAAAGTGTATTTTTCGGTGACACTCGGGAAAGGTAGAGCCCGGGTCCCGCGTCAACGAGCAGACGTTAGTGTTGACGGCGGGAGGGACTTTTCCCGAGTGTAATTTAGTTGCACTCAGGAATTATTATTTTTCATGTTTTGGCAACCAATTTTTTTTCCTGTTACTTATACACTTCAGTGTACTTCATGTTCAAATTTGGTTAATTTCACGATCCGTTTACTAAATTTAGTAATTTATTTTCTTTAATTGTATTTTTAGTGATAAGTCAAAATTGAAATGCGAGTCACTCGAATAATGGAATCGAGATAATGAAAAAAATGATATTCATGTTAGTGAGTTGAACTTGACGCCGTGTCCAGGAGATGAAATGAAATTTCGCAATTTTTGTTGATGAAATATCATTTTGAGCGTGTGATCGATTTGTTTTAAAACTCTATAAACTACAAATATCGTCGAAAAATTCTGAGATTTGTCAAGATGTCACGATATCATACGGAGATGTTGTGATAAATAGTAGAGGATGATTCGCGCAAGTTGTCACGTACGTTGTTCACAAAACGGAGAATCTCCGAAGATGAGACATAGAGTTTAGAATAGGTCATTATGATTCGAAGACAAATGGCTTGTTGATTTCGAATTTGACTTCAAACCTAATTTTTATAGACACAAGATCATATAATATAAAAATTGTAATGTTAAAATTTGGATAATTTTCGAAATTGTTTGCTATTTTTTAATTTTTTTAGGGTGCTTATGAAATACATTTCCCGAGTGCCTGGCCGATTTACAGTCGGCGAAGTTCCCAGCCCCCCTTTCCCGAGTGCCTAGATCGCAGACACTCGGGAAGGGTGGGGGGGTCTTTCCCCGAGTGTAATTTAAATTACACTCGGGAAAGGGGTGGGGGCTTTCCTGAGTGTAATTTTGACACTCGGGAAAGCTTTTCGCCGTTAGGTCGCCGTCCGTCAATTTTTTGTTTTCCGAGTGCCGGTTTGACACTCGGGAAAGCTTTCCCGAGTGCCCGACAAAAGACACTCGGGAAAGGTCGTCTTCGCCGTATAAAGCCATGCCGAGTGCCCCTTTATGAGTTCTACACTCGGGAAAGGTTTTCCCGAGTGTTTTTGGACCTTTCCGGCACTCGGGGAAACATAGGATCCTGGTAGTGAGGATGTGTTTTATGCACAGAATAGACTAGCTCTGCAATAATTTGGACAGCAAGAACATTGCAAGTTCTGTAGGGGTAACACTTATATGAATTCGATTGGCCTTTGGTCTGAGAATTGTTATATTGCCGATGAAGAGTGTGTCCAATTTGTCAATTCTCAACTCCAGTCAGTGTTTTGCTGAAATTTCTATGCTTGATGTATCTCCTATACTGTCCCTCATTTACATTGATCTGTCTTGTACTACTGCTTGGTCAAGCATCGTAGTGTTGAGGGGTTCTTGCTTTGCTGTTTTGTCTGATTGTAAACAGTACGAGGATGCTGCATACTGAACCTGTTTTCTCTGCTGTCAACCTCCTCTTGGAAAACTATGGGTTCTCGTTTGAATAAAATGGAAATAAGGAGTGTCCCGGTTCAAGAGAAGAGAAGTTTGGCTGTGCAGAGTCGTAGCTATCAAACTAGCTGGTGCTTTGGACATGATTAATTTTTTTTATTATTGTTAGGACATAAAAATTGAGTCATCTGAATAATGGTATTATGATTTCGATAGCTGGCTAGAAAACGGAAAGTTTCAAGTTGACTAAGGTGCTTGCTGGATTGTGTTAAGTACTTACTGTTCTCAATGGATTAAGATTTAAACAGCAAAATAGTACAAGTTCATGTGTTTATCTCATGAAAAACAAATCCTTCTTGATTAAGCTGGTCCAATAGTCATCTAGCGTAGTACTTAAGTATGCATGTCCAATTTTTGCAGGAGATCCTAATAACTTAAACATCTGCAAGATTCGTCCATTTGAGAGCCGGCACATATATCGATATCAATATAACAACATATTACTAAATCAAAGTCGTCTCATCTCGACAGATCAGCAATGTTGAAACGGAATCTTGAACCTTTGAAGGTCAGAGTAAGGATTCCATCAGATATGGACTAAACTAACCTTTGGGACGTAGTAATGACGCAACTAGGATCAGGGGATTGGTGAGGAGCTGAGCAGCTGGTCACCGAGAAGCCACATTCAGCTGTTGGGGTCACTGGTATGATGCAGTTGAACGCCATGGCCGTACCCGTCAGGTCCATAGAGTAGTACTAACAACTAGCAACCAATCGGATCAAAGGCAGAGTTTGACATTTTGGCTGGAGCAAGTTGGCATCTATCTCGTCTGCCAGGAAAACTTAGTACAAGTCTTGTACTGCCAGGAAATATCTGCCAGTAGAAGTTTAGTCTTGAAAAGAACAGATAGAAGCACATATTCTCGCATCATTTTTTTGACCGTGGCAAAAGCAAGTTGGACTTAGAATTCATTCCGGGCAATGCATATGTTTGTTGTGCTTGCATTACCGCGAGATTTGGTTTGAGATTTGGTGATTGGTCCTGCGTTCATATGGGAACTAGGGCCCGTTTATCTGGTTGTAAGAGCAAGATTGTTGAAACTTGAAAGAGCTCAAAGTCTTGCAATGGCAGGAGCAAGTTCTCTCAACATGCCTAATGTACACCAAAGATCGATCCATATTCTTATCTTCACGGAATGTCTAATACCGTCTGCATGTTCACGTATTATAAGAACTAGTATGGCTGCCCGCGCATTTGTGCGGCTAGATTACTATACTATTTAAAATAATTTTATATTTTTATAGAAGTTTAACATAAATTATTATAATTGCTTATTTTATATTCTATATTTATAAAATAGTAGAAAATAGATTGAAAAATTTCTCATTATACCTCAATTTGAGTGTGAGATGAGTCATCATCTATCTTGATTTGTGTCTTATCTAACAATGTATTTGACTTTTAGAAGTGAAGTTGGTTCAAACGTGGCATGCTAAACAACATATGTCATGGTAGAAAAAAAAAGAATGTGTCGTACTACAAATAAACCTTTCGAAGAAAATGTGTCATGCTAAAAATAAGATAATGTGCCATGCTAGCTAGACATATCACGGTGGATTAAGTGCCTATTGGATATTTTTATTATTCCAAAATTTAGCTATTTTGGGCTCATAATGGTATGGATGGTAAATTAAAAATAGGAATTAGGGATATTTTAGCTATTTTTTAAATCTAAGTTTATTTTTTTGACTCACAATGGCATGGTGGGTAATTTAAAAATAGGTGTCAGGGGTATTTTTGGTTATTTGTTATTATTCCGAATTTAGCTATTTTATAAATACTTTTAAGGGGTTTTCTGACTAATTGTTTCATAATGGCAGTGGTGGGTAATTTTCTCTTCTTATTTTCTCAGATAATGCCACAGATACTTGTTGGATATAGCTGTCGACTCCACAGAGCTAGATCAATTCTTGGCACACCACAGAATAAATTGTGCCAAGATTATACTAAATCAATCTATGCCATCTCGACTCTGCATCATCATCAACTGATGTGCTGGTTTCAGTTTTCCTTGGATCATTTCTAATCTGTGTCCTGTACTAGTAAACTAGCCAGGAAAACTAGGAATCCAAGTGCTCTGAATCTGTAGGTCAACCACATTAACTATTCTGTTTCAGTACTTCGCCCCAGCATAAAGCTGAGGAGGTGATGCAAGATCCCAAAGTCAGATGATGAATCTTCCAAACAAACACACCCGCGGTCCGCGGGGGCGACACAAGTACTTAGATTCCTATAGTTTAGTTGTACAAAATAATCTTAATTTGATAGTTGCCACAAGCAAAGAGGTTTTCTGGATCGATGTGATAGAATCTCATAACAGTTTTTTGTTCATCAGCACTACGTTGCCTTTTCTGTGACATATTTAATGGGCATCATCCACTCGTGAGTAGTTCCTTTTTGTTCAAGTCAATTCTTCCATAACAAGTTTCCTAGGAAACGTACATTTCAGCAAATCTTATTTGTCTTAAGACAGAGTAGATTAGATATTTTTCAGGGTGATGCAATACCTATAATCAAATTGGATGTAAGAATTGTTCAATGAAAAAATAATATAGCAATGGGAGATCGAGACCTTTTTCATTTTTGTAACAGCTAATGGGTTTTGATGCTTTCTCCTGTACCCAAGCTGTGAGTAAATTCCTAGAATGAAAGGGGAGAAGTTTTTATTTTTTACTCATCCAACTGAACCTGTTCCGTCAAAAATTCACACGTGCAACTCTTCGATATTGTCAAGTTTGTGCTCAATAGCTTTTTGCCCTTTGAAAACCGAGAGGTCGTCGTTATTAAGCAAAAAAAATGTTTTTTGTGCTAATTTTCTACCATACATATGCCAGGATTGTAGCAGTTCTCATCATTTTTGTCGTGTTACATCTATGAACCTGGACTGCGTTTCATGTAAATCCAAAATGTGAACGTTTCCTAGCTCTTGTCCATGCATTGTTGCAACTATATGCGTCGTATCCAACCCGTATCAAAGGATCTCCAACTTTTTCTGAGGAATATTTTCCTTTTGTGAAGCATTATCCCAGTGGAATATGATCATCTTGATGATCACCGTACAACGGTTTTATAATTTGGCTGTAATAATCTTAGTTTTGGTAGGTCCTTGGTGGCCACTTAGTTTGATCTTTTCAAATGCATCATTGGTCGGACCAATAATAAAACATTTTTATATGCACATTAACTTCCACTTGTACGATTTTCTGCATTTTAGTAAATCCTTTGGACGCACATACTTGTTTCGAGCGAAACAGCGGCTAGCTCGAAACCACTGTTTGACAAGTACAAAAATTAAACAGAACAAGATCGAGTCATATTGTCATGTCGTCGCTTTCCCTGATCCGGTTAATCTAGGAGGAGGACAGACACGCTTCAAGCAACGAAGACCTGAGCTGATCTCACCGTGTTAGAAATTAGAGTTCCTATGTATGTAGCACGACAGCTACGTCGTTGAATTTTGAAGTTCTACTCGAGAAGATTGTCGAAAAAGGCCAAAAACACTCTGCTGCAACAAAAACGTCGATTCAGCCTGTACCGGGGAGCGTACGTAAGTAGGGTGCGAGATTTTTGAAATCCACGCAAAATCCTCAAAAAAATTCCTTGCTTGACAATGGCACCCGTGGTGCCGACGAATTGAGCTTGGGAGTTCCACAGCCCAAGGTACTGACGCAGCCTCCAAGGTCAGAGGTCAGAATCTTCTCTTCCAACCAGGCCCACTTGCCAACCCTTACGGTCATGTATACCGGCATACCGCCAACAAAACCTCCGACGCCGAGAGCCGCGAGCACTCCGCTGCCGTGCGCGCCGGCCTTCCACTGTCCCGCGTCAAATCTTTATCATTTCTTCGCTGCCCCCTCGCCGTTCTCAACCATCGCGCCTCGCCGCGCGCCGCGACCGGAGTTTCCAGCTCCAAGGTCTGTGGCGCGCTATAAAAGCTCCACGTTCCATAGCGTCAGTCCAGGCAAAAGCTCCAACGTTCAGTTAAGGGAGCTGGTTAAGTAGACAGGATACCGAGAGGTAGTCGGTGGCATGACAGACGAGGAGTCCAAGCCGGCGGCGATGGAGGTGGAGAGGGCCGAGGCGGCGTCCTCCAAGCCGCGGTTCAAGATGCCGGTGGACTCGGACAACAAGGCCACCGAGTTCTGGCTCTTCTCCCTGGCGGCGCCGCACATGAGCGCCTTCCACATGTCGTGGTTCTCCTTCTTCTGCTGCTTCGTGTCCACCTTCGCGGCTCCGCCGCTGCTGCCGCTGATCCGTGACACGCTGGGGCTCACGGCCACGGACATCGGCAACGCCGGGATCGCCTCCGTGTCGGGCGCCGTGTTCGCGCGTCTCGCCATGGGCACGGCGTGCGACCTGGTGGGGCCCCGGCTGGCGTCCGCGTCCATCATCCTCCTCACCACGCCGGCGGTCTACTGCTCCTCCATCATCGACTCGGCCACCTCCTACCTGCTGGTGCGCTTCTTCACGGGCTTCTCGCTGGCCTCGTTCGTGTCCACGCAGTTCTGGATGAGCTCCATGTTCTCGCCGCCCAAGGTGGGGTTCGCCAACGGCGTCGCCGGCGGGTGGGGTAACCTCGGCGGCGGCGCCGTGCAGCTGCTCATGCCGTTGGTGTACGAGGCCATCCGCAAGATCGGGAGCACGCCGTTCACGGCGTGGCGCGTGGCGTTCTTCATCCCGGGCGTGATGCAGACGTGCTCGGCCGTCGCCGTGCTGGCGTTCGGGCAGGACATGCCCGGCGGCAACTACCGGAACCTGCACAAGTCCGGGGAGATGCACAAGGACAGCTTCGGCAACGTGTTCCGCCACGCGGTCACCAACTACCGCGCCTGGATCCTGGCGCTCACCTACGGCTACTGCTTCGGCGTGGAGCTGGCCGTCGACAACATCGTGGCGCAGTACTTCTTCGACCGCTTCGGCGTCGACCTCAAAACCGCCGGGTTCATCGCCGCCAGCTTCGGGATGGCCAACATTATCTCACGCCCGGGCGGCGGCCTCTTGTCGGACTGGCTCTCCCTCCGGTTCGGCATGCGCGGCAGGCTGTGGGGGCTGTGGGTCGTGCAGACCATCGGCGGCGTCCTGTGCGTGGCGCTCGGCGTCGTCGACTACTCCTTCGGCGCGTCCGTGGCCGTCATGGTAGTCTTCTCCTTCTTCGTGCAGGCCGCCTGCGGCCTCACCTTCGGCGTCGTGCCGTTCGTCTCCAGGCGCTCGCTGGGGCTCGTCTCCGGCATGACCGGCGGCGGCGGCAACGTGGGCGCCGTGCTCACGCAGTTAATCTTCTTCCACGGCTCCAAGTACAAGACGGAGACGGGGATCATGTACATGGGGATCATGATCATCGCCTGCACGCTGCCCATCACGCTCATCTACTTCCCGCAGTGGGGCGGCATGTTCGCGGGCCCGCGCAAGGGAGCAACGGCGGAGGACTACTACAACCGGGAATGGACGGCAGAAGAGCGCGAAAAGGGATTCAACAACGCTAGTGTGCGGTTTGCAGAGAACAGCGTGCGCGAGGGCGGACGGAGCTCGGGCAGCCAGTCCAAGCACACCGTGCCGGTACAGGCCTCGCCGGCCCACGTGTGAAAAAAGAAACACGTACATTATTGCGTATTCGTGTACCCTTGAATGTGTGCGTTTTCAATGTGTTGTGCAGCCGTGTGATACTTTCTGTTTGAAGGATAAGCAAGGTGAGATATTTCGACAAAAGGATATATTGTTTATTCTATTTGTAAGGAGGTGATATTTTCTCTTATATAAACATATAAATCAAGTCTCGTGCATCACCGTCCCATAAGATGGGCGATACTCCAGTCTCGTGCAGTAGCGCGCCAAATATGTAAGCTGGATCCTGGCGCTCACCTACGGTTACTGCTTCGGCGTTGAGCTCACGGTCAACAGCATCGTGGCGCAGCACTTCTTCGACCGCTTCGGCATGAACCTCCGCACGGCGGGGATCGTCGCCGCCGGCTTCGGGATGGTCAACCTCTTCTCCCACCCCATCGGCGGGTTCATCTCCGACGGGCTGTCCATCCGGTACGGCAGGCTGCGAGTGCTGTGGGCCGTGCAGACTTTCGAGGGCGTGCTGTGCATTGTGCTCGGCCTCGTCGACACCTCCTTCGGCGCGTCCGTTGGGCGTCATGATCCTCTTCTCCCTGTTCGTGCAGGCCGCCGATGGCCTCGTCTTTGGCGTCGTCCCGTTCGTCTCGCGCAGGTTGCTGGGCGTCGTCAACGGCATGACGGGCGCCGGCGGCAGCGCGTGCGCCGTGCTCACGCAGTACATCTTCTTCAGCGGGTACCCGACGGAGACGGGGATCGTGTACATGGGCATCATGATCATCGCGTGGGCATCATGATCATCGCGTGCACGCTGCCCGTGGCGCTCATCTACTTCCCACAGTTCATTGGGCCGCGCCCGGGGGCCACGGCGGAGGAGCACTACAGCCAAGAGTGGACGGCGGAGGAGCGCGACAAGGCCGGGGTTGAACAACGCGAGCGTGAGGTTCGCGGAGAACTGTGGGCAGGAAGCCGGACGGAGGGTGGCGGCCAGGCACACAGTTCCCGTCGAGTCCTCGCCGATCCACGCGTGAAAAAAACAAAAATGCGTGCTTATATATACGACGACATATACCATTATACGTGCTTATCATTTAGTTCCTTTTTGTTTAACCAGAAGGAGAAACTTTTATTTATTATTTTTTGCAAAAGAACTAGAAGGAAATCCATGTACCCACAAATGGCTCAATCCTCACCCTTAGCCTCGTCGAAGATGTGGATCATGATTTCTCTGTACTTGCTCTTCTTTTGATATTTAGTTCATGTGATCCATTTCTGAAAAATGTGAGTTGTGACAATATATATACCATACTAATGGAAGTAAAACCATTACAAGTTAACTACAACCCTCCCCCTTCCTCTCCCGGAGTCTCATGTGCAGCACACACTTTTATCTCCTTAATTCTTATGCCAAGACGCAAAGTGACAAGTAATTAATTTGGAACAGAGTAGTAGTTAGGGGTTTTCTTTAAGGAAAGCGTTGATTTAACTATTTACTGGTATCAATTTTATAGAAAAAAAAATGTTAGATCAGTTTGTCCAATACTTCAGAAACTTAGGAAGGAAATTATTTTTAAAGGATACAACAATTAGCAAAGAAAACTACTTTGAAAGAATGAATATACAAGAGAAGAAAAATAAAAGAATTTGGAGGCTAAACATGACGTAAGAAACTAAGTAATGAACAAAATGACTAATTAAGTCATATACCCCAATATTGTTACTTGATTTTCGTTAGGTCTATTCTAATAGGCGTCTGTATAGTGTAAAAAGTGCAATTGAATGTGATGTCTCAAAATAGCTTCTTTAGGTCTGTTGGGTCAGGATCGGTCAGGAATAGCTTCTTTAGCTCCTGAGGATTTCCTTCGCGCAAACTGAATTTCGGCCGAATCAGGAACGTGTGTTAGGTTACACTATGTGTGGAACGGGACCAAGCCGATCTCGGCCAATTCCCCCCTCTCGGCCCAGAAACTAGGCCTTGAGGGCACGTTTGGTTGGAGTCCTGAGAAGAAACTGCCTGGCTCAATAGCTGCCTGGGGTCTGCCTGTATCATGTTTGGTTGGAGTCCTCATCTTCTGCCTGGCACAGGCAGCTCGTTCAGGCCCAGGCACACAAAATCGGTCGCCTGGCGCTGGCTCGCGTTGCCTGGAGCCTTAATCTCGTGGCCCCCACCGTCGTCTTCGGGTTAGGGACTGTATTTGACTACCGAACAGAGCTTTCTCCGCGATGACAGAGCGCCGGCGGCCATACATCCCGCGCCCACCTCGAACGCACGGGAGCTGACGCCGCCGCCTCCTCAAGCGCAGCTGCCGCGGTGGCGGAGGCCCGTGTCATCTCCTCCGGTTCCATCCTCGTCGTGGTCCCGACGGCGGCAACCTGGCGCATGCGAGGCGCGCATGACACAGCCACAGTCGGTGGTAGCTTTTGCCCCTTTCTCTATGGTTTCTGTGGAGCCCTTCGCTAAGGTGAAATCACGGCCCGTGTCTTCTCCATCTCCCCTGAATCGAAGGAGACATCGGTTACTCGCTAGGACCTGGCTTCATCTCCTTCATCTTTTCTTCTCCTTCAATTATTTCTTATTCGTATTTCGTTCCTTCCAAAAAACGAGGAACATTGATTGGAGCAGAAGATCAATATTTTTTGAGCATCGCAGAAGATTGATTGGAGCAGATCGATTAGCCAACCGTAAACCCATGTGCGCAAGCCATACTTTGCCTTGTCCTAAGAGAACTAAACTATCAATTAACATATCAGGCCCAGGCTACAACCAAACGGTGCATCTCCGGAGCTGCCTGACCAGGCAATTTCGAACAACTTTACAGGCAGGTCACAGGCAGCATTTTTCGCCAGGCAAGTTGTTGAGGACTCCAACCAAACATGCCCTGAGTGCTGACTAGAGGAAGCCTCGTGAGGGCAAATGGGTAAAGGCGTGGTGGCACTAGGTTTTTGAGAACATCGTGACGACGCACTGGTTTGAATTGGTTCATGTATGATGCTTTATTGGTATGAAGTAGATGTTCAATTAAATTGTCAATAGTGTTTTACTGAATTTTTAATTTTTTTATTAGTCTATTGACATTGTTTTTAAACCATGTTTGATTTTTTATATATGCTTTGTTCTACTTAGATTATTTGTGTTGTCCCACTAGTTCATAATCAAAACCAAAACAAGTAGAAAAAAATAAAATATTTAGACAAAAATGTTGCAATCTTCACAATTAAATCCCTAACTGCAGAAATGGAAAATAGATAAATTCAAAAAAGTGAATCAAGGAAACAAGAAAAATAAAGTTAAGGAAAAAAAAGGAAAGCAACAGTGCTGGGCCGCAAGAAAGAAAGGAAAACGAGGCTGATTGCAAGGTGATTGGGTCGACGTGTGGATATGGGCTGAGCGCGTCTTGGCATAGCGTTGGCGCCGGTGGGCGGCCGATGGAAAGATTTCCGAGCAGCCCCACCGGTCTGAAACAGGCAAGGCGACCAGGCGGACCGGGCCAAAGCCAGGCGGCCGCATTCCCCCACCTGCTGCGGCCAGCAACTGCAGATAACACAGCGGAAGGCCGAAGGCGGACGCCGATGGCCGCCGTGGCGAGCCCCGCCCTCCGGCTCCGCCCCAGGGTCGCCGCCTCGTCCGCGCCCGACTCCCCTCGCTGCCGCTTCAGCTCCTTCTCTCCCTTCTATTCCAAGGCAATTCCTCTCCTCGTCCACCTAGAAATTTTCCTGTGAATATCGTTTATTTGGGAGTAGGTTATTTTGGCTGGGGATTAGGTAAGGTTTCGATCCCTTATTCTGATTAGCCGCATGCTCAGAATTCCCCGTACATGCATGATTCCAACGAAAGAAAGATATCAATCTCTCGGTGTACTGGCGGGCTACGTGTTTCTAACAACCTTTTGAGGGCAACATTTAAAAGCTCCTCAGTCAAAATCACCTAGCACGCATTTCATATACTTTCACAGCTCATCGTGTTATGCTTCTTTTATCGTATTAGCTGTTTCTGTTTGTAGTACTGAACGATATATTGACGCAGTTTATGTCTCAGTTTGCAAGGCCAGTTCCAGTTCAGAGAGTCAATGGAGGTAGGATTCAGCTTTTGGGTACCCTGCAGGGTAATCCCTGATCTTTCAAGCGCTCATTACTTAATTCGTGTTGCACATTGTCTTGATCTTCGTACTGGCCTGTAGGTGAAGTTTTAAGAAGCATTGGCAACCATGATGGCTGGTTCCATACTAATCGAATCATATCCATGGCTTCTACGGACAAGCAGGAGCCAGTTGTTTCACAAACGCCTGTATTAGAAGACACATCAAGTAGCACTCAAGATGCCCCTGTATCTGATAGCTCCTCAGACTCCACTGACATGGGTGGTGGAAAACCAGGATTCATCTCGTTTCGAGGTGGCAGCCATCAAAATAAAGCTGTGGAGAGTGTGCCGCATCCTGGCAAGGAAGCATCCAGATTAGTTTGGTTTGTTGGTCCAACTATCCTTGTGTCGTTCTTGGTTCTTCCATCGCTTTACTTGCGCAAAGTACTCTCAGCTGTTTTTGAGGATTCCCTCTTGACAGGTATGCTTTCTTTTGTACTTGGATCGCAGTCTTTCCATTAAAAATTATGGGTCTTTCAATAATTCTGAGAACTTTTTCTCGCTCTTGTTTTCATCATTTTGAGACTTGTAGTGAACTTAGATCTGTAATAGGCCGTGGAATACAATTATGCTCCTATGATGCACTCTCAGTTGGTAGCATTTATTTCTGCCAGAAGGCATATATTAGTTATAGTTAAATAGGGCATGGCCTGTATCATTCTGTATCTCACTGCTCCACAATACTGCTTGCCGCATTACAATACGTTGCCACAATGATCCATCTTGGCATCTCTCATATTATTCAATTGGTTAAAATTTATGTAAAATTTATGTATCTATTGAAATAGGTCGGCGATAACCCCTTCCATAGTCAGGTGAATGTATTACTGATCGATTGTTGAAAATCTTGTTTGCAGATTTTCTTATACTATTCTTTACCGAGGCTCTGTTTTATGGAGGAGTAGCAATTTTTGTCTTACTGATTGATAAAGTCTGGAGACCTTTGCAGCAAGTAGCACCGAAGAGTTATATTTGGTCAAAATCCAGATTTTTCCGCATCTCTTCAGTAACAACAATGGTTCTGAGCTTGATAATTCCTCTTTTGACAATGGGCATGGTTTGGCCCTGGACTGGACCAGCAGCATCAGCCACTCTTGCCCCTTATTTGGTAGGACTTGTTGTACAGTTCGCATTTGAGCAGTATGCACGACATCGAAAATCACCTTCTTGGCCAGTTATTCCTATTATCTTCAAGGTAATTTTTTTTCTTACATTTATCTTAGTATGATTGCATCCTGGAGTGAGTGTTTGATCAATTGAGCTTTCTGGCTATAGTGAGGTGTGGTTGGAAAGCATAGATATTTTTATGTGATCTAATTAGTCTATGATCTATTTATTCATCGCCATACCTGATGTTTGACGTTTGGAACTTGGGGGGTGGGTATCAGCATATCAGGTAATATTGGTGATAATCGGACCATTGAATGAATGTCAGAAAATATGGAAGTTAAGAAATATAATCCAGTTAACAAGTCAAGTAGATAAGATTCTGATATATTTATTGATACAAATTAGGGGACAAGTAATGACTGGCTTTGCGTTCTTTGGACGCTGGAGTCACAAGGCCCAAAATAAGAAATGTATGATTATCAGCCGATGCACTCCATTATTTATGTTCTGATAGGGGATCTAAAGAAACAAAAGAAGACTTCAGATTGACATATCTGGACCTCTCGTAGTTCTCAGTACTTTGCAAAATTGTGTTCTTAACTATTTGCTTTCATCATCTAAAGCCTAGGTAGATGATTATGTTTTTAACATGGTTATAGTAATGAGAATGTTAATAATTACGCTGTTGGGATGATGTTCTGCCTGCTACAATTAGTTTTACCTTTCTATTGTGTGACTAAAACAGGGATTTCTGTGCATAGTTATGTAGAAGCTAGGGTCAGGTAGTTTGCACTCATTATTTCTTGTTCACGTGACCCTTTGCTAGTTTCAACTAATCTGCTCATGTTCACTTCGACCAATCTAGCAATTGCATGTTCATGTTTTCCTATGGAAGAATAAGCACTGCAGTTTTACAGATTATGATTGTAGCTTTCTAGTAATCAGCATGTGGTTTCCCCCATCCTTCCAGGTATACAGGCTTCACCAACTAAACAGGGCAGCTCAGCTTGTGACAGCACTCACATTTTCTGTTAGGGGAACAGAGACAACAAACCAAACTTTGGCTATCATGAACTCTTTAGGAGCGTTACTGACTGTTCTTCAAATTCTTGGCGTTATTTGTGTATGGTCGCTCTCAAGCTTTCTGATGAGGTTTCTTCCTTCTTCAGACATTCCAGACCCCTGACTCAGCTTGTTAGAATTTCGAAGCACGGGCATAGCCTCCTTGTTGTAAATTGGTTAACATGAAGCCAGCTGACATGTTTGAAAAGTTTAGCATTTATTTAGGTTACACTTGACAGGAATTTGACTGAAATTCAATAAATGGCAAATAAGAAAGCTGAGTTATGCACACTGTAGAACTGGTGCATAACGTGTTCCTGTGCTATTCTTTGTGTCAAACTCTGAGATTCACAAGCTGTGAAATCACCTTTGCCGAATTTATGTGCAGATTTCATTTAAATTGGTGCTTCGCCAAACCCTTGGGGGAAAAAAAACTGTAAAAAGTAAAGATGATAACTGCGAACACCGTAGCTGTGGCTGCGGCTGCAGAAAAATAACTGCGAATACTGTAGCTGCTGCTGAAACACTGTAGCTGCTGCTGAAGAAATAACTACAAACACTGTACCTGCTGTAAAGCAGCTGTTGCAAAGCAGCGAGACGAACACTTCAGATAACGAAGCCAGGCCCTGTGGATGTTGGTTGAAAACTTCAGATAATGAAGCCATCCCTTTACTTTCCTGGAGAACTTAGGCCTCTTTGGGATTGTGGGATTTTTTTCTGAATCTATGTTTTTTCAAGGCCTGTAAAATTCCTGTGAAATTTATGCATTCCAAAGAAAGCCTTACAAGTCATGTCATCAGTGAGCTACTGAATTCAGTTTTGAAGTGCCGAAGTTGGGGCAGCATGAGTGGATATTTTCGTGATAATTTTGCCGCTTCTTGCCAGCTAAACTTTATTTACTCAGAGCAGGACTTGCAGAATGTGGTGGCCATGTGGGGACGTAGGAGTAGATTAAAAGGTATCTCCTGAGAATATACTTTTCAGATATTTACTGCTGATGCAGCGCCCAAGCATATGTGACGCAATAAACAAATTTCCTTGTTTCTTTGAAAAAGTGTAGTACTCCAAATTGCTGCATCAGTTATGCTTCCAGGATCTGCAATGTTTCATGTTCAGGCATTAAAATATACTATATACTACAATGAATTTATTGTGATAGTATAGTGAAGGAAGCGGAATGAACATTTGCAGGGTCTTTTTGAAATGAAAATTGGATAGTTTTCTGTCTGTTTTTCCTTTTAACGAATTCAGTAACCATGTTTGAACTCTGTTCATACTTGCATTTAGTAAAGTCACCCTCCATCCTAGAAATCTTCAGCTCTAGATTTCATGTCATGTCATGTCATATAACTCCACAAACTTGCAGATCCAATGACTTTCTGCCTCATGCCCTTGTCAATGAAAAAACCAGAGCCCATAGCAAATCTTAAGACCATAAAACAGCTTCAAAATTTACAGAGCAGAACAGAGAGGTTTCTGTAATCAGAAACAGATGGGGAAAAAAAAAACAATGGGACGCAAACAAATATGTCATGTGCGGTTGGTTCATTCAAAGGCTTGGAAGAACTCAAGCCTCCATAACCGAGTGAAGCAACCAATCCCTATGCGCAAAAGGTGGCCGGGCTGCCCAAAAGAGAATCGTCACAGCCGGATTGGAAGTTTTTGCACCATTATATCATACACGACTATTTTCATCAGAACAACAGCCGAACGAGAAGAAATGAAGCTTCAAACACCGCGCGACATTGAAAAGAAGAACTCGAGTATAAAATGGCTCACTCAAAGAAACAGCAAACGCTCTTCCACACACAAAGGAAAGGATATCACTGTGAATCATGGCCAGAAAAAGAACGGCGCACGGAAGGAATTGCTGAAAGTCTGAGCTTGTCCCGACTTTTATAGGGGGGACGCCCACCTCCTCTTCGGGGAAATGGTTTCGCTCAGGATTGGTCGCTAGGGTTTCGCGCGGGCAGCCCGGGCAGCGGGCAGTGCCGCAATTGGCAATAAATTACTGAATTTACGCAGACAGCTTGCATGAGTGTTGACTGTTGACAGCGTTCCTCCTTTTTTATTTTTTATTTTATTTTTGAGACGCTCCTTCCGGGGCCTTGTAGTTTGTATGATATGGAGAGATTCTTCCGGGCCTTCAAAATTTCAAGCGTAGCCCAATATGATAGTGGGCCGTCAGGCCTACGAAATGTATACATATTTGTATCTAGTATCTTGCATATTTCTTTGTCATGTCTTATGGCACAAATTAAATACATGTTCTGAATATTATTTTCTCTAATATAGAATAATTTTCTATCAAAGTTAGAACATTTCTGTTACTTCTGTGAAGCAGGTGAGGTTAAAAGAGAATGATAAGATCTAGATGGTAGGATCCATATTTAGTGGCTAAGAAAGTGAATTACAGATCAACAAAATCTCAATCATCTGAGAAGGAAATAAACCTGGAAGGAAGAAAGGACAGCAATATGGCGTACAGGTAAACAGTAACATGAGAGACAAACAGCACAATTGCGGATATGTGGCGCCGCCTCTCGAGGAAAATGGTTCCTAGTTTCGTCATGACGACAGGAGGCCATGTCGATGCTCATAATTTGGCGAGATCGCTTGAAATCAAACTTTAGAGCGTCATGCTATTTGGATGCTGGAGCCTCCAAGCAGCATTGATGCACTTGTCAAGGTGACCATCGACGGGTAACTATTCTGCCTTCTTCCTTGTTTTTTTTTGTTGCTGTTGGAAGATCAAACGTCCATGAAAGGCTAAAATTCATTCATACGCAAAAGATAGTACATAATTTGGCCCAAGAACTGCCTCCCTCTTAAAAAAAAGGAGGATTAGTACATTGGACGAGGTCTCAAGGCGTCCACATTTTGTGACGTAGTATCTCCCGCGTAATCATCGATTCATCGATACACTTTCGTCATATCTGGATTTGGGATTGCCAGATTGGCGATTTGGCAGATACGGCTTACGAGCCATCCCACGCTGACTTTGTCTTGATCTTGATGTACCGTTTACTTTACCAAGCATATACCCACCGTCGCGATGTAGTACTAGTTTGGGTTTCAACGGCACGGAGCTGTCTGCATTCGGAAAGATTCAGCCGATCTAACTCGGGCAGCTGAGTCTACAGCCGCATGAAGGTACAGAGAACCAAACAGCGTTTTGTTTGCCACATTGATCAAGACTTTAGGAGGACCTTTTTTTATTCTCAAACTAACTTTTAGTTGCAACTTTGGTACATCATGATATCTTTTCAAGGACGAAGCTACTCATTTTCAACTTGATAAAATAATTATATATTTGGCGAAAATCTCATGAGTTGATAAAGGACTTAGTTGCGACATTAGAATAATGAGGGATTGGTGAGATAATGGAACTTCCGAGCGTGTTTATGGACATGACATCCATGAAATTTCTAATGAAGTACTTTTAGCAGACTCGGTTCTCTTGAAATTTTCTGGCATGATATTTGGATCAGGGCATGGACAACTAGATATTTGAATTATTTGAAATGGACAATTCCTTCGGTTTTAGGGCGGTAATCTTTCCCCATTTATTGAAAAATTATCGTGTTTTTAGTGTCCTGCTCTATCCTTCTGTAACGCATAGTTGACCTGTCCAAATTGAAGTTCCGAACGACAAACTAATACAAGAAGACATTCATTACGTGGCCGAAAGCTGAAACCATTAAAAGTCCATCAAAAGTCTTTAAGTAGTTTAAAATAGGATTTTAATTTTTCCCTTGACAGAAGGACTATCTCATAACAATTATCCGAACTTTTTCCACGTATTCAGGTGTTTGGCTACGCACTCAATTTTATTTTGATTTCCTAAGAAAACAGCATAGGCCAGCTAACAAACTCAATCCAAAGTTGTAATTACATCTTGGGGAAGAAACAAACCCCACTTTTCATCGACGGAGCAATTAACATCAGGAAAATGCCAACAAGACGATGTGCAAATGCTGCTACTTTGAGTAAAGCAACAATCCGCAATCAAATTGGCGGTTACAAAAGCTAGTGGTACTTCCTCGCAAAAAAAAAAAAAAAAGCTAGTGGTACTAGAATACATTTTTGGCCCGCGTCTTCGGTTGCAAGTTGCCATCGCATCGGTTGATTGATCCGAGATTTTCAGTGTGCGGCGGTACACGCCCGCGGGCCCGCCGATCCAACTCCCAGCGCCAGCTCGTCCAGCCCCACCGGCGAGCACCCGAGGATGGCGCGGCCCAGCGGCTCGGCTCGCACGGCTGGCGCGCACGGCACCCACTCCCACCGCGCCACGGCGGCGGCGCCACCCGACGCCGCCGCCTTCCCTTCGCGCAGCTCGTACAGCACCGCGCCGTTCGCCGGCTCGGCCGCATTGTACACGTACCCGCCCGCGCTGTTGCCGCACACGCCGATCGACAGCGTCGTGTCGCCCCAGCCGTCGTCCTCCTCCTCGTCTTCGTCGTCGCGAGGGAACAGCTTCTCCGACAGCTCGCTCGGCATTGCGTCGTTCGACGCGGAAGGGATCGGCTCGAGAGTGTCGCCGTCCACTTCCCATGCCTGGATGGCGACTGTGCACTCTGCTTCCTTGTCCGCCCGCTTCGCCCCGAACAGAACGAGCCGCTCGTCGGCGCCGGCGCGGCCAGGCGCGACGCCCCAGTTGGAGACGGCGGCGTCCAGCCCGAGGCGACGGGTGGGGCCCCACTGCCGGCTCGCCGGGTCGAACCAGCTCGCCCACCCGGTGGTTCTCTCCACGAGGTACACCCGCTGCTCCGTGGCGGCCGCCGAGAGCCACGACGCCGCCGCGGAGTCCCTGAGCGCGTCCGGCATCGGCTCGCACGCCGTCCATCCCCCGCCCTCGTGGACCTCCACCGCCGCGAAGTCCTCGTCCTCCTCCAGCGCCAGGCGGCACGCGCCGCCGAGCGCGACGACGCGGTCTCCCACGGCGGCGAACACCGGGTCGACGCGCCACACGCCGGGGGCGTCGAGGTCGACGCAGGCCGCCGTCCCGAGCGGGTCGCCCGCGACGGCGAGGCCCGAGAGCGAGAGCGCGCAGACGCGGTCCCCGCGCGCGCCGCGCACGAGGCGGACGTGCGACGGCGTGGCGTGGCGCGTGACGGCGGGGACCGTGAGCCACGCGCCCGAGTTTGGGTCGTACGCCGCGGCCGACCGCCGCGCGCCGCGGCAGCCCTGGAGGTGCACGACGAGCCACGGCAGCCGACGCGGCCGCCGGCGCAGCGCGGCGCGCACCGCGCGGAGCCACTCCCGCGACACCCGCGCCGCGGCGGCGAGGTCGGGCGCCGGCACGCGCGCCACCACCGACTCCAGCACGTCGCCGAACAGGTACGCCTCCGCGAGCGACGACGCGCCGTCGCCGCCCTCGGCCGCGCACCGCCCGTCCTGGTGCCGCCGGTGCTTCACTTCATGAGCACGAACACCGACACCCATCTCTCTCTTTCTTTCCCCCACAAAAGCTCTCAAGTGGTGTGCACAACAACAAACTTTCTCTTCTTCTACGCGCCGTGGCTTCCGGTTCGGACCCTGGAATGACAAGCTAGATATAGAAGCCCGGTCTTTGGAAAAAGCACGAGCGGTTCGCGGTGGTCAATGGAGTGGAGAATGGACGGAGGGAACCGCGACAAAGATCACCACTGGGTCGCTTCCTGTTTACAGGTGCAGCGACAACGACGTCAAAGCTTATCCTCGGCTCGCCGGTGAATTTGAACGGAGCAGAGCTTTCTGCCATCGTCGTGCGCTTGGAAAACGTTATCATCGTTGCGACTGTTCGTGCATAATGCCGCTAAACAATTTGTCAGCTGTGTGAGTCACGATGTATAAGTGCAGGAGAGTAGCAGACAAATCCGAGCCATCGCGTTAGATCAGCAGCGCCAACAGCTTGTTATGATTAGCAGCCGTTGGTGGTAGAGACTCTGATGAGAGCAGTTGTAGGATATTTCTCAACGAGAAGTCGATTGGAAGACAGATACGAGGCAGCCGGGCGACCCACCGCCGTGACGTGTTAATTTCCTACTCCATTATTCATCCTTGATAATCATATCATCCGTGGTGCACGTCGGCGTCAGGCAGACCAGCCAGAGCCACTCGTAATTTCTAGAAGAAAACTTGAGGCTAGACCAAAATTATGCTGCTAACATGTCGGTATCAGATTTCGAGTGGCGCGCAGCTTTTCTCGCTCTCCTTTCTTTTCTTTGCGTGTGTTTATAATTCTGTGGCGCCACAATTTTCGCAAGGATATCATGATGTTCAGAATTCAGATAAGTGTGTGTACGTATCTAATGGATGATGGACAACAAGAGTGGGTGACCATGTGTTTCTGCACGAGGAAAGAGCGGGCGGTTGAACTCGCGCCGCCGCCGTAGCCTTTGTCCATGTTGATCCAGCGAAGTCTGAGCAGTCGTTTGGTCAGTTCCGGCCAGCCGCCAGCCCCGTCCGACAACGATGGAAGCAAAGCATTTTGATCGTCGCCGTCACAGGACGGGGTGCGGCTTCCTAGCCTCCTTCCTTCCCCGACCGGTTGTCAGTGCCATGCCGTCATGACAACCATTTCTCGATCACACCACGTGCGGTTCCATGTGGCTGAATTTCGTGGTGGCCGGGGACAGTACAAAGACGCAACCTTTTTTTTCTCGAGATTAATTAGTAGTAAGTACTATCAGGGGTAGCAATAAACATCCTTTGAAAAAAAATACATTTTGTGAACAAATCTTTGACAGAATGAATCAATCCGGCGCCTTGGTGCATTAAGAAAACGTAGTAACTTCAGCTCAACTTCCGAGTAAAGTTGTCTTAACTTGCTTCCCTACTTCCTCTTGTTCTTGGACGCGAAGCGGAGGACGAGGTAGAATAGGATGCGGTAGAAGACGGCCCAGCCGAGCAGGTAGAGCACCATCCACCACTTGCGGTCCTCCTCAGTGCTGATGGCCAGCTGCTGGAGGATGGTGTCGCCGGTGAGCAAGGGGTCCTTGGAGAAGAGACGGCCCCCGCGGAACTCGTTCATCAACAGGCCCTCGTACGGGTACTTCATCGTGGAAACGGTGTTCATCCACTTCCACGCCACCGGGATGCTGTGGCTGTTGAGGAAGTAGCCGCAGAAGAGGAAGAAGAGCGCCGTGAACGCGATCACCGCCGCGTACCTGCAGCCAGCACACTCGCACGGTCATGCGATACATCGAGGACTAAGTATAGTTGGGCCGTTGTTTGTGCTGCTGCCCAGGGATTGATGGGCCGCAAATGGATTGGGCTACAACTTTATACATGGAAGAGTTATCCTGAGAGAAAAATTCGAATAGGAATGCACTACTTACCCAAGGATGAAGTTTGGCACGACGGAGCTGATGAAGACGACGAAGGAGTTGGTTGAGAGGAGGGACGCGTAGAGCATGACGAGGAAGTAGAGGAACTGGCCGTGGAGCTTGAGCGCGAACCAGACGATGGCGGCGTAGGTTGCCGACTGGAGCAGCAGGAACGGGAGGTAGGTGATGAGCCCGGCGACGACGTAGGCCGAGGCCCGGTACGCGTTGTGCGAGGTCTCCCTGATGAAGATGAACCGCTCCTGTATGAAGGCCGGCACGGCGTCGTTGGAGGAGAAGAAGAAGACGCAGACGGTGAAGATGAAGAAGCTGAGGCGGTTGGTGATGCCCTGCGGGCTGTCCTTGGGCTTGGTGAACATGGTGGCCATGAGGAACCCCATCACCGTGAGCACCATGAGCCGAGACAGGAACAGCTCGGGCGTGCGCCAGATGTTGGTGAAGTTGCGCCGCATCAGCACCCACACCTCCACGGGGTACGAGTTGGCGAACTTGCCGCGGTGCCCCAGCGCGTTGATGCCCACGGCGGGGGCGCCCGTCGCCTTCGTCGGTGTCATGAAGTCGCCCTCGGTCACCGTGTACGCGCTGCTCAGCGGCGTCGGGGTGCCCATCACGATCTCCGGCGAGTACCGGTGGTGGCCGTGGGGCGACAGGCCCGGCGGCTTGTTGTGCTGGTTGTCCTTGTGCTTGGGGCGCCGGGACGGGGTGAGCTGCACGCCGCTCCACGGGGACTTGGAGTGCTGGCTCCTCAGGCTGTGGTCGAAGTCCTCGCCGCCCACGCCCGAGATGGGCGTCGCAGGGACGCTGGACACGGTGGACAGTAGCCCGTCGGCGCCGTTGAGCTTGGGCGGCTTGAGGCCGGTGAGGCAGAACTCGGCGAGCGGGTTGACGCCGAACTCTGACTTTTCGTACTTCTGGATGACGTCGAGGAGGTGCTCGATGGAGTTCTCGCCCTTGGGCACCCTGTGCCCCATGCGGCCCAGGTGCGCGCCCACCTCCTTGGGCCCGCCGCTGTACATGAGCTGCCCGCGCGCCAGGATGATGAGGTGGTCCAGCAGCAGCAGGATGCGCGACGACGGCTGGTGGATCGTCAGCACCACCGTGCTCCCCGCGCACGCGATGTCGTGCACCTTCTCGATCACGCTGTGCGCGCTCGTCGAGTCCAGACCCGACGTCGGCTCGTCCAGGAACAGCAGCGCCGGGCCGTGGATGATGTCCACGCCGATCGACACGCGACGACGCTCGCCGCCGGACACGCCCCGCGTGCCCTCGTCACCGATGTACGTGTTCCTCGACGTCTGCAATTCATATACGTACGCTCTTTTTTCAACCAGAGTGTTTCATGGTTTCGAAGCAGACCAGTGCTGGATGGTTAATAATGACTTACTGTGAGGCCGAGCTGCTCGATGAGGTTCTCGACGCGGAGCTTCTTGTCGGAGGCGGAGACGGTGGAGCCGAGCCGGAAGTCGGCGGCGAACATGAGCGTCTCGTAGACGGTGAGCATGGGGAAGAGCCGGTCGTCCTGCATGACGTACGCCGAGGAGCGCTTGATGAGGCTGGGGCTCATCTCCACGCCGTCCAGCGCCACGCGGCCGTCGAGGCTGGCGATGCGCCCGGCGAGCGCGTCCAGGAACGTCGACTTGCCGGCGCCGCTGGGGCCCATCACGGCCGTGACGCAGCCCTTGGGCGCGTACCCGGTGATCTCGTGCAGCAGGTCCACGTCCTTCTTCTCCCACTCGCCGCCGGCGCCGCGCTGCTTCTTCACCACCGTGTACGTCAGGCTCGTGAACTCCAGACCGCCCGAGAACCCGAACCGGGGCTTCTCCGGCGGCGGCGGCGGCGCCATGTCGATCACCGTCTCCGGGTTGCGGTGCCGGCCATTGTGGTGGTGATGCGCCATGCTGTGCACGCACGTATCCACGCGCCGGTCGAGCCGCCTGTGAGTGAGTTTTTGTAGCCATGCAGCTTGTACGCATATAAAGCGATTAGCTCCTTGTCTGCGTGTCACTACCAGCTTCGTTGTTTTGTCCGGGTGGTACATGCCTATTTCCGGGCGACAGAAATGAGGGCGGACGATGCAGCGTGCCATCGGGGTGAACGTTGGTCGGGTCGAGTTTTTGTTCGGACCGTCGGAGGTGATTGGGCAGCCTGTCGTCTACGGTGTCACGGCGAGGTCAAAATAAAAAAGTTCTTGCGTAATCCTTCTAGAAATGGTGAACTTTTTGGACTAAGGTGATATATACTCTGCCAGCAAGAGATGCAATGCGCTGTTTATGTTCTGTTCCAAAGTTTAAGACATTGAAACCAATACCACTTATGATAGAAGGCTTGTAAAGTTGCAGTGATAAAAATATCGTTTACAGTGTGGCTAATCAAGTAATCAGCTAATCACTGGACAGAGAGATAAGCTGTCTGTGAGGTTGTCAAATTGAAACCCAGACAAATTTTGATCTACTACCACTGTATATAACACATGTAGTATAGTCAGTCCGTAAAAAAGAAAATAAACTATACATGGCGGCAAGGGCAGAAAGACGAACGAAAATTCAGTTAACTGCTGCTGAGTTATCTTGCTCAATACCATTGCAAAAGTTGTTGAAGATGGAACTAACAATGGGTTTGTGATGGTATTTTTAAACTTCAGTTCTTTGTGATGGTATTCTACAACTCGAGCATATTTAAGCAATGTTAGTGAGCAAAATTAACTCTTCTGAATTAGAGCCGGTTCACATTTCTTGAAGACTGCAACAGACCTGAAAGGCCTAACATATCAAGGCCTAGCCCAGTTTTGTACAGCCGTGGATAACGGAACACGTGGCGAGTCCACGGCCACCGCCGAAACAAAGCGAGAGAAAAAAGAACGGCTCCTTCCGTCTGCAAAGGCCGGAGAATTCGGAGGCGCCGGCGACAAGGCATCGCCCGCCCGCCTGCCAGTGCTCAAGCTCTCATCAGTCATCATCCAAACCCATGGTGAGATGAGATAGTCCATTACCCATGGCTCCATCCGCAGCTGCCCTCTGCCCCGCGCGCCTCCTTCTTGCCTCGCTCCGGTCCTCGCCTGCTCGCCTCCGGCCCCGCCACGCGACCCGCCGCTCCGTAGGGCTGGTGCGCCGCGGCGGGAGTGCACGACTCCGCCTTGTTCGATGCTGGTCGGCGGATGAGGAGAAAGCTGTGGAGACCGCGGCAGAGGACCAGGCGCCGGGCCGCGACATAGTCACGCTCGCCGCTTGCCTCGTTGGCCTCCTCACCGGCGTCTCCGTGGTCATCTTCAACCTCTCGGTACGGTAGCGCCTCCCATGTCCCACGCTGATTTAGTTCAGACTGTTGAGAACTTAGTGATGCGGGAACAATGGTTTGACAGTTTCGAGGTGAATTAGTTAAGGCAACAGAAGTACCGAACGATAATTTCATCCATATACCACTGCTTCCGACATCCAGCACTGCTGAATCATTTCGTTATGCTGTGTAGTCACTTGCATTTTATTCTAGCTAGTCCTCGACCCTCGGACGTCACCAAGCTTTAGTTGCCATTTAAAAGATTTGCGGCTCTATCACCAATGTTCCAACATTCTAGGTTGGTTACAGTTGAATTTCTCCATCTATCTTGAGTTCTTGACATATGTAAACTAGAGCTATAGCTTCATACAAATTCGGATCACTCGGATCCCTTGAGTCATAATATTTGGGGAAATACGGACTCCTCGTTCTGCCTTGTTAGTAATTCACTAGCCTCTCTTTTTGCCCTGTGAAATATGTCTCATAAACCTTTGTGCATGTTTAGTAATACACTTGAAAAGATTAAATATCTTGGGCGTAAGAGTCAGTGTAAAGTTAAACTTCATTTTTTCCTTCTTTTCCCCTCATCAGGTCATCGCACTTCCATTTCACACGAAATGAACATACACAATGGTTACAAGAGAACAAGACTAAGCGAAAGGATACTCCTAAGAAAATTATATGTCTCCAAATAGCCACATAGAGGGCATAAAGTTCGTTGCCATCATAACAAATTAAACGTAATAGTCCATGTTACAGCTTGTTAATTGAATGTGCAAATTTATTGTTTTTCTTTTGCCATAGGTTCATGAAATACGTGACATATTTTGGGATGGCATTCCTTTGCGAGGAGCTACGTGGCTGAGGGAGGAGCCGATTGGTGAAGTCTGGCAGAGAGTGATACTTGTTCCAGTCAGTGGAGGTATTATAGTAGGAGGATTGAATGCACTAAGAAACTCTATCAAAACTAGCTCAAATGGTCCTGAGTCCAGGATAAAGAGCGCATTTAGGCCATTCTTGAAAGCTGTGGCAGCATCTTTCACCCTTGGAACTGGTAATTCTTTGGGTCCTGAAGGTCCTAGTGTGGAGATTGGTTCTGCGATAGCCAAAGGATTTGGAAATGTGTTTGAATGGGAGGGTGGGAAAAAGTTGTCTCTTGTGGCAGCTGGATCAGCAGCTGGAATTTCTTCAGGTAGTTTTTACTTCCCTGATTGTTGATGTTTTTTTTCTTAAGGTTTGAGCAACAAATATGAAGTTATGCCTGCTATGGACATGCCATGCTTTCTGGATTTCTTCATGTCGATGCCGATGGATTTTTTCACCAATCGGATATCTCAACATCGATATTCCAGGATATTGACCCATTGTAGCTTGTTTTCCACATATTTTCTCGCCGTGATGCTGCCATATGGTGATTTGGTAATGACGAATTCTCAAAAGATCACTGTATTTGTAGCAATAGACCTATAGCTCACATTAGATACGCCTTCCATGAATGCTCGAAAACGATCGACTTGTCTGTGCATTTTTCTCTCGTCTTCTGATTTCATTCTACTTATATTTCAGGTCATTGCTTTGTGTTTTAGGTTTTAATGCTGCTGTTGCTGGGTGCTTTTTTGCTGTGGAATCTGTTTTGTGGCCTTCTTCTACGGATTCTTCGTCCCTTGCCAACTCTACACCAATGGTGATACTCAGTGCAGTGATAGCATCTGTTGTTTCAGAGATTGGTTTAGGTTCTGATCCTGCTTTCACTGTTCCAGAATATGATTTTCGCTCCCCAACAGGTACTTTGTTAGCAAGAAAATTTTCTTCATTGTTGATCTGCTGAATCTTTGTACAATCTGCAACTATTATGATGTTTTGACCTGTTCTTGTTTCATGGAACTTTATAATTACTTGTCAAATAAAGTAGGCATGTCCTGCTACTCCAGTCAAAAACTACAGAAAGACACTTCCAGAATATACAACTCTTATATGGTACATGTTTGCATTGATTTGTTTCAAATTGCGCGGGCTCATATCCTCTATATAAATTAATTGGGGAATTGGGGATGGTATATGCTGTATCTGGGAGCACACGAAATCCCATCCAAGTTTGCAGAGAAGTCCCTTATACCCATATAAACGATATTACTTAAGATCAGTTGAGCTGCCATATTTGACCTTATATATTCGTTCATTGCCTTTATAATCATATTTGATCAGTTGAGCTGCCATACTTGACCTTAATGGTAGGTTAGTTATGGTGTCTTGTTAATGATATCATCTTTTTACGTTTTGTTTCTCGTGCTCCAGAGATTAAAAGTATGAGGATATTTACATGACTTCATAAATGTCAGAACTTCCTCTATATCTTTTGCTGGGCGTATTTTGTGGCCTGGTGTCAATCGCATTATCGAGATGCACATCACTTGCTATGGAGACAGTTGGAAGTTTACAGAAAGCAGGATTACCGAAGTCTGCATCTCCTGCTTTAGGTGGTCTTATTGTTGGTCTCCTAGCTCTTATGTACCCTGAAGTATTGTACTGGGGCTTTGAAAATGTTGATGTCTTGCTGGAATCACGACCATTTACAAGTGGACTTACAGCATCCATATTGGTTCAGCTCATTGGAGTGAAAATATTAGCTACATCTTTGTGCAGGGCATTTGGATTGGTTGGAGGTTACTATGCACCATCACTTTTTATTGGTGCAGCTACAGGGATGGCATATGGCAAGTTCATGAGATTTACATTTACTGGTCCTGAACCATTGTTGCATATCCCGTTCCTAGATGTGGCATCCCCTCAAGCATATGGCCTGGTAATATGTCATTCATTTCCATTCTCTCCCTCTCAACTACCTTAATAGGTGTCTATCATTATGCTAATACTATCACTATGTGTTTCCTTCTTTGAAAGATTTCTTACACAGCTACTGATGTCCATTCCCAGTGTCAACATGTTGCCAGTCACACTTATGCATTATACTATAGCATGACAGTATTAAGCAATGACTATGATTGTTTCTGTTTTATGCGTTATACTATAGCACGGTACCATTAAGGAAAGAGTAACATCATTTCTTACGTTTTATACATTATACTACAGCACAACAACATTTAGCAAAGAGTACGATTGTTCCTTATGTTTTATTCCTTTTGTGTAATCCTCACAGGTAGGTATGGCAGCTACACTCGCTGGCGTATGCAAGGTGCCTCTGACGTCTGTCCTTCTACTTTTTGAGCTTACACAAGACTATCGGATAGTTCTTCCTTTGCTTGGTGCTGTTGGATTATCCTCTTGGATTGCTTCTCCTCAAAGGTTCTCAAAAAACACTAGGAGTAACCTGAATTCGCAGGAGGAGAAATCAAGCATTGCTCAGAAGGGAGAAAATGTACCATCTCAAAACAAACAAGTTTCTTTCATGGATACAGCTGATTCTTCTCAAGAGTTATGTGAAATAGAAAGCTCGCTTTGTGTCTATGATGCCAAAGATGAGAATATGCTTGGAAATCTTACTGTTGCAGAGGCCATGAAAACGAACTACTTTTCTGTCTCAGTGGCAACTCCACTAGTTGAGGCACTAGATCTTATGCTTGCTCAGAAGCAGTCCTTTGTTGTTATAACTGAGAGTGACACATCTTTGATAGGCTTGCTAGAACTCAAAGATATCCAAGATTTCTGCAGATCTGCAAAAACTATCAGGGTGCAAGCTGAGGTGAGAATATCAGTTCTTTGAATCATTTTTCTGCATAATACATAGGTCGCGGCAAACTAATGGTCTAGTGGCTCATCTTTTCAGTATAGATTACTTTTCCTCTCTGCATCGTTATCTTACCTTATCGCGTTGCTAGATATACTCAACGTAGTAGTAATTGCATCCGTTTTCCAACTTGATTTCAGAGCGTCCAGTTGGGAGTTGAGACTTGAGAACTATAAGCTGCATTACAGTGGTGATGCACTAAAGAGCCAAAGCTAAAAGTTATGGAATTAATTAGGCCAGATACCGTCATTTTTACGGTCAGACAAATCTCATTAAAAAATTTCAAATTTGGTTAGCTCTTGGGAGATTGATCAATCTTGGCCTCTCAAAGCTCCTCCGTTTTGTGCTTACTTCGGAGTTTTTTTTTTTTGAAACAGATAAATAAGATGTATGGAACAAACTAAACCAAATACCATCATTTTTAAGGTCAGATAAATCTTAAAATTCCAAATTTAGTTAGCTCTCGGGATATTGAACAATCTTGGCGTCACAAAGTTCCACTGGATTGTGCTTCGGAGTTTTTCTTGAAACAGATAAATAAGATGTATTTCTTATTTATTGGTTCAGGTCAAATAAAATTTAAAGCATGATTAACTTTACTTAACATTCATCTCCGTATGGTAATATTTTTAAATAATTAAATTCTTTTTTAATTAATGCCGGTACAGGTACAAGAACTCCTAGTATCTCATGTTTGCCAAGCAGGCAAGTGTAAATGGTGGCCTGTGACGCCTCAGATGCCACTTGCTACTGCAGAGAATATCATGGACTCTCGTGGAGTTGATCACCTACCTGTAGTTTCTGAACACGCTAATTATCAGGACAGAGGGCTTCTAATAGGTTTTTTGGACAGAGAATGCATCACCATCGCTTGGAGGTAAATAGAGGCTTATTTTTTCAGGTTTCAAATGGTGTTTCTTGTGTTCCAACTTCCAGCTTATACCAACATAGTGCTCTTTCTGTTGTGTCCTCATTCAGAGCTTTTGCAACAAAAGAATTATTCAGTGTTATATCTGAGATTAGAAAGGAAGAGAGGTAGGACAGAAGGGAGGAGACATCACATAGAAGCACTTGGAAGTTTGCAAGTCCGTATATGATATTCCTTGTCCTTTCAAGTTCATCGTGGCATCTGTCCTAAAGCTGGTCAAGACAACATCAGGTTGGTTTGCTAACTTCAGACTGCGAATTAATGTGTGGTTAAGGAGGGCCTCCATTTTTCTGGAACATATCTTCCTTGCCATAATTTCTTTCTGATGTGAGAGTATTTGTTGTTTGCCCAAAGTTCCCTGTCATTGTATAATTCTGTAACTGAACAATGAGCTGCTCATAAAAAAAAATAGATGGGGGAAAGATAGCAACAAGCTCAAATTTTATAACGTCTCTTCTTTTTATTTTCTGAAGAAGCGAATACAACAAAAAATAGGGAGCTTGAAAAGAAGAAATGTGAGACTGCTTTGTTTTAAATAGATAGCAACAATAGGGAGCTTGAATAAGACAAAGCAGGCTCATAGATAGCAACAAGCTCAGGTTTTATAACATCTATTCTTTTCTTTACATTCGCGACTTTAATTTACCCTATCATGCCATGTCTTTGTGCACTACCTGCGATAAATTGCTACTTCAATCAATGTATGACCAGCGACGGTCTAAAAAAAAAAAAACTAACTCAACTCTGGCTCGCTACAGCGACATTCATAAACATTTTCCTCCCTCGCAATTAGTGTTTGAACGGGAGGAACAATTTGCTCAGCGTAGTTGAATAGCACTTGCACATCAAAGTCTGAATGGTCAGGGGAATCAAGTCCAACTTTGTTGTAATTGTTAACTCGGGGGAAAAAAGCTTATCATTATGTGCGACTGGAGACTGGCGTGGAGTTGAAGAATAAACAGGAAGGGGATCCGCTCTAGACGTAAGAATAGGGAAAAAGAGGGCAGCACGAAAGGGACGTGATGTATAAGGTTAATTTCACTGTCACGATTCCAAGTTTTCACAGGAGAATTAATAGGGCCAAAGGACATGCGTGTCGTTTCCTTGACTGCTAGTACTATGTGGTACTAGTCTTTAGGCTAAGCAGCTCGAGCAAGAAAGAGATAAAGAACACAATAATCATCAAGAGAATGAAATTGGTGACTGGTAACTAACCCATCTCCTTTATATTTAATCGATGGCGTTACGACAACGTTTGCCTTAAAATAAATTTAAAAAGTTGTCTTTAAGATGATCTCGATGAAAAACAGGATGGAGTAACGAAAACAAGCCCATTATGACAGTCATCACAAGAGAACATGCAAGAAGCCAGTGGAATGCGATCCATTTCGTGCAAACGCATACAATCCAGCATCCTGCTCTGAATCCTCTGATTATGCCTATCAACATCCGCTAGAGAGAACGAAGCTAACAAGAGTAGTACTATAACAGAAGAAGGGCATGGCTTATGATGATCAGACCGTGCACGCTCCCGGCTGCCCGAGTTGGACCGTCAGCGACGGCGGCCGTTGGCGTTGGCGCGGCCACCGGCGCCGTGCGCCGGCGGCTTGTCCTTGCCGAAGAGGCTGCAGAAGCCGCAGGCCGCCACGCGCGGGGACGGCGGGTCCAGCGCCGGCTGCACGTGCCCTCGCGCCCGGTACCCGCCGTGCCCGCCCGAGCCGCTCCGCTGCTGCCGCGCGTCCTTCTTCGCGTTGGCCGCCGGCTTGGCGAGCTCCCTCGACGCCGACTGAACCTTGTCCTCCCACACCGTACCCGACGACCCAGACCGCCGGAACGTCTCGCTCGATCGCTGCAACCCCGCCATGTCTGTCCACGCACGCGCGCGCGGCTGATCACCACCGCTCCACCGGCGACCTCGCTTTGTGACCTTTCTTGCTTGCCTGCTAGTTGTTGCCCGTCCGCGACGGTGCAGCGCCTATATAGAGCTGTGCAGGTGGAGACGGGGGAGCTGGGGAGTCAAGGCATTCGTGTATGTACGGGCTCGGCATGTGGGTCGCCTTGTGCAGCTGCGGGGCAGGACAAGGTGCTGTTGGTCGTGAAATTGTGCCCAGACTGCATTAAATTAAGCGGGAAAGAAAATGGTTATCAGGCGTTCAGACTTTGACTAGAAATTAGAAAAACGAGAAATGGGTACAGTAGCTGTACCCATCGATGGAGACGATGACGAATGAATGTACGTAGGGGTACGATTTCCTTGCGAAGACCGCCTCGAGATGGACTGACCAGGTGAAGAACCGTTCAAGAGATGCTTGCTGCTCTCAGCTGTACGTGTTGCTTAGCTTCATCTCTCGAGACCTGGCAATTCAGGTGGACTTTGAATTGGGTTTGTGCCTTTTGAAACCGTGCATATTTCGTATTACGGGTTACTATGAGTTACCTAGAGGATTTGTGAAAATGTGTTTGCAATGATTGATACTACTAACTACGTCAAAAGAATATAAATGGATGAAGCGTGTGAAGAGTAGGAGTGTGAGGTGATAACGTGACACTGACCCATGCATGCATGTAAAGTCAAATGGTCGACATGTGTGAAGAGCAGCAGTGTGAGAATGGAATCGTGCTCTGAGCGATATACGTCTCCAATTGGCTCTTAATTTTTTTGGAGCAATAATTGGCTCTTAAATTGATCTTTTTTAAACAAAAAATTTGTTGAAACATATGCTTCGTTATGACTTTGTTTAGCGAGATTTTTTTTTTGAATAAATTGTTTAGCGAGATTAACGGTCCGATCACGTTTATTTGTTAATGTTACTCCATCTGTTTCCATGATGCCTAAGCTAGAATGCGTTGAGAAATTAACCACCAGAAAGAACATCTGAAACTAAACGGAAGCACTGGAAGACTCTGATCCAAGAATCAATAGGCAAGCCGAAGCAGAGACCAAGCGTCTCATTCAAGACGAGAAAAAGGCGTTCCCTTGTTCTTTCGGAGCTAGGAACATGTGTGAGTCACCAACGGAAGATGATAGCGGCTGTACGGCACGTGATTTCCACGTTGATCACCCTGAAGTGGACTGTCTCCTTGTCAAACAACTGCATTGTGGAATCGACCGTGATGATCTTAATCGCACGGGAATGTTGATGAGAACGGCAGTCAACAAAACAAGTGTTTGGAAATGCTCTGCTGTGAGCTGATTGCGCATGGTAGGATTCTAAAAGTTGCACGCTGGAGAAGAACATGACATGGTCCGTTTCCATGATTTGTCAGTGTTAATGGACCTGGGCCTTTTTTTTTGGGCTAGTATCAATGGACATGGACTAATGCGTGCTAAAAGGAAAATGGGCCCTTTTTCAGTCCACACGGACAGGTACAAAGTTTCTGGGCTCCAACTGTAAACACCTGGCCGTCCCCCATACAGTGCCGGGCCGGCTAGAACCCTTGCGAATCCAAGTGGAACCTACCGTCACCAGCGACAAACCAATCACGACGAGCAGCAAGCTATATGATTATTGATTAGGTTTCTCACCAGCTACTATGCATCACCATATTCATATGCACGCGCTTTGCGACCCAGTAGCTAGGCCGCCCGGCCGGCGCCTGCAGGCGCAGGAATTAGTATCCACATCAACTCCACCCGTGCACGCACTTCTCTGCCCTTTATATATTGCACGACCTGCGATCACCCAGGAACAACAACCACACAACCAAGACAAGCAGAAGGGCATAAGTCTAAGAGTAGGTAGAACATCAGTGCAAACCCTGCGAGTTGATCGAACAACGACCTGCTGATGGCTTCCGCTGCTCGTTCCGTTGCGCTCCCAGTGCTGCTCGCGGTGGCTGTCGTCGCAGCCATGGCGCCGCGCGCCTTGTCGGACCCGACGCCGCTGCAGGACTTCTGCGTGGCCGACCTGAAGGCCGCGACGACGCTGGACGGGTTCCCTTGCAAGCCCGCCTCGGCCGTGGTGGACGACGACTTCTTCTCCCGCAACATCGTGGCCGCGGCCAGCACGAGCAACCCGTTCGGCGCCAACTCCACGCGCGCCACGGTGTCCACGTTCCCGGGCCTCAACACGCTGGGCCTCTCCATCACCCGCGTCGACCTGGCCCCGGGCGGCCTCAACCCGCCGCACTCGCACCCGCGCGCCTCGGAGCTCGTGATGGTGCTCAAGGGCGAGGTCATGGTGGGCTTCACCACCAGCGCCAACCAGCTCTTCTCCAAGGTGGTCAAGGAGAACGAGCTCTTCGTCGTGCCCCGCGGCCTGCAGCACTTCCAGCTCAACACCGGCGCGGGGGACGCCGTGTTCGTGGCCATGTTCGACAGCCAGTCGCCCGGCGCCGTCACGCCCACGTTCTCGCTCTTCGCCACCAAGCCGGCCATGCCCATGGAGGTCCTCACCAAGACGTTCCTCACGGGCGAGGACGAGGTCGGCGCCATCAAATCCAAGTTCGCCGGCTTCTGACGTTCCGTATTTGCACCCGTCGAAGCAGTTCAGCTGCTAATTTGTCCCATCCCGTTACATCATTAGCGCGTGTATTCATTCAATTTTACACATTGATTCTCCTTGTTTATGAAATTGTATTTTTTTTGTGAAACGTTTATATATGTTTCAGCCAAAAGTGTAACCTGAACAATGTTTATGTCCAAAAAAAAGTGCAAAGTGAATCTTAACATGCTTATATATGTGCAAATTTATTTCTAGAAATTGGTATTTGACGTATAGCATCAAAATGCACTACGGGAAACCGGCTATATGCCGTGTGTCTGGTCGTTTGCCGAGCGCCTTTTGTCGGGCACTCGGCAAACAATATATTTGCCGAGTGCCTAGCCATCTGCACTCGGCAAACAGTAAGCACACGGTACCTTCAACATTTACCGAGTGCCCCAACAATGGCACTTGGCAAAATTTTTGTTTGCCGAGTGCCGACGCCAAAGGCACTCGGCAAACATTCAACACACGGTACTCAAATTGTTTGCCGAGTGCCTCCGTTAGTGGCACTCGGCAAACTATTTGTTTGCCGAGCGCCTAACGCTGGCCCTCGGCAAAATATTTTGTTTTTTTCATTTTTTCCATAATTTCTATTTATGTGGTGGATGTATGTATGAATGTTGCTTCATGCGAAAGTTTGGTGATTTTTTCGATCCGTTTGGTATATTTAAGGTGTTTATGACATATAAAGTATATATTGAAGACAATTCAAATTTGAACTTTAGTTGATTCAAATAATAAAATATATTCACGTGAAAGTTGATATTCATGTTCTTGAGTCCAATGTAAGGTCTTAACCATGAAATGAACTGAAAATTCATTCATCTTGTACATAAAATATAAGCGCAAAGATGGGGTTGAATAGTATTTTAATTTTATAAAATTGAAACAAAGTCTAAAAATTACGAGACTCGTCCCAATATCATGAAATCATACGTGGAGGCCATGGTAAATCATAGAAAAAGTTTCGCAAAAGTTGTCACGTACATTGTTTACAAACTGAAGCATCGTTGAAGAAGTTCCATAAACTTATGAAGCGATTGTTTATATTTCGAACCAAAACGACGGTCATAATATGGTTTAACATTAAACCTATTTTTTATAGGTAAAGGATCATATGAAATGTATCATGACAAAATTTGGCTATTTTTTGAATTTATTTCGAATTTCTAAATTTTTTTAACTTCAGATGGAAAATGTTTGCCGAGAGTCTTGATCATGGCTCTCGGCAAAAATATTTTGCCGTGTGCTCCCTGTTTTCAAATATATCGTGTCGCAAAAAAAAGAAGAAGAAAATTTAGCCGGTCCACACCATGAGTTTGAAACCTGCTCCTCCACTGCCTTCGGAGCCAAATGCTTTGTCCTCAAACTGGAATGCTGGGGCCACCGGTCAATTAGATAACCAGAGAGGCATTGCTATGCTTATACGTATGAATCATCCATCCACGCACTGATGCACAAGTTGCATGCTTCTTGCCTGAGAATTAATTTGTAGTATGAGTGTTGCTGTAATACATAGTTTTATGCAAATTTTAGTTACCAACCCTGGAGTAGCACAACCTCTTGAGTGTTGTGGCTTGGGCTAATTCTACTAATACTCATTTTTGAGTTAGGAACCTACTTTGTTTAGAATTTTTTATGATTACTTTCTTTAGTAATTCTAGTAAGCTCGCCGTGATTTTGCTGATTACAAATAACGAAATTTTGAGGAGGTTTTTTAGGGAAAGAAAAAGAAAAAAATTGGAGAAGATCAAATAAAGCGAGACTACCACCGACTGTGGCCATCAAACACTTTAACACCTCGACCGGCCTATATATCATGGTTTTGATTGAAAATTTTCCCAGCCATATTATTTGCCGATCGAGTAGCCTATAGGTCCATGCACCCATTTTCTTCTTTTGTTTTAAAAATTCAATCTTTATTAAAAAAATTATTATAGCACTTGTTGATTAGACTGTTACGCCAACAACTTAATCAATGGAATGACATGCTAAGAGCATAGACTTTGTTTGTGTGAACTGTATCTGTGAGAAGGAAAAAAGTGTGTTCCCATGAGTACGTGAGTAGGTGTGAACTGCAGATGTCGAGTACCCAACGAACAACACACTGGATTACGTACGGTCTTAGGTGATCAGAGGTGTTTTGGGCTGTTTGTTTTCTCTTCCGATGTGAAGTATCGGAAGGTTGATGTCCGATGCCGTCGCCGACCGTCCAATTTGGCCCCCCTGTACCACGCGCACGTCAATGCGCACGCCATGCACGTCCGTCGTCACTGGGACTCCGTGGATACACGGTGTACGTACGGATTCAAGGATCTTGCCAACAACCTTGGCATGATCAGATTCACCAGCTAAGAAAGTTTCTAGAAGTCGAATTCATCTAACTGTATTGCGACAAGGAAGTAGCATGAATGCAATGTCCCTGTCCAAACCATCATGGGGGGCAATTCGTTCACCAATTGCAGTCGTAATCACCGCACAGAGGATCCAGTGTCCAGGTCAAGTCTAGGTGGTCCCCAACACGTCGGGACGACAGCTAAGAGCGTCTCCAAAGGTAGAGGCGGCATTGACTCTCCATGTCATCTAAAAGTCATCTAAGAGGCAACATAAGAGTTCATATCAACTCTAAAGTAATGACTGGCCCCATATGTCAGTGTCTCAATAAATGTTAGAGGTTGCCTCTTGAGGAAGAGTTAGCAGCCTTCTCTCTCTTCTTTTTCTTCAATAAACAATTCTAAAAGTTAGCTAAGAAGTAGCCATTGGGGACGCTCTAAGGAAGCCCGTACACGTCACCGTCCCACTCGCCATGCCACGCGGCAAACCGAACCGTTTAAATCCAGCGAAGGCTCGCCCCCAAGAGACCTCGCGCTCCGCAGCTTCCTGACACGCACATGCAACACCAGCGGCAGAACGACGACGGCCGTCGCCGCCACTGTTGCTTTTCTCGCGCTGATTTGCTATTGTGAGCTCCCTGATGAGTGACGACATGTTGACGGCGTCGCCGCCGCCGGAACGGTATGCGCGGTCGCCGTCGCCGCCGGGGGAGAGGATGATGAGGAAGTACAAGGGCGTGCGGCGGCGCAAGTGGGGCCGGTGGGTGGCGGAGATCCGGCTGCCCAACAGCCGCGACCGGATATGGCTCGGCTCTTACGACACGCCGGAGAAGGCGGCGCGCGCGTTCGACACGGCGTTCGTCTGCCTCCGCGGCGCCGGCGCGGCGGACGGGCTCAACTTCCCGAGCTCACCGTCCGCCGTAGCCCGGACCGGCGACGCCGGCGAGGTGTACGCTATCGCCGTGTCGCACGCCAACAGCCACGCCGCGGTTCCGCGAGAGGAGGCAATCGATCCTCCAGCGCCGGTTCAGCTTGAGGTGGAGAGGTTCGACTGGTCGGAGCTCGTGGCCAACCCGCCGCCGCTCTACTCGCCGACCGTGATGGGGAGCCATGAGCTCCTGCCGATGCCGTCCATGGCAGACGTCAACATGGAGGAGACGGAGAGTAATGCATTATTCCTTAGCCTTTGGAGTTTTGATTCTTGTGGTTCAGGGTGCAGGTGGGGCGGGTAGCGGATAGCCCGCAAGCCACGAAGCTGGACGCAAAGCTGATGTGCAGGCTTTGCGGGAACCCGCTACCCGCAAGCTCTCAGGGCAATGATGCTTTGCGGTCGTGGTGCACTACGGGAAACCGGCTATATGCCGTGTGTCTGGTCATTTGCCGAGCGCCTTTTGTCGGGCACTATGTTTGCTGAGTGCCTAGCCATCTGCACTCGGCAAACAGTAAGCACACGGTACCTTCAACGTTTGCCGAGTGCCCCAACAATGGCACTCAGCAAAATTTTTGTTTGCCGAGTGCCGACGCCAAAGGCACTCGGCAAATATTCAACACACGGTACTCAAATTGTTTGCCGAGCGCCTAACGCTGGCCCTCGGCAAAATATTTTGTTTTTTTCATTTTTTCCACAATTTCTATTTATGTGGTGGATGGATGTATGTATGAATGTTGCTTCATGCGAAAGTTTGGTGATTTTTTCGATCCGTTTGGTATATTTAAGGTGTTTATGACATATAAAGTTTATATTGAAGATAATTCAAATTTGAACTTTAGTTGATTCAAATAATAAAATATATTCACGCAAAAGTTGATATTCATGTTCTTGAGTCCAATGTAAGGTCTTAACCATGAAATGAACTGAAAATTCATTCATCTTGTACATAAAATATAAGCGCAAAGATGTGGTTGAATAGTATTTTAATTTTATAAAATTGAAACAAAGTCTAAAAATTACGAGACTCGTCCCAGTATCATGAAATCATACGTGGAGGCAATGGTAAATCATAGAAAAAGTTTCGCAAAAGTTGTCACCTACATTGTTTACAAACTGAAGCATCCTCGAAGAAGTTCCATAAACTTATGAAGTGATTGTTTATATTTCGAACCAAAACGACGGTCATAATATGGTTTAACATTAAACCTATTTTTTATAGGTAAAGGATCATATGAAATGTATCATGACAAAATTTGGCTATTTTTTGAATTTATTTCTAATTTCTATTTTTTTTTTAACTTCAGATGGAAAATGTTTGCCGAGAGTCTTGATCATGGCTCTCGGCAAAAATATTTTGCCGTGTGCTCCCTGTTTGCCGAGTGTCCCAGATCGGGTACTCGGCAAACCTTTCGGATAAGGTCGCGCGCGGCCGCCTCTTCCTTCTCTCCCTTCTCTCTTTCTTCTACCTTGCGCCGACGCTGCCTCTCTTCCTTGCTTGCAGCCCGCGCCGCCGCCTCCGACGCCCCCACGCCGAGGCCCCCACTCCCCCGACCTCGTCCCGGACCCCGCCCCCTCCCCTCCGCCTCCCCCACGCCGAGGAAGAAGACCACCGGGGCGCCGCGGCTTGACGCCGGCACCGACGACGCGGGGCGCCGTGGCTTGACACCGGCACCTCCCCCGACGCCGTTGCCTCCCCCATCCTCGTCTCCGTCCCCGAGCCCGCCCCCGCTGCTGCCCCTCCGCCTCCCCCACGCCGAGGCAAAGACCCGCGTCGGAGATCTGCCGGCGACAACGCGGGTCGCCGCGGGCCGACGCCGGCGTCTCCCCCTACGCCTCCACACGCCTTCCCCGACCCCGACGGCCGCCTCCCTCAGCTCCAGCTCGGGCCCTCGACTCCGTCCTCCCCCGACGCCCGCATCACCCAGCTCGGGACCGCCACGCCTCCCTTCCTCGTCGCCGACGACGGCGAGGGGCCCCGGACCCCGGCCACCCACGCCGTGCGCCCCTGCCTAGCCTCTCCTCCAACTGCTCCCCGGTCGTTGACGTCCAGGAAAGGTGAGCTTCTCCTCTTTTTTTTTTCTTTTTCCTTTTGTGTGTTTGTCAATAACGAAATATGAACAGGTTAAATTGAATGCAAATTTCTATGCAAATTTCCATTGATTTGTATGCAAATGTATGCAAATTTGAATTACCTTGTATGCAAATGTTAAATTAAATTGAATGCGAAAATTGTGCTTTTATGCGAAAATTGATTGAATTGCTTTTATGCGAAAATTACGGCGTATGCTAATGTTGGGGTAAAAAAATGATGAAATACTTCCGTTTATTTGTTCATGATGGATTCCACCAAGTGACCGTGCTATGGAATGAAATGGAAACTATGAGTAATGGTGGATGTTTTTTCATCAATTGGATGTGGTATCCGGCCATCGTGCCGTTGATTTGTTAGATGTGATTGCCGGCCCTCGTGCCGTTGTTTTCTTGCAGGTTTTGGGAACCTCACCGTATAGGGGAGGTGCTGCCGAAATTTTGAATTGACGGTGTTATGTTTTATTCTTTGCAGGATAGGAGAGGTTTTTCCACCGTCTTCCACTCGTCACTTTGCGGGAGAGCAAGGTGAGACTTAAAAAACCCACGTTTTCCATTTCTGTTTGTAGGTAACGCGTAACCTAGTTAGGCGTCTCCCGTTCGAAATAGATACAGTTGGAGATATGCCCGAGGGTTGCATATCTATGACTGTATCTGTTTCGAATTGTCCACGTTTCTTGGACAGCCCGAGGATGCGTAGATGGGGCTAGTTTCCATTGTCTATTCCGGTTTGAGACCGAGTTTCGGCCGCGCCTCCCTGTTGTTCTCCGGATACACAATCTTCCTCTCAGGACGTGTATTTGGAGAACAGCGGGGAGGTGCTGCCGAAATTCCGTCTCGGACCGGAGTAGACCTTGGAAGCTTGCCGGCAGCGGCGTTTGAAGATGTCTGGTCCAGCACACCATCAAGGCAACCGTACCCTTGACGAGTACGCGGCTAGATGGGTACGTGAATTCATTTCATTGTTTCTAACACTCAAGTTTGCATAATTTCTAATCATCTTTCTGTTTCCTTTCCAGTCGCAGGCGCATCAGGGCCGACCGTGCCCCCCGTTGATGGCTTGGGCAATGGCCCACAAGGGCAAGGCGTCGTCGATCGAGGTCGACTACAACCCGGAGGACGGGCCCGAGGCGTACAGCAACCCCACCGTCCACACTCGCCTCAGTCAGTACACCGAGATGGCTAAGGAGAAGCACGGGCCAGAGTGGGACCCGAGCACCGAGGACCTTGACGGAGAGATCATCATGAAGGTGGGTGGAGGTAAGAAGCATGGCCGGTACTGGATTGGAGACAACACACTGGACACGGCCTCTACTCCCACTCTCTCTGAGATCCGAGCGAGGAGCTCATCCTCAGCCCCGCCCATACATCCACGGCCAAGCGCTGCTCAGACTCAGTTTGACCAAGCCCAGGTTATTTCTGTTCTATTCGTCGTTTCGTTGAATTTGACATATGTTTGCTTTGCATTGTAACATTGGGATGACATATTGTAGGCCCAGCTACGGGAGGAGATGGAGGCGAAGCTGCAGGCACAGGAGGCGAAGTACCAGGCACAGCAGCAGGAACAGCAAGCGAGGTACGATGCGAGGCTGGAGGAACAGCACGCAAGGATGCAGGAGGACCTGCAGCGGCAAATGCAGATGATGTTTCACCAGTGGCACAGTGGTGGCCGCCACTACCTCTTCCTCCTCCTGTCGGCACTTTGAGTCCGAGTCAGGGCACTCCGGTGAGTCTATCTAAATCCTTGCAGTTTCATTTCTCACTTTCAAGTATAATATCGAATGTTTCAGCTTGTAAGCTTCTATCTGAAATCTTGTGTTAATCATGTAATATCTTATTCTTGCAGAATATATCCGCTGGATCCAACAATCAGCCGGTTTCCCCTCCCAATGCTTGGTCACCGTTCCATCCTTATCCTCTCCCTCCTCCGATGTAGCTTGTAGTTGTATTTGTACTTCAATTGCATGAACCAACTAGTTGTGTACGTCAAGTTGAACCATTTCATGAACTTGTGCTTGTGGACGTCAAGTTGAACCATTTCTATGTGTATATGGAGACAAATATGTGTTTGTGATGGATTTCTATGTGTTTGTGGTCATTTCTATGTGTTTGTGATGATGGTGAGCATATATGTATGATTTGGTGTGATTTTGGTCCAGGTTGCAGTGATTTTAAACATTTTATTGCATTCTGTCGAATTTTTTTGCCGAGTGCCTTAGGTTTTTGCCGAGTGCCAAACCTGAGGCACTCGGCAAATGTGCCATTGTTTGCCGAGTGCACCACCCTGGCACTCGGCAAACTGACCATTGTTTGCCGAGTGCCAGGGCCAAGGCACTCGGCAAACAGCTGGTGTTTGCCGAGTGCCAGGCAGTTGGCACTCAGCAAATTTTTTTTGTTTGCCGAGTGCCAGACGTCGGGACACTCGGCAAACCCTCTTGACGGACGTTTCCCGCCGTCACGTTACTTTATTTTGCCGAGTTTCTTTTCGACACTCGGCAAAGAATTTGCCGAGTGCCCGACAAAAAACACTCGGCAAACTCGCCTTTGCCGAGAGCTGTTTGCCGTCCGGTCTTTACCGAGTGTTACACTCGGCAAACTTTTTGCCGAGTGTATTACGGGCTTTGCCGAGTGCCTCTGGCACTCGGCAAATAAGGGGTTTCCTGTAGTGATGGAGGGAAGTGGAGTCACGAACATCGCAAAACGGCACATGGCTGCATATTTTTGTTTGGGTTTTTTTGACACATAAATGACATATGGGAGATAACTGATCTTCGATTAGTGGCGCAACACGTAAATCCTACAGGATCAGGTAGGGGGAAATCGTATTCTCTGGCTAGATCTTGTTAAAAACTTTGTCCACACATCGTGGCGACGTACAAGTTTCTCCTCTGCCATGAGATGTTCTGCTTGCTTTCCCGGATGGATCCCAGTTGAATTCTCTTCCTGACCGCATCAATTAGGAGTGCTATCTCCTGCTCAGGATCCAATCGACCAGTGAAAGTAGATGAACAACTCAAGCAATAAGTAGTGCTATATAGTTCTGGTCCAACTTAGGCTATGTTTGCATCTCACCCAGATTATATAATCCAGCTTATAATTATAATTTGGGTGAGAGCAACTTATTGAATTACGATAATCTAGTCAGTGAATTGTTATAATCTAATTATAATCTGATACATGTTTATTTTAGCTTATATATCATATGCCGGATTATATAATCTGGGCAAAAAAAAAAAAAAAAAAGAGAATGCCTTTGTACGAGAAGCATTACATACAAATTACGTACACATTACGAGATGCGTCAAATGCATTCTTGTTTCAAACTTCAAATGGTGGCGCAAATTAGTGGTTTGAAATTTAAGACGCGTCACACTTTACAACTTAGTCTCTCCATCCATAAATTTCGTGGACAGTATGTATCAATGGCAGCATTGGCAGGTGTTGCCCTTACAAAATAGAGCTTGAGTTGGGGCTGTGCCAGTGCGCCCATGGGAGAAGTGCGTGTCGTCGCTGCAGAAAAATACCTCGAGACGTTTTACTCACGAAATGCATGTTCTAGTATGCTCTCCAAAAGAGTCGCGGCGCAGCAGCGTGGGATGGTGCGGCGCAGTTCGAACAGAGGCGGTGCGCCCGCCAGGTTGGGTTGGACCGGTCCGGTAACTCCGGTTGGCGCGGTGATAGTTGCGAACCAGTCGCGCGCCTTGCCTGCCGCACCGCGCGGCTTCCCTGTGCCCACATTGTGTGCCGATCCGTGTGCCTGCCCACGTGTCGAGCATCTGCTGCCTCCCCTCCCCAGAGGTCGGGCCCACTGCCTTTTCTCCTGGCGCAAGTAACAAACGGCGTCTCTTTCTCTCTCTCCCTCTATCGCAATTCGCAAGTTCGAATCGGGCGACGGCAAGCTGGAGACGGGCACGGGGAGCGAACTCGATTTCGACAGCAATTTTTTTATGTTTTTGCTCATAGAATCATGGCCGCTCGTCGACGTAGGAAGCGCTGCCCATGTATCAAGACTTTGACCTTCAACCGCTCACGATGGTGCCGTGCGGGAGGGAGCTCGCCGCTGCTCATGGCCAGCACGGCGGCGAACGCGAAATAAATCAATGGGCCGCTTCACCGTCGTGCGCATGCTCCGCGTCAACCAGTTCCACGCCGCCCCTAGGCCCCCCGCCGTCAGCATCGGATGGTGCCGTCGTGCGTGAGCTGCAGCTCGCGCAGTTCGAACAAGGTGCTTCTGCACTGCTCTCGTCCGTTTCCAGCTTTGGCAGCAGCAGGAGGTACTAGCCTGGTAGGCTTTGGGATAAAGACATGGTGGTCAGTGGTATCTCAAAGGATCCAATGGAATCAGGACGCGAAAGGCTGTTTATCTGGCACACCCACTTCACAGTTTGAAGGCTGTTTTGCCGCTGCCTGGCGCTCTCGATCTGCCGTTCTTATCACGTGTCCACCAGATTAGATTAGATCAAACCAAAGCTTCCATAAGTTCGCCACCCAGCTCATGAGCCCAGCCCACACTAGATGATAACGTTACTAGGTTCCTTAATTTGGAAGCATAACTGGAACTGAGACAAATGGTACGCACGTGGCAACGTTTTACGGTAGAATTTTACAGCAGCCATCCTCCTATCTCATGATAGGTTCGCGCGTATACTCCACTCCCGTCTGGCTTCTTCGCTTTACACTTTTTTGACTAGGCTTTAATTTGGGGATCAGGGAAAGCACGGAAAAAGGAAGCAACCAACCCTGCGCGGGCTGGCAGTTTCTGCACCGCATCGCGCCAAAGCCGCTCTCTGGGTTTGTCCCTCTCTCTTGGGTTGGAAAAAATCGCAAAGCGCGCGGGCCACTGGTTGGTGGGTGGGAAGGGAATCTGCATGAAACGGCTGCACAGTGCGCCGCTGCGCGCCTTGGGATGAAACGGCCGCTCGGTACAGTGGCGGAGCTAGACCCAGCCCACAGGGCGGGCCGAATTTTTTTTGGCTGGTTAGGGTGGGCCGCAAAAGGAAAATAGAAGGGAAAAAAAGAAAAACGCCACTGTAGCAATGCTACAGTGTTCCGATTAAGGATCGGGCTGGATCTCAGGATGGGCCGCGGCCCACCGTGTCTACCCCGTAGCTCCGCCACTGGCTCGGTACTCTCCGGCGCATCGAGACTGCAGGGACCCAGAGGATGAAAACGGAAGCCAATTTTCAACAGAGAATGAACGGGAGGAGGACGGGATATTCCCTCCCGTAGTTCGGATACCAAGTTCCCGTGCAGAGGTGGTCGTTCTGATCCGAGCTGCAAAAGGCAAAGGAACTCGTTGCATGCGGGTCTCTCGCCCTCATCTCGCTCTGTGGTCATCTCGGACTTCGCATGTTGCAGCTTCGATGAAGATTGACTGACGAAATGGGACAACGTGCAGCAAGGCCCGCATGGCAGTTGGTGGGGTAACTGGAGGAGGACGGGGTTAGTTTGGTGTGCGTTTGATTTGCATCAGGGGGAGATACATACGATCGTGGGACGTGCATGGCGGCGTGCGCGCAGGTGAGGTTACCCCCTTGTTCTCACGCAACCGCGCAGGCGGTGCAGTGGGCCATGGCTTGCCGGATACAGGGTACCGGCGCAGGCGGTGCGGTTGGTTCAGCCTGCCGTTTTGCAGTGTGCCAGAGCAGCTAGCTGACCGTGTGGTCAGGCTGGCCCGGCGAGGAAGGCGAGGAAGCCGTCGCGTTTTGCCAGGTGGCTGCGCGCATGGGGATAAGTACAATGGCCTATTCGTTTCTTTTGCCTAAGTCCTGTCACATCAAAAAAAAATTTAAATTAAATAAAATCTAATTACAAAACTTTTTTACGGATAGAGGCTAATTTACGAGACGAATCTAACGAGTCTAATTAATCTATGTTTTGCTACAGTGATGTTACAGTAACCATTTTCTAATCATGACTTAATTACCTTTATTAGATTCGTCTCGCGAAATAGTACAAGGTTCTGCAATTAGTTTTGTAATTAGATTTTATTTAGTATTTTTAAATTATAAGATTCAAAATTGCTAAAATTTTAGCTAAAGAAACGAACACCCTCTAAACTCGAGGTTTCCCTGTACAAATACAATATCCGGCCTGCTTCCTTTCCTTATACTACTCGAGACACGGCGGTAACGGTTGTGCTGTACTAGACCGGGAGGGAGGGATGGACGCTACTGACCGTTTCATTTACATTTGATTGTACGTATGAAGCCAACCGATGAGAGTTTTACAATTACCTTCTACTGCTACCAGCATCTTCTTTTCGAAAAATAGGCTTCCAGTCTCTCATGAATCGTATCGCTGCATTTGCCGGACTTTGCACCTACTCGCTGTTCTGGCTCTACGTCCCTGACCACTGGGGTCACATATTTTCAGGCCCTACGTGACAGAGGTATAGTATGGCGAAGTGGCGAGCAGAGGCATCAGGCGACAGGAAACTGATTCACTTTCCTGTCAAGAAAAAGCACCTGCTGCACAACAGTCGTTGAACCCGGGGAACGCGTGTTTGCCATGTGGGTGTGGCTGCGCGCATGGGGTGCTGGGCGAGCCGTCGTGCATCGCAACCGACCGACCTGAGATGCCTACTTTAACGCGAGATTTCGTGCACAAATATCCAGCCTGATCATGGGGTTGTGACTACGGTGGTAGTTACTCAAGTATATGTACTCCGTATTTCTGTAGTTCAGTCCTCCTGGTACTTCGTATATGCTGTTCTATCTCCGGCGAATTTTGGGAGCATCCTCTACGCTGGGTTTGTTCTGTTGCATAAAAATAAATGAGCCTGCTTTTAAAATTAAAATCATGAGAGTCATGTACTACATGTACTGGCGACTATTTACATGGTAAACTCACTGACCACTGGGGTCACATATTTACTGGCCCTACGTGACAGAGGTACATGGTGAACGGGCCAATTGCCCTGGCACCACCCATAAGGGGTGCCATCCCCCAATCCCCATTAGTAAGCATGCAATCTCCTTCATACCACTGCTAAAGGCACAAGTCTCTCCAAAATACAAAAATGCTTCCAAACAGACAATTTTATGCCAGTTTTACCCCTGAACTTTTTCATCCATCATCAGATGGACCAAAATTCGTGAAAAAATTCTGGAAAATCGAAAAAATGAAAAATGTCTTATTTATTAATAGAAAAAAGGCCGAAAATAATAAAAAAATGATTTCAGGACAGAAAAATACAGATGGCCGCTCCCTCCTCCTGCGGACGCTCGCGCAGGGCCCCATCCGGCCACTGCCTCCTCCTGCGCCCGAGCCGTGCCCGCCAGATCTGGCGGGGCGGGGGACTCCTCCCATGCCGCCGCCGCGCAGGCTGCGCGGCTGCCCTCCTCCGCTGCCGCCGCCGGGGGCGCGCGGCTGGGCTCCGACGCGGCCGGGCTTGCCGCGCAGGGCACCTGCTCCGACGAGGCCATGGCGCGCCGTGCAGCCGCCCCTGCCGCCGCCGCGCAGGGCGCGCGGGGAGCCTCCTCCGCTGCTGCCGCCGGGGGCGCGCGGCTGGCCTCCTCCGCTGCCGCTGCCGGCCTCGCCGCGCAGGGCCCTTGCTCCGCCGCGGCCATGACTCGCCGGGGCTCCTCCGGTTTTCGATTTTTTTTTCGATTCGAATGGCTCGCACGGGAGAGAGATACGCAGGGGCAATTTGGGTACGGAAAAACGGATTGAGGCCGGCTATGGTGTCTGGGAGTGGCGGGCGCCTTTGCGAATGGTGTCGGGGGGATTGCGCCTTTACTGATGTTGTTTTGGAGGTGGCCTTCTTTACCAGTGGGGTGACAGCAATTCTCCCATGGTGAACTGGCGACTAGAGGCATCCGGCGACAGGGAAACTGATTCACTTTTCCTGTCGAGATAGAGCACCACCTGCTGCACAACAGAGCGGTTGAGCCGGAAAATGGAACACGCAAACCTGCACCGCGTCCTTCCCCCCTCTCTCTCTCCGTGGCTCACTGTGGTAAATCTCAGCACTCAGTGACGAGTGGAGCCGGATGCAGAGCTCGCGATATCCGGCCCACAGCTCAGTGGCTCGTTCTCGCTGCACGACTGGACTGGAGCGCGCGGTAAGGCTACCTGAGAATATTTGCAGAGGCTTTCGCGATGGCTCGGGCCCTCCATATCAGTGAACGGCTGAGCCGATATAAAAATGGAGGCAAAATAGAAGAAGGTTAAGGACGTTCCCACAAAAGTTTTGAGCTCTCTCGTCTATATAGACAGCCATGGCTGGCCACTTGCTCATCATCTCTCGCCTCGCTCGTCTCTCCCTTCTCCAGAAACCTCCAGTTAGCCTAGCCATGCCGTTCGCGGGCGCCGCCCTCTCTCTGTCCTCGTTCATGGGCACCCCCGCTGCCGCCTCCTTTCCTCCGTCCGCGCGAGGCTTCCTCGCCGGCTTCGGGAGGTCGCCTCAGGCGGCCCCTCGTGGCCACGGCACGGTTACCCTTGCCGGCCAGAGGTACGGGACCGGCAGTGGCGGTTCCCGGTTCGGGCTCGCCGCTCTCAAGGTAATTAAACTCGCTTGCTTTGTGTTTTCTGGTTCGCTTTCCTGTGCGTTTCTTTTCATCGCGCGTAGAGATTTCGCTGCTCGTGGATTCGATTTCTTCTTGGAGGGGTTTTTCACGAAGTTCGAACGGGGAGAAAGATCTAGCAGCAATATTGCTCGCTTTTATACATAGTTACCGCGTTCTCTCCGTTCTTCTGAGGGGTTTTCTGTTGTTTTCCTCGTCGACTGATTTCTTTGCTCCCGTTTCTTTGTCTTCTCGTTCGGAACTTCGGATATCTTTTGTTGCTGCCTTTCCAGCTCGTTCGATGCCTCCTTCCATGGGCAAATGAAGGAATCAAGCCTGTTCTTCAGGCCGTTACTTTCTACTTCTCTCTTTGTTTCACTTTCGCGGCTTGGTTTCTTTCTTGTGTTCCCTTGGCTCGAATAGTTGTATTCTATTTTACGTTGCTCTGCCTGTGTTATTTCCTCTCCGACCCGCAGCGTGCTGTGCCGGCCTTGGGAGACTGCCTCAGGCAGCACCGGACACGGCGCGGCTGCAGTTGCCGGCCTGAGGGTCTGTAGCAGACTGGCAGTAGCGTCCTGCATCCACGCAACCTATGTTTGGTTGTGTGGGTGTGCGACCTCACAGTGTTTTTTAGTCCGGAAAAGTAAAACTTCTTGGTGATTTGTGACATGATCTACTGCTCGGATTTCGAAAGTGAGAAACAGCAGCGATGTTTCTCTCTTGTATACGTAGTTATCACTTTCTCCCCGTTCTTCTGAGTGGTTTTCTGTTGTATTCCTCGGCGACTGATCTGTTTCCTCCCGTTTCTTTGTGCCTTCTCGTTCCATGATCTCTTTCATTACGGCTTTTCCAGCTCCTTCTCGATATGCCTCATTCCATGGGCAAACGAAGGAATCGAAGCCGTTCTTGAGCTGTTTAAACCCCTTTCTTTCTACTTCTCTCTGTCCACTCACTTTCGTGGCTTGGTTTCTTTCTTTTATTTTTTCTGTTACTTTTGCGGCTATAGTTTCGTTCTATTTTTATGTTGATGTGCCTGTGTTATTCCTTTCTGGCCCGTAGCGCGCTGTGCCAGCCTTGGGAGACTGCCTCAGGCAGCACTGGACGCGGCGCGGCTGCAGTGTTGTCGGCCCCGGCCTGAGGGTCTGTGGCAGTAGCGTGGTGTTTTTGAGTCTGGAAAAGTGATCTGCGTGCGTTTTCTAGAGTCATTTGCGGGCCTCTTTTGCATTTTATTGGCTTTTGTTTTCCAAGTGCTGATGTGTTTTTGTCTGTTTTGTGTGAAGGGATCCATCCTTTTCAGGGATGTGAAAGTTGCATGCGCCTACTCCACTGTTGAGCAGGGAGAATGGGAGGTAAACTTTCTTTGCATATCTTTTTTCTTTTCATTTACCCTCTTTAGATCGAACTCTTATCGGTTTTGTTTTGTCTTACATCCTGTAACTTCTGTAATCATTTGCAGATCGACTTCGAGGCGCTGAAAGATGTTGAGAGGGTCTACAAGGCACTTGGTTATCCTCTGGAACCTCCTGCCTCGCTCCCTGAGCATGAGAAGATGAAGAACAAGAAGCTCGGAGAGCTTGCAGAGCAGTCGGTTCACGTGCTCGCCGATTCCTTCGCCCGCCTCACACCAGAGTCCAGGCGCCCCCTCTACCCGGTACGTAAAGCCCGAAAGCTTGCTGCCTCGTCCCCTTTAAGCGATTTGGTTTTCTCTTTTCACAGAAACCTCGTTTGTGTTAGACTGTAACCATGCGTCTCGCCTGTGCAGCCTATGTGGTCTATCTACGTCGCGTTCATCGGAGTTGGGGGACCTGCAAGGGCTGGGGTCGCTACCTGGGGCATGGTTCTTCAGTTGGCTGAAAATCTTGATGCGCTGCGGTAAGGACCGTGTGACCGAGAGGGGGGTGAATCGGGCACACCATGGATTAATACTTTTTGCACTTCTAGCTACTAAAACTATTTGCACAAGTAAAGGATACATAACAAGATACTACATGTGCACTAGGAGTGTGTGAACAAGCTAGGATAACCACGTGCTAGGACTTGTACAACATAAGCATAACGAGGTCACTATGATATCAAGCAAGTGAGAGCTATCACAAGTAAATACAAGCATATATAAGGAAAGCATGTATCACTAGATATAACGAGGAACTAGAACGGAAACAACCGCTAAGCAATCATATGAGATAAGCACAATATCTACTACTAGCATATAGGATAAACAAGATAACAAGTGCAAGTAGTAGAGAGTAAGAGTAAGAGATTGCTCATCGATTTTTCCCGTGGTATCGGGAGGATAGCGCCTCCCCCTAGTCCACGTTGGGTCACTCCCGCCAGAGTCTCGACCCCGTCCCTCCGCTCGATGGCGATCCCCTCTAGAGCACACTTCACTCCTCGAGTCGGTGATGTTCCCAAGAGCACGCTTCACCCTCCAAGTGAAGACACAGGCTTCACCCCGCCGCACACAAGGCAATGCTCTCTTCCATGGAACCATCCACCGCTCCTTGAGTGAAGTCGCGGGCACGTCCCGCCGGCACCTCCGGGTACTCTTTCGAGGGTAAGGATCGGCACGTGATGCGGTCCAAAGGGCGCTCCACTAGTGATGCTTCTTTCGCACGGGAAGCTCAAAGACCGTGTACAAATTTGTGTTTTTGAACGAAACCAAGAGGGGATTCCCCTACTGTGCTTTTATTAAAGTTAGTTTGTTAACTGTACAATTTTGGTTAGTAGGAAAAAACAGACACTATGTACATATTTACAAACTGGACAACCAAGCCTCCATTGCCTGTTTCTTGCTTGAGCTAGCTCTATGCATGGTGAGCCTGAAAGTTTCCTTGAACTGCTTCTTCCACAACGGGAATGATAGGGCCCCTCCATTGAAGATAATATTGTTCCTCTCAGTCCAGATTACCCAGGCTCCTATCATAATAACTTCCATGAAACAATCAAAATGGAATATATTTTTTTTCCTCTTGCACCATCTGAATTACCGGCAATGATAAGTCCCAAACAATATGAAGCGATGTCCAACACATCTGTGAAAACTGACACTGGAAGAACAGATGCTCCATTGTTTCCTCAGTACTAGGAGTACAAATTTGTGTTGGCTTCCACACTCTCTTGGCAAGCTCAACACCGACGCCTAACCGGTCTAGGCCTTGCCATAGACCAAGGGTAACAAACCAAGACCGCCTCCCTACGACCACACTAGTCCTAGAGGTGTATGGATGCTCTCAACCCTCTCAAGCACTAAGATTTCCTCTCCAAATCTTCTCCCAAGTGCCCTCTTGCATCCTCTTGTCTTCCCTTGTGTTTTCCCACTGGTAACAATGGCCAAAGGCACCCCAAAGGGCCAAGCAACTGGCTATTTATAGCCTACCAACCTCAAACTAGCCGTTGCTCCAAAAGTGCCCAGTTTCTGTGTAGACCGTACCATACGGTCTCATACAGATCGTACCGTACAATCTCCTCCTGACAGCCTGCAATATTTCAGTCATAACTTCTTGCTCCGAACTCCGATTGGGGTGTTACACATATCAATGGAAAGCTCATGAAATTCCCTACAACTTTCCTATTGGGCAGATCTTCAGATTCGGCCATCCTTATAGTGATTTGACCACCGTACCGTATGTTCCTGATGATAGTACCATACGGTCTCTCCAAATCTGCTGCTTCTTGTTTCTGCCATAACTTTTCACTCCGAACTCCGATTTTGATGATCTTGTACTTGTTGGAAAGCTTGTGAGAAGATCTACACAGTGACCATGAGTTCATCTTTATTATAGAGATCATACCATACGGTCTCTAAGATCGTACCATACGGTCTCCTTTTCTTTCTGCCAACAGAAGCTTCCAACTCTCTTATGTTTCTGTCCATGTAGACCGTACCATATGGTCCTATGATCGTACCGTACGATCAATGTTACGGTCTTCATTTCTCCAGCTTCCAGAAACTCAACTTCTCTGTCTGGAACTTCAACCTAGACCGTCCCATACGGTCTATGTCACCGTACCGTACGATCTTCTTTCTTTCTGCTTCCAGAAACCTTGTCTTCTCTGTCAAGATCTTCCATAGAGACCGTACCATACGGTCTCTATGACCGTACCATCCGGTCTTCTCTGCAGAACATGAAACTTGATATTCCTCTTCATATTTGCTTCCAACCTCTCCAACTTTGGTTCCTCTTCTCCCCTGCTGTCACCCTAGTGCCTGAGAGACTCTCTGAGTATCCACATACCTCTACCACTAGTGTGACCTAAGAGAAACGACTCGATCTCCCTTGATAGTCCGGTTTTTCCTATGGACTCAAGCCTATATCTACACCAAGCCAACACTTGCTTGGTTCTAGCATGTCCTTAGCCTTGATCCATATCCTCAACCGCAACCTCCATCAAGTCCAATGATCCTTGTCGTCATCCGTCGTTGAGGCAACCAATTCTTCCGATCATGTGACCATATGAAAACCTTTCCTTCATCCACAAATGTTAGTCACAATGATCTCGTTGCCATAAAGGACAACTCGACCGAATCATCATATAATGTGCATAAGATATGTAACTAGAACTAGCATAATAACATCATCATGATATAGGAATATGAAGCAAGCTACATGATGAATATATGATGAACATGCATGTCATGGTAAATAGTATATAAGCAAGATCACATGACATGACAACATAATGACAAGATATAGTACACATGAATAAGCACATTCAAGCCATCATCACATAAGAGACAAGATCATCATGGTATAGGATATAAGGTAAGACTAACATGATGATCAAGAGCATGTCAATGTATAAGATACATAGATGAACACATGACATACTTACCTTGTCTCTTACCTCATATGTGTAGTAGTCATCTCATAGAGTAGCCCTCATGTATGCTTCTCCTCTCTTTACCATCTTCCATGCAACCTTTGAGGTGTTGGCACTCCAACAGTGTATCACTACATCCATGAGACTAACCATCTTGCACACTGGCAAACCTTGTTAGTCCCATTGACCATGTTGACATCAATCACCAAAACCTATGAACCATGCTCTAGGTTCATTGATCTTACAGCTTGCTGGAACTCTGTATGCTGGAACTCTGTATGCTGCTCTGTATAATGCATTATTAGCTCTGTATTATGAATTCATCACAATATCAGTAGAATCAGTTGGCATCTGTTTGTGTAAGAACAGTACTAGTGCTGTATCTATCACTCAAGTGCTGTCCAAGGAAGAATGAGACACATCCTATCATTTGCAGGAGGCCCCGTTCTGGAGCGTGAAAACAGGGTCTGTCAATGATGACAAAGCTGTTGAACAGGTCGATTTCAGTGAATATACATTTGTTTTATGTTTGACATGCAACTAGCACAGTATATCTTTTTGCTTTCTCCTTTTGTGTTTTCTGGGGCCTCTGCAGATTGACATTGAGAAGTTAAAAGACCTTGATGAGATATCCAATGCCCTTGGGTTCTTAAACCTGCCACCAGTATTTCTCTCAGAGGAGGAAACTGCCATGCAAAAGAAGCTCCAAGCAATTGCCCAAAGATCAATTGGCCTCATGGCCGATGCTCTCACAATCCTTCCACCAGCGTACCGTCTTCTTGGGTCTCTCGTTTACACGGTAAGCAATTCTGTGTCCTGGTACCTCTCGAATTATGTTGCTATCTTTCCCTTGTGCAAAGCCTCTCCGACCTGTTGTGTCCTCGACGCTCTGACCTGTTGTGTTCTAGTGCAGAGTATGATGGCGATGCATCCTTCTGTCGCGAGGGTTGCTTTGTGCGCCAAGGCGGGACGTGCCAAGCGCGGCATGGCAGTAACGCTGGCCATCCAGCTTGACGACTTTCGCAGGCTTCTCTATGCACTTCACAACGTCCCACTTCCGCCTACCATCGACATGCACCTCGTCCAGGTGGCTGCTACCAAGGACCCTGAGGCAAGTTCTCTTTCGTCGCAGTACTTAGCCTATCGATTTATGATACAGTATGCTGCATTTACCATGGAATGAGGCACTGATATGATCCAGTATTCATTCTGGATGAATGTACAGGTGGCGTTGATGGCTCTCCTGGAGGAGATCTGCACTACCGTGGAGTCAGATGTGAACTTGGTCCTATCAGCTACTGCTAGTTTTGCTTAGCTCCCGCTTGTGCCACTCTTGCAGTGATGTCTTATCTTTGCTGTTTAGTTCGCTTGCGCTAGTACTTTTCCAGTGCTGCGCCATCGCATCGGTCGATGCATTCTGTACCTGTTTGTTTGACGTTTTTTATCTCAAGAGAACTTCTGCTATTAGTACTATTTCGTATGCTATGTCACATCATGTGTCTGAGATTCATCCATCAGTGATGTGTCATCGCAACAAGGGATGCATTTTATCCATTGTCGGTACTTACATGTGATCGTCGGTTTCATGTTTTTGATCAAGAGAAGTTGCTGCTGGTATTACTATTTTTTATGTTTGATCATGCTAAGTGTTCCTGAAGTGAAGTGCTGCTGCAATCATTGCATGTGCCTGAGCTCCATCTGTGTGTCCTGCACTGTTTCTTTAGATGTTCTTTTCTTGACACGCCTGCCTGCGTTGGCGTTAAACCAGCCTTGACTGCTCGCCAACCTCCACAGCACCTCTGCGGCCTGCTCGCGTCCTCACCGGCAGCCATTGGCTCTAGAACTTGAGTTAAGACGCCTGGCTTTAGAAGGTCGAACGTGGCGATGAGCCCTTGTAGGGGCTGATAGAGAAAGCGTTGGTTTACGGGTTAATTCATCAAACAACGTCCGTAAGCAGCGCCTTCCACAGGACCCCATCAATAAGGAGCGCTTCCACAAAACAACATCAAGGAGGTAGCCCGGCAGGAAACAACACCATCGAACCCCTTTTATCCTATTTTTCTTTTTTTTTTTTTGGCCTAAATTCAGCAATGAACTGACCGTTTTGCCCTCTGCAACCCGTGACTCCTAAATCGAAATCAAATCGAATCGATTCGTTCTTCCTGGCCTCCTCACGTCGCTTCTCTGCCGGACCTCGACCTAGGGTTGGGCGGCGGCGGCGGCTCGCGAAGGGTGCGGCCTGCGTGAGCGGCTCGGAGCAGCCCGCGTCGAGTCCCAGCGCCTTTGCTGCTCGTAGCAGCCCGCGTCGGCTCCGCGCGCTGGGGAGACGTGCTGCGGATGGCGGGGAATGGGGGAGAGGGGAGCGCGACTCCCAGCGCCCCTGCTGCAGATGGCGCCGCCTCTGGTGCAGATGGGTGCCCGGTGGTTGCAGAAGGACAGGGCGTCCGATCCGGAACAGAAGAGGCCGCCTGTAACACGAGCTTCATTGGAAGGTATCTGTGCATGTATTTTCATTTTTGAATTGTTCAGATGTGGTCTAGGATGCTAAATTGTTTCATTTTCGTATGTTTTAGGAATGAAACAGAGCCCAATATGAAAATTAATTTTAGAGTACCGGGTTACACATGTTATTTGGATGATGGCACTAGAGTTTTTGTCGAGAATGAAGACCATTATATTGAAGTCCATGATGTTGAAGGGTACTCGATGCGTAATATGTTGGCTGATCTAGCAAGTAAATCAAAGTGGGGTTCATGTCAAGATCCGGCATTTTGGTATTGGGACATAGAGAAAAAGGGCATGATATGCGTTGTAACGGATGATGAGTTGAAGAAGGTGTTTCAGAAATTTCAGACCGCCAAATTTGTATCATTTGTTGTTGAGTTTCCGATTAAACCTGCATATAAGAGTAGCATGAAAGTAGAGGCAAAATTGGAGAAGTTACCGGTTAGGAGGAATCCAAATATATCAACGGGAACAAGTAGTTCAGCAGAATCAGATGAGGAGACTAGTGATGACCTTGAGGAAAATGTGGACCCTTCTTTTATGGAAGATGATGACATATTCATGGAAGACGATGAGGTATTTGTGTCTCTAGGTTTGAGGGCCGAGGAAGAGGCGGTAAGGATGAATTTGAGGCAGCGTGGAGTGGGTCTAAATGCAACTGACGCAGAAATTTTAGTTGATGACATTGCTGAAAATGAGCCAAAGTTTGCAGTTGATAAGGAAAACCCAAGGATCAAACAGGGTGAGACCTTACCATCGATGCTGGATTTCAGGATGGCCTTAAGGCAATATGCCATCCGTAGTAAGTTTCAGGTGCACATGGTTGTCACCGATAAGAAAAGATATAGGGCTGAATGCAAGGCAGCCGGATGTCCATGGAGAATTGTTGCTAACAAGCTTGTTGGACAACAAACTGTTGAGGTGTGGTTCTTCTCTATCTTTTGAAGCAATGCATATTGTAATATTTCTTTACCTTCATTAACTTGGGTTATTTTTTTTTTCAGGTCTCCCTGATTCCACATGAGCATGATTGCATGGGAACTGAAATGTTGGTGAACAATATGGCATCTAAGAAGTGGATTGCAGAAAAAGTTGTTGCATGGTTGAAAAAGAAACCAGGACTTCAAGCAGCTGACCTACAAGATAAGTTACTAGAAAAGTATAGTGTTGAGATTGGTTATGGCACTGTTTGGACTGGTAGGCAGATGGCAATGGATTCAATCTATGGCACTTGGGAAGATAGTTTCCAAACTTTGCATAGTTACAGGGCTGCATTGCTTGAAAGGTCTCCAGATTCCATTTTTGAAATTGCCACTAAGCCACATGAAGATGGTGAGATGTTTGACAAGCTCTTCATAGCAATGAAGCCATGTGTTGATGGATTCCTCAAAGGAAGTAGACCTTACCTTGGTATTGACTCAACTGCATTGAATGGAAGGTATAAAGGGCAATTGGCTTCTGCTACAGCAATTGATGGCAACAATTGGATGTACCCTGTTGCATGGGGAATATTTGAGACTGAATCTTCTGAAAGCTGGACATGGTTCATGAGACAATTGGAGAAGGCAATTGGCATTCACCTAGTTTGGCTATAAGCACGGATGCATGCAAGGGACTTGATGCTGCCATCAAGGAGGTCTTTCTTGGCATTGAACATAGGGAATGCATGAGGCATTTGTGGGCAAACTTTAAGAAGTACTATCGTGGAGAGGTCTATGACAAGAATATTTGGCCAGCAGCTAGAGCTTAGAAGCCTAAGAAATTTGAGTTTCATTGGAATCAAGTTGTTGCTGCAGATCCAAATGTTGTGACATACATGAATCAACACCACAATCACTTGTGGAGTAGGTCCATGTTCTCAAATGAGGGGAAGTGTGACTATGTGAACAACAATCTTTCTGAAAGCTTCAACAATTGGGTGAAAAAGATTAAGGACTTGCCTCTTGTTGATTTGATCGACACATTGAGGAGGATGACAATGGATTTGTGGGACAAAAGAAGAAGGATTGGCAGCAAGCTAACTGGAACAATTCTTCCAACAATTGTTAAGCAACTCAAAGCCAAAACAAGAGGATTAGGTCAAATGAAGGTTCATAAAGGGCAGCACACCGCTGAGGTATATGGTTTCAATTATGATATGACACCTTGGGGGCATGTGGTAGACTTGAAGACTCACACTTACACGTGTGGTGAGTGGGACACGATTGGCAAGCCATGCCCTCATGCTTTGGCTTTCATTCAAATGTTTCCAGATATTGACATGGCCTTCATGAGTACTATAGCGTGGAGAGGTTCAAGACAGCATATAGTGGCTCCATCCCACATATGACTGACAAATCACAATGGCCTCAAGTAGATATAGGTTTCAAGTTGCTGCCACCTCCATTGAAAAGAGCCCCTGGAAGGCAGCGGAAGAACAGATTCAAGGCTGCTCATGAACCGGGTGCAAAGAAACAACAACGGTGCAAAAAATGTGGGGGATTTGGACATTGTGAATCCGGGAATTGTCCTTTGAATGAACCGAAGAAGAGGTGACTTAACTCTCATTTGTTACTAACAGGATAACATGATATTGCACTACTTAAAAAATTTCTAATAACTTATCCATGTTCATGTAGAAAGAGGAAGCCTAAAAGGCCTACCCCAATGCCGGCTGACACCATTTCGCCAGGATCACTTACTCGAAGAATTGTCAACTTGGTACATGGAGAAGATGTTGGTACATCTAGTGGGAGCAGTTCAGCTAGGCGTTTGTTTGTGGTTTCTCAAGACAAAGGCGATGATTCTGCATCCAAGTAGCCAACTCTTTGTTTGAGCTGCTCTCATTTCCTTGCTTTTCAAGTAACTTTGGACCACTCATTTGAACTGTTGTGTTGTTAGGTAATTGTAACACTCTCATTTGTATGATTTGGAGATGATTCTATGTTATGGTGCACGTGCTATGCTTTCATATATTTTTTTCATGTCATTTAATGCTGCTGGGAATCTTGTATAAACCAAAAGGTCATGCCGAATTTTTCTTGTATTTTTCTAGTTGAGAAAAATATTTTTCTCAATTTTTCCGGTTCTGAAAATATTTTCCTCCACTATTTCGGTTCTGAAAATATTTTTTTGGTTCTAAAAATATTTTTTTCAATTATTTAATTTTCTGAGACAAAAATAGTCGAAATTCCTTTTTTCCTGGCGCTTCTGCCAATTCTTGGCGCCAAAAACACTTGTCGTGACCCTCCTATACATGTAAGGGCAGAATGGTCCATCTATATTCCATTTTTTGTTTCAAAATAAAGAAAACCAGCAATATTGTATTGTGTGATGACAACCAAGTTTTGTAATGATATCCTGTGGACGACACATTTTAGCGATGTTATTCTTTGAAAGGCGTCCTTTACGGATGTTGTCTTGTGAATTGACCCTTGGTTTACTTGTATGGAACGTTGTCGTGTTGTATTCAACTACTAGTTACAGTCAGAGATGGACTGGTTATAGATCGTGCAAACACTTCTCGTCCGCTTTCTCGACCCACCAGGGTGGAGCCGGACACTGCAATGGAACACGGCATTTAATCTTCGAGATTATATAGTACTACGTTAAGGATAGGAATTCATCCGATCCAAACTTTGGTTTTCCTACTACAAGGTGGTATCGTCTTCTCTGATCTATAAGAATTTTTCTTTTGCCCTCATTAATTTGAGAACTCCGACTCTCTACGCTTCCATCCCGAAGAGCACACGTGCCCATGGCAACACTCCGCGCCTCTTGGCTTTCCCCGGCGGCCGTTGCCGCTGCGTCTCGTAGCGCGCGACCGACTCGCGTGGCCATGCCCGCCCAACCACCCGGCTGGCGAGGCCCCTCGCCGGCTCCGGTCAGGATCCAGGCCCGTGGATGCGACATGTTCCGCTACCGCTGCCAAAAGGACCGTCCTGAGCACGAGCCGGAACCGGAGCTAGACGACTACGATCCTAAAGTGGTAGGCCATAAATCTTTGATCTTCCAGATGCGAGAAGCGCTAGTGGTAGGCCATAAATCTTTGATCTTCCAGATGCGAGAAGCGCTACTTACACTGCACCAAAATTTGTTCTTGTTAATTCAGATGGCCTTTGTCGACTTGTTCCCTGCGAACTCAGAGGATCCCTTTATTCAGGAGCTACGCAGGTACCACGTAGCGTATTGTGCTGCTGCGGGCATGGTAAGCTTTACTAGCCGTCTTCCTTAATATAATTTAGCATCTGAAGCAAAAATTGTTAGTCGAGACTGGAGACAGTTTGTTTTGACTCTCTAACTTTACTAGCATGCCTTCTCAGCAAAAAAAAAAATGAGAGGAAAAGATTACAGACAACTCATTACTAAGGGGTTAATTGTTCCCTTTTTCATCTCTTTTAAAAATAGTTTCATAACACATCATATACTACTTATATTTCTCAAGAACATACATCATCAATTAATGAGACTTCAAGAACTATTCTTGCATTCAATGAGATCAGATATGGCAGTGGATCTTGACAAATACCGAATATATATACTCCCTTTCGTTTTTATATTGAACTAATTAAGAAATATTGTTCTAGTGTTAACTACAGTGTCTCCATCCTTTTTATAAGGCACAATTTGACTTGGCACAATCTATATTTGTTCATATTTTATTTTAATATAGATGGAACATACATCATCATATTTATTTTAATATAGATGAAATTTCCCTAACCTTTTTATTATCAACCTCGTGTTCTTTGATTATAACTCGTTATTTCTCATGTATGTTTTGTTTTGTCATTAAAGCGTGTGCCTCCTGATATGTTCCGTAACGAGAAGGACGAAATTTCTGGCTACATGATGAAAATATCATCTTCCCGTGCTGCAATACAGGTTAGTCCCATTTGCATTGTATTAGTGACTTGTTTGAAATTTCCCTTTGTGTAGTAAAAAAGATATGACGCTGAAACCAATAGTACCCTAAAATCATAACCCATATAAGTATTTGTCCTTTATTTTTAAATGATTAATTACCATGTTTGATCATTTTGAGGAAGATGAATGTATACCATGCATGTTCAATAGCTATATATATAGTGAATATATCTTTGAACTGAAGGAGCACTGTCAATGAACCTGTTCAGCCTCCACCATTTTGGCGGAACACCACATAAAATAAATAGTGAATATTAATCATGAACTTCCATTAAGTGAACTAGTAGAACAATGAACTAATAAAAAATGTGAACGATATATATTGGTTGCTTGCAGTATTCCTTAGACTTAATACATATAATTGTGTGTTCTAAAGTACCAGTACATATGAAGTGATGTTCTTGTAGTATATTTACACCTTCCCTCTATTCGCTTTCATTTTAACGTGGGCACTTGAGCTGGTTCAGCTAAATGATGGTACACTTTCACCTATTCGGTTTATCATTGTCTGGCAAATGTAGAATGTAAATAGCAAGGTAGCGGCCCTAACTGTTTGTGCACAAGCACAAACAGCCCTGGATTTAGCTTCCATGGTCATGGTAAGTGGTTGTGTCTATATTACTTACGTATATGTTATTTACTTTACATTTGGCATTTAATTCTCCATATCAATTGTATTAATCAATCCAGGATCTTACTGATATTGCAAGTTTAGATGTTGGTACACCGGAGTTTTCTCAACATACATTAAACCAGGTAGCTTTCACTATCATGCCCATGGAACTTGATGGCATTGATAAAAACACTGATCTGATTTTCTAATATACAGATGGTTAGGATGTACACACCTATCTTCCGTAATGTTGCTGAGGATGCATATCGTAAGAGAATTAAGACGGACACAATTCTCTCGTTTCTTGATGCTCTGAGAGGCTTAGTCACAGTCTGCCATGTCTTGGTTCAAGATACAGTGGCTATGCTAGAAGATGATTCTTCGAAACACAGGGTCTCCAAAAATATGCTGACATATTCCAATGAGTACAGTAGGAAAGCGAACAATTTGAAAGAAGTATTCATCACTGCCGGAATTAAACAGACAGTATGTACATTCTTTTAGTTCCTATAACTCTACTGTTAGATTTCTTCCATGTTGATATGATTTTCTGCTCGAGTTCTCTTTTAAAAAATGTTCGTTCAACTTGACGGACCTCGTACATCCGTTGAACAGGTAGGGATGGATATTCTCTCTGATGGCATAAAGCAAGCGCACAAGTACATTTGTCAGCTGGTCCTAAGTCGTGGGGCGGCACTAGGATTTCTACTCCTAGGTAAATTGTTTTATATACAAGTTATTTGTCTATGCACTTGAAGTGCATACGCCTTGGCCATTTGTTGCTTTGATGATTTCTTTCGTAGCTGCATCTATGTTTTGTAGAAAAAGCAAGAAAACTTCAGGACGCTGAAAAGGTCAAAAGGCTCGGGGACGCTGGCTTTCCTTCGTAAGGCCATCTACGCGCCGCGTTTTGCAGTTAGGACCATGCTCATTTTGTTTATTAGTTACTTTTTTTTGGACTTGAAATTTATCTTCTACTCACATCTCAATAGCATCCTTGATGATTTAAACATAGTTTTTTTAGGAATTTATTACGGAATATCGCATCTGTGTGCCAAGCTGCCCGTTGTTGAGAAAAAATAGATCCAATCTAAGAGATACAAGTGGTTTTTATTATATTAAAAAAGAGAAACAGAAAAATAGAAAAAACATGTTTTTTCTTTCATTAAATGGGAGAAGCAGACACCCAAATTCGAGGCTGAAGAGGCTCAGAAGCCACATTCTTAGTCGAGGCTAAATAAGCTCGGAGTGATTAGGGTGTATACAGAACATACCTTGGCCTGTCTGAGGGCCGGCCCTCGCATTTTGGAGGCCCGGGGCGAGATTGAGTCGAGGGGTCCCTTTTTAATATAAGCATATATATTAATTACTACTCAAAAAATTTTACTGAAACTGTGACACTAATATCTCAACCATCACAAGAAATAAGCCTAAAATCTCAATTTTTTAGAGCATTTTTAATTATTTTAAACATTGTTAATATTTCTTCTATGTCAAGTCATTTCTTGGCTTTGTTCTAAGAAAAGGCATCTCTTGGTTTGAGGCAAAAAAAAAATATATATATATATATTAATGCGTGGTCAACTTGCAGCTACCCTGAGACATCACACGCAAAAATAGTCCAAAGGCAACAACAGCTAAAAATGGCCCGTAGGGCAACAGCTCTTGTACAAACATACTACTACCCACCAGCCACGTGCGCTAAAAATGAATTAGGAACCAGACGACACACGATTACACATATTGATTAACAAATTGGCTCACGGTCCACAACAAGGCCACCTATTGCGTTGCCGAACAGACGAGAGTCGGTGTCACGAGACCAGAGCTCATGGATTCATGGTCCTCACTCATCTCACAGCCGAGGCCCCTGACTTTCGGAGGCCCGGTGCGGGCGCACCGCTCGCACCGCCTCAGGGCCGGGCCTCCTCCCCGCCGGAACATGAACAATTTCCCTATACTGCCTGTTGTCCGTTGCTGGAATCGAACCTTTTAGCTATTTTTTCGTCGCCGTCTTCTAATAATAATAATACTAATAAGTTTATAATGCGTGACATGTCTGCCAATTTTTAGGTTTGCTTCACGTGAACCGTAGGATGTTGAATTGTGCATAGTTGCGCCGCACGATCTGAGTCTCTGCCACGCGCTGCGAGTCCGCGTTCGTCCGTCCGCAAATTTCAGGCCTCTGCCTGCCGGTTGGTCGAGTTTGTCTCCGCTCCGTTCCTCTGCCAATTGCGCTTAAACTTCCGTAACTCAATCAACTAAACTGAGTTCCTAACCGATCCCTCATCCCTCCGCCTACCCCGCGTCGTGCGATTGCCCCCGCGACCGAGTCCTGGCCGCCGCCGTGGCCGTCTTTGGTGCCATGGGCGCAACGCTCTCCGACAAGATCGTCCGTATCCGCTGGTACAAGAGGAGCGCCGGGCTCAAATTCACGTGCATGGACATGAAGCTAGGACGACCAGCTGCCACCGCATGACGACGCTGCCAAGGAGTGGAAAACACCGATTCAGATCCTCTGAATCAGAGGTCAAAATTCAGAGAGAGTACTGTAGCCGGAATTTTTCATTTTTTTTCCACCGTCCGATCTAGAATGGATGGCTGAGATTGATCGCTACAGGGATAACGCTACAGTAAAACCCGACGCTACAAGAACCCGAACACTGTTCAAACAGTACTTTTACTACAGTGTAAATTCAGAGAGCTGTAGCTTCCCTCACATAAAACACTGTAGCGAGCTACAGTTCTCTGAATTTTTCTCTCTACTGCAGCCGATCCGAACCCGGAAAACACCGGAGGCTGACGACACTGCCACCATGCTGCTCGATATGCGTGGGGAACTTGCATAATTGCATGGGAGGAGCCAATTGTATTGATGCAGGGACTCGCAGGTTACAGAGTTTTATAATCTACAATCGAGCATGTGATTAGGCAGGCAAGATAGTTCGATACTTAGCACGTAAAGTTTATTGAAGCCACGCGCTTCCGGTCAGTCGTCAGCACTCTTCCTTTTAATTATGACTTTGATTAATTAAGATTTAGACAGTTTTTCCATCAGCCACACTAACTGATATTTGATAATTCAGTTCTTTTATTTCTTTGATACCCTATTTGATATCTGATATTCATGATTCCCCAACTGATATATATATAACAATTTAGTTCAGATAAGTCATAGTTTTCACTTATCCCTATGGTCTGGTTATTTTTCAATGAAGCATAGGCGTCGTTGGTGCCTGCAGTGTCTCTGCAGATTTCGGTTTTTCATATATATATATTTTTTGGTCTGATGAATCTGTGGGTGAGGTCACTACTCACTACAAACCTGACTATCCTGTGGAGTTTGCAGAGATGGTAGTGATGAAGAGTGCCGGAGAGCCTGCAGTGTACGAATAATTCAGGCAAGAAACGCAGGCAGCAAATTGGTAAGTTTAATGATTCATTCGTAAAGATTTAGTGTCAATTGATGAAATAATTTTTACCACGGGTACAAATGTTGCTGTTCTCAGCATCGACATTATCTTCTAGATCTTTCTCTGAACGGTTGCCTTCCTGTGCTTGTGTCCTGATGTTCTTGTTTTTTTTTTTTTTTTTTTTTGTTTGAATCCTTATTCGGTGCTGATAATGTGGTGTTATTGTTGGTTGTCATTCCTTCCTAGCCTTCTTCATAGTGAGCAGCATCTGCAGACATGTTTGCTTCAGTCTGTAGATAGTTCGAAATAGGAGCATGCTTGAGCCATTTTTTCTTGATGATGATCACTTGATGTCTAGAAGGTAATATATGAAGATTTTGAACCCTGGCAACAAAGGGAAATAATATATAATACACCAACTCTGAGACACACAAACAGGCTAAAAAGCTAACAATATTCTCTCTCCTTTTCTTTTCTGGTTCCCGTTGCAACGGGCAATTTACTAGTACAAAGGAAATGTTTATACAACTAAAACAAAAAATTCAGACGAGCGTGGCAAACCAAACCAAAAGAAGCAGAGATAACGAACAGAGCATGCCCAGGGGGACAAGAAAGTTTGGAACTTTATTACATCGTGAAATGAAAACATGCGAAGGCATCAGGTCACGGAGTGTGTAGGCCACACCAGTGCTGAAAGTTACAACCTCCACGGAACCGTGAAAAAAAAAAGACTAAAATTTAAACCAAAGTGAGGCCCATACATCGAAAGGAAACTAAAACTTCGAGGGATTCTCTTTGAGGGGATAAAGCAAAGCACACTTGGATACAGCGTGTTCGTCTCGCTGCTTTGCAGCGGCTACAGTGTTCGCAGTTATTTCTTCAGCAGCAGCTACAGTGTTTTCAGCAGCAGCTACAGTGTTCGCAGTTATTTTTCTACAGCCGCAGCCGCAGCTGCAGCGAAACGGAGAGGCTATATTTGCGAGCTGGTCCGAACTCGCGGAGAGGCCCTAGGATTTCTACTTCTAGGTAAATTGTTTTTACGCAATTTGTGTCTGCAGTGAGCATGCACTTCACATAGCCGTTTGTTGATGTAATGATTTCCTTTCGTCTTTGTTCTATGTTTTGTAGGAAAGGTTAAAAAAAAACATGAGGCCGCCGAAAAAGCAAAACGGCTCAAGGGCGCTGGCTTTTCTTCTTGAGTAAGCTGGCGAGTAATGGAACGATAAACACATGTTGTCCAACTCCAGGGCCACTAGCGCGCTGAGTTTTGCTTTTGCAGTTAGGACCATTCTCTATTTTTTTAGTTACTCGTGAAGAATTCGATGCACACAAGTAGTCTGTCAGCCCCCGTCTTTGTGCCACCAAAGTGAAATAGGAGAAATAACATCCGGCTTGGATTTTACTTCTACGCACCCATCAGACCTGAGCCTTGATGATTAACAGGGTTTGTTTTTGAAAAAATCATCAGACCTGAGTTTGCCAAAGAAGTTTATTTGTGTTAGTAAGTATCGTATCGACATGCTAACCGTTGCTCAAATCTTTTGTATCTACTGTACTGCCTGACCTCCGGATGCTGGTATGGTTCTCTGCGTATTTTTGTGTTGATGCTAAAACTGAACCTTTTTAACTATTTTTTCCTCGACGTCATACAAAGAAAAGGTTAATATAACTATAGCACCGAAAGGGTCTTTCAAAAAAAAAAAAAAAAAAAAAACTATAGCACCAAAAATGCAGAGGAGCGTAGCGAACCAAACGAAGCAGAGATAGTGAACAGAGTACGCCCAGGGGAACAAGAAACTTTTGAAACTTTATTACATTGTGAAATGAAAACATGAGGCATCAGGTCACTGAGCGTGTAAGCCACACCAGCGCTGATAAGTTACAACCTCCACGGAACCGTGAAAAGAAAGACTAAAATTCAAACCAAAGTGAGACCCATACATCGAAAGGAAACTAACACTTCGACAGTTCGACCGCGCTCGCAGCGCGGTGACCACCAAAAGCACACTGATTAGTAGTCCCTGCCAGACTTGTAGGTGCTGGTGTCCTTGGTGGTGGTGCCGTCCTTGTTCTCTCCGGCCATGCCGACCGTGTTCATCACCGCATCCTTTGCGCCCACGGCCGTGCTCACCACAGTGTCCTTGGCCCCGACCGCCGTGTTCATCACCGTCTCCCCTGCCTGCACAGCACGGAACGACCATACTTGTTGAGAAAGCACGCACTAGTAGTATACGTTACAAAATGCAGCTAGTTAGCAGTAGCGTGCGTTACCTGCTGCAGGAGGGCGCCGGTCTTGTCCTTGGCGGCCACCGCCGTATCCTTGGTGTACTGCACGGCGCCCGCCGCCTTCTGCTTGGCGACCTCGGCCGTCTGCGAGAGGTAGCTCCCGGTCTGGTCGGCGCCGTCGCGTGCGCGGTCGCCGGCGGCCTGCGCCGTCTCGCACGCCTTGTCCTTGGCCTGGTAGGCCTTCTCCTTGGTGACCTCGGCGGCGCCGCGGCTCTTGTCCCTGGCGCGGCCCGCGGCGTCAGAGGCCGTGTCCTTGGCCGAGTAGGCCTTGTCCTTGGTGGCTTCCTTGGCGTCGTGGCCCATCCCCATGCTGCGGTCCGCGGCGTCGCGCGCCTTGTCCTTGGTGCTCTCCTTGGCGTCGCGGCTCCGGCCCATGGCGCGGTTGGCGACGTCGGACGCCGTGTCCTTGGCCTCGCGCGCCTTGTCCTGCGCCGTGCCCATCATCTGCCCGGTCTTCTCCTGAAAAATGCAGCAGCAAATGAGATGAGTCTTTGATTGCAAGCAAACTCAACGGATCAAGAGCGCGAACGCGAACGCATGCGCGAAGCACACCTCGGCGCGGGCCTTGGTCTCGCCGGCGCGGTAGCTAGCATGCTCCTGACGAGAAGCCATCGCGAACTAGTACAGCGAAAACTAGACGGGAACAAACGAAACTACGATAAGCTTTGCTAAACTCGAACTCCTGGAAAGGCTTTGGTTATCTTCTTGTTGTTGTGTGACGAGCTGCTTCCGGTCTGGTTGGCATTTATACGCTGGGGCGGCGACGCTGGGCGGGGGTACGTGTCCTGCATGGGCAAGCGCCGAGGGCCACGTAAGGAGGACACGCCTTGCGAGTGTCAGAGCCTCGCCAGATGTCCGACGCTGGCAGGCGCGAACTGGTACGCGACCGAGAAAGAAAATTGCACGACACGGCATGAAGATGTGCGTGGACGTCCGGCCCAAATGGAAAGGCAGGAGGACGGACGCGGCCGGTGAGCTCGGGCATCGAGGCGGGTGCACGTGATCCGCGCCTTCCCAGGCTCGTGATCGGCGAGGTGGGTTGTGAGGCTGCAGGCTCGCCACGTCGTGCCATCTTCGCTGGGTTGCGCCGTGGCGTTCTGCTGCTCGGGTCGAGCTTCAGTCTGCGCGGGCTGAAGTCATGGCGGCATGGAAGCACTTTGGTGCTGCAGTTGGACGGTTTGGCACACGCGCGCAAACCCAGTCTCGAGAAGAGTTATCTTCAGATTCTTAAGCACGAAGCAACCGCGACGTTCTCGCCTGCAATCATCAAAATTTTAACAACAAGGGGAGCAGTAAATTTAAGGCGCAAATCAGACCATCGTCTCGATGAAAGCCATCAGACCATTGTCCGAGAAGCCATCCCCTACTGTATTGTAGTACGGGGGCTAACTTTCACAGTTTCACAGGATAAAGTTGGATGGGAGATGCGGAACCAAATCTAAGACGATAAATACCGGACCGCTTTCGCCCCCGCTCGCACGGGCCACGTCGCCCGAAATATTTCCCTCATTCGATCGTATTGCCGCCGTTGTGATCGTAACGCGTGGAATGTGAGTTTGTCAACGGTTTGCCCTCCTTTGTTGACTTTGCCAAATAGAAAAATATCAATGCTTCTAACTTTTTGCTCCCGTTTTGCTGTAAATTGACCCCCTCCCCCGTCCGCTCATCCTCATCCCATCCACTTCCTCTTGACTTTGAGTCGCTTCCTCCCGTCGCCCTCTCCAAACCTAGAACCAGTGCTGGCCTGCTGTTCTAGATGGATGCTGCTAGGCTGCGTGACCTTTCTCCGGTAAAACGATAAATCTTGGACCGGTTTCGCCTCCAACCGCGCGGCCGCGTCACCTGAATTTACGCGTCATTCGATTCGCCTGCTCCTGGCCATCCTGATCTGAACATGTGTCCTTCATCTTCAACAACTTGCCGTATTCTTTGACTATGCTTGATTGGAAAAATTCAGTGTCCTTGACTCTTTCAGGTGAAGAAAATAACTCTGAACGCTTGGAAGCTCCATTCCACCGTTTTCAACACAGCGGTCGTCTTGTGTGACTTTGTGCATGGGGATTATTTAAGTCAATGCCTTTGACTGCTCCACATGCTATATTTTGCGTCCCAGGCTGAACCTGCACCGGCAGCAGGGCATGGTGATTAGACTGATGGAGCTGGTCGACGCCGGCGATGAGCATGTGGCTTTCCCGTGGAAGCAGGTGTTGGCGTGCAGCACGACGTACCGCCTCTGGAGGGCGACGCGCCGCTGGGCGATGCGCCGCTGACGGCCCTCAACCGGGTGCTCAGCGCGATGCCGCTGTACTATCAAACCATGAAGGGGCATGGTATGTTTCTTTCCTCTGGGCACACGCTCTTAATCGCTGCCTGATCTATTGGAGCAAGAGATTTTGATTTTCGTCATTTTTGTTAGCCTGGAACTCTTCATCTCGGACCAAATGTTCCTGGCGTAAATTGTTTGTATATACGTACACTGCTTGAAAGGATATTTCCTCCTCTACTCGAGCCCGTTGCCCGGCGCGCACCCGCTGTCCACGTCTGTAAGTTTCCGTTTTACCATGCGATCCTGATCAGCGCGAGGTTACGGTGCTGGGTGAAATCGTGGACCGGTGGAAGATCGCCGCTTGTACGGCTCCCGTTGGATGTGGCGCTCTCCGATTGACGCCCCCTCGATCCCTCCGTGTGCACGCTCTCAATTGGCCGCTCCCACGCGGTGTGTGGGTGGAGTTATGGGGTTGTTGCGAGTGGGCGACGTAAATGCGGGTGGGTGAGCGATCAGCCGTCCTCTCTTTCTTCACTTCTCTCCTCTGCCCCCTCGCCTTCCCTGCCTCTCTTGCCCTTGAGATGCCTCCTCTCCACAAGATCCACACCGCCATCGGCGCCGTTGCTCGCGTTACCGCCCCGTGCCTCCTCCATCCGTCATGGTTGAGGGGCTCTCGAGGATGGCGTCGAGAAGGTGCCAGGGCAGGAACCTGCCTCCGCGTATCTACCGAACCTTCCCTCTCCGGTCAGCCGTTATTACCTCAAGGGCTGCCTCCCCGTCGACGTGGAGCCATCATCAAAATCGTCCACGCAAACATGATGGGAAGCCGTAGCAAGCTCTCAGCCTCTTGTGCTCGCGCGGAGGCCGGCGGTGCAAGAAAAGACGCCAGTTCTGCTCCACCAAAGTTTTGTTCCTTTGATCTGCTGCTTGCTCCGTGTTTTTTTCGTTGCATCCCGGTCAAAGATTTTGTTCCCCTCTCCTGCTTTGATTTTTTTTGCTCCGTTCTTCCCCTCCTTTTTGTAGATTGGTTCGTCTTTGATTCAATCGCCAGTTGTTCGATCCTGTTTTTCCCCACACTTTATCCTTTCTTCTCTTTTTTCTGCGGATTTAGGGTGCATGGGTTCCTGTTCCTTCGGGTGCTAGGGTTCGTCTCTTCCCCTTTACTGTCGATTTTTAGGTTGCTGACGCTTTTCGTTCTTTTCTTTTTTTTGCAGCTCTGCTTGGTTAGTCGTTCGTCTGTTCTTGGGTTCTGGATTCCAGGTTGTGCAGCAATGGGGGGCTTCGGATGAGGTGAGTTTCTTCTCTTGGGTTTTCCTGCGTCTCTCCTTCCCCTATTATTTATTTTCTTTCCGTTTGCACTCACGTTTGTGTGTTCTTTGCAGGGCGACGTGCAGCCGAGGAGGTTGTGGGACTAGGATGCATGACGGACGGCGAGCTTCCTCCTCCTCATTGCCTCTCTCACTATCCCAGCATCCTCGCGATGCCTCTATGGTGTGCGCCCATACCTGATGATGAACCTGGCCGTCTCTCATCCTCCTCTATTCCCCACCTCCTAACGCTAGAGGTTATGGTAGCATAATTGATGACTAGGGTTAATAGCAATGGAGTAGACTTTTGCAGGTATAGCAGTAGCATTTTTTGTGCTTATGTGCAAATCAGACGTGCTAGGGTTGCAGCTTCACCAATATTCCAGCCGTAAATCAGTGGAGCCGTGTTAGGATCAGTATGCCCCTGCTTCTTGGCTTCATACCATGCCATGTGTTCCTTGCTCGGTTGATTGCCTGTATTTTGATTTCTGCGGGTGGGTGATGCTGATTCTTGGGGCTGGAGATATTGTTGACAGTGCAACATCTTTTGAGCTACTTGACTCTCGAGGAGCTGAACTTGTCCATTACCTGATAATTCAGGTTGCTAATAGAGAGTGATTTGTACAGTGCTTTGGCCGCCTCTAATTCATCAATGGTATCATTTTTGTGTGACAGGTACCATCTGCTCTGTAAGTGATTTTTCATTTATTTTTTTAGAAAACGAATGAAAATAATTCATGCTAGAGGTAGTAAGCCTTGCCAGATAGATAATCACATCTTTGTGACTGAATTTTAAATTAGATATGAAAATATTACACTTTTAAATCCCCTTTCAGATTGTGTTTGTCTCTCTAAACATCATGGGATTCATTTTAGATTCCATGACATGCCTATCTCTTTTCAATGTGTGAGATGTGTAATAAATCTGAAAATGTATCTCCCTGTTGTGTTGTATTCAGTTAAAAGAGACATTTTTCAGATGTCCTAATGCCTCTTGGGACGAATTGAAGATTACTAACAGTATATTTCGTTGATAAACAAGAATCTGTATTCTTAATTCAACCATCTTTTGGAGCCTCCTGTGATTTTCACTTCTTTACCTAATTTATGTATCAAACCACGAAAAATAACATGATACGCCCACTAATTTTTAAGGAATATGTAATTTTTTCAGTAACTATTTCAGTATAGGTTTCTTTGAGTCTTTGACCAGTTTGGAAAGTATTCAGATCATCAGCATGTTAGTTGTATTCCACATTTCTTTTTGTATATGTGCAGTTAAAGGTTTCATCATGGGATTCATTGATCTAGATTCCATGACATGCCTATCTCTTTTCAATATGTGAGAAGTGTAACAAATCTGAAAATGAATATCGCTGTTGTGTTGTGTTCAGTTATTTGCATTGTTTTCTCAAGAGATTGTTGAAAAAAAAAGAGACACACAAATTCAGATGTCCTAATGCCTCAAGGGACGAATTGGAGATTAGTAACAGTACATTTCGTTAATAAACAAGAATTTGCATTCTTAATTCAATCATCTTTTGGAGCTTCTCATGATTTTCAGTTATTTAATTACCCAATTCATGTATCAGACAAGGAAAAGTAACATGATAGGCCTACTAAGATTTTGTAAGGAATATGATATTTTTTTTCCTGCAACTATATCAATATAGGTTTCTTTAAGCAGTTTGGAAAGTAGTCGGTTCACTAGCATGTTGAAGTTGTATTTCTCATTTCTTTTTTTACAAGTGTAGTTCAAGGTTTCTTGGGCAAATCATAGTATGCAAACCTGTTAAAGTGCATAGGCTACTGCAGTGAGGACCGCCAGCTACCTCCATGACTGCTCTGTGGTATTTTGGTTGATATTGTCACACTGAAGTGTGTAGTCCGTAGCCACTGCGAAAACCTGTGTGCTGCAATATGTCTCCGTTATGCCACTTATCTTTCTGTTGATGTTGTTACCCCCAGATGCTATTTTGGGATAAATGGGAAACATAGTAAGATGGTCTTTCGACGAAACAGATAGAGGTTGGTAATATTTTCTCTCCACAACTGTTCTGCTGTTTTTATGCAAGTATATGATGAATGAGATGGTTTTGGGCGAAACATATAGAGGTTGTTGTGATGCCCACTACAAATATCTTGCAGTGTAGCATTCTCTAAGAATATGTGACATCATGATGCAATACTTTCCATTTTTTCTTACTGGTTGCATAGTTTAGCTGACGATACCTGTATGGTTTACATTGTTACTTTTATGTGAAATACACCTTCTCTGTCACTGCAAGTGAACTGTTCATGCTGATATTTAAATATTTCCTCGCTATTGGGGAAAAAAATCAATGTTGAATAATTTGGAATGCATCTAAAGCCAGGAAAGTTTCATGTCGTGCATAATAATCTGTCTTCTAAGATCATAATTGTTCACATAGTATGCTTTGGTTGGTCCACATGAATGTTATCTGAGATAGATACCTACCCTTTTAATATGTATATTCTAGGTGAGGGATCACCTCAGGTTGTTTATATCAACAGATTCATGCATGTTTGTATGTAACTGAAACCATGTGACTAAAATGTTTGTTGGTGCTAAGCGATGCTACTTTTTTCCCTTGCCGGTGGAAACTCCACAGGCTAAGTGATAATGATACATATAGAAAATATAAATGATTGAAAATTATTTTTGATCTTCAAAGAGACCGTTGATGATCCTTTAATGTTCAAAGATAGTTGATATTTGCATTATTCAAGTATGAGGAATGATGAATATGTGAACTATGTATTTCTGGTTAGCAATGTTATTCAAAGCGTTTGTCTGTTATCAAGAAATTTCTGTGGTCCTCAGTCATGAACATGTATCCTTCAGTTGTAATATTGCAATGTGGCTCACATTACTAATATTTCTTCTGTGAATTTTTAAACAAAGACCGACAGTAATATCATTTATAAGCTGGTTTTTGGGTTACCTACTTACATGTCTAGCGGTCAGCCTTTGAAGTAGTATTTCCAATAATTATTGTCATTCCAGCTTGCCTCTTCTCAGCAAGAATATTATTCTTCAGTTATATTGATCTAACAGTTTTTCTCTTTCATAAGCTTTCCCTATTCAATGGTTAAGCTCATTGTATCCAGATGTTGTTCTCTTGGAGAGTGGAGACAAATAGCTGCTACCATGGGGAAGCTGTTTGGCTTATGATAGTTGACATTCAAATGAACATATTTGTACCGTGCTGCTGCCATTCTATGTTTTTGGTTCCTATATGACACCATCTAATTTAGCTTACATCTTGTTCTTGGAAACTTATCAGATTCTTATGTTTTTATTTCTCTATTCTGGCGGGTTCCATTATATGTAAGTACATGAGTTTCACATAGCCTCCTCATCCAGTGGGAAGAAGCAAAGCAGCGTAATGATTAATTCCTTAATGAAGCAAAGAGGCATGATGTTGCTTTTCTTAGTGAAGCGGGTTGTCAGGACTAGGAGAGAGTTCGTGGGTCAGTGTTATGCATATGAAGACATTTTCTTACTACATTTTGTATGACCTTTTATGAGATACAATTTTTCTTGGTGCAAGTAGGCTCAGATGATGTCCAACCTAAGATGAGTCTATTGCGACTCGGATGATGTACACCCTAAGGTGACTCCATTCTGTAGTAAGAGTGCAAAGAACTAGGTTACATGACTGATATGTGTACACTTCATATCTATGCTGTTGTATTTAATCTATACATTCGAAACAGACCGTGCCAATAATCAACTAGGATATATGAATATAAATGTATTGCATACTATGTAATTTGTTGGATGTATAAATGGTGATATAAGTAGTGAATAGTGCCCAAAACAAGAGTTGTGGATATATCACTCTTTACCCGTTTGTCATTAGAGATTTTCTTTATTTCTAAGTAAAATGTGTCTGCATTACTTCTATACTTTGATTTGTGCACTCAGATAGTTATGCTTCCTGTTATTATTATCAACATCGATGTTGAATACGGATCAGCCCCACCTCATTGTTAACACAGCTCTCTGAAGATGCAAGCCTTCAGTATCGTCATGTGAGCTATCCACATAATTTAGCGGGTAGCAAGCAAGGCTGCTTTTTTAGCGATCAATTGTATCGTCACGAGATCCATAATGCAAATCATCAAGCGGGGCGCATGTACGCATGACATCGTAACCTGATCAACTGTTGATTTCCTTCCTCTTCAGACGAGGAGCATCTCAGTGTATGTCAAGAATAGACAAGACACCTGGTAATTCATCAAAACAGTTTCATTTGGTTTTTCCCAGTAGTTCCTGCTTGACTGTCGCTCTGTTTATTCTCCGTTTCTTTTTATGCAGATAGAAGAGCCTGCTTGTGCCTGCAACATCAACAGACAACAGCCACATCTGCATGTTTACCTAAGTCAGCGAAGCATCCATTCTTTTAGTGAAGCCTCCATTCTTTGAAACTCCCCGCTACCTAATCACCCATTTTAAATCACGCTCCCAGTCCTCAACGGCGCGCGAAGGCGCGCCGCAGACCACTAGTGTGCTCTATAGCAGTTCTTTCTATTTTCCAGTACCTTTTGCGTTTCAGTCAGACCGCCGCACGCTGAGAAAGTTTCCATATCTTTATATTGGCTCTTTTTTTTACTCTCCAAAATATCTCAAAACAAGTGCATTGATAACTTGAGAATATTAGCAAGAAATTCCAGTGTCTAGCATTTTCATCTTCCACTGTCGAGTGTCTAGCATGCTGAAGGTGATTGTGATTCTAGGCCAAGTCTGCGATCACGTCATGTGCATGGTCGATTGGTACTACCTATTCTGTGAGTTCCGTTCATCTTCTTTTGTCTCTATGCATGCTTAGATACTTTCTGTGTCTTGTTATCAGCCCACTTTGGCGAAGAGGAAGGAACAACTTGTTCTGGTTCCTTCTGATGGTGATGTAGATCCTGATGCTGGCAGGTGGCTTGCTTGTCCTTTGAGGTCCTCGTATGTCGCTTCCTTTTGTTGATGTCTCTAGATCTTAGTCGCTCATTCTTTCTTTTGTGTATATTCTTTGATGTTTGCAGTTATGCTGGTAACGGTGACAGTTCAAAGGTTGATGATGCTTTTACGGGCACCGATGGTGCTTCTGTGGATGGTTTTCTGTCGGAGAGGCGCCCAGTTTGTTCGTTGCTAAGGTCGGTGTTTCATTCCAACCTGTACGTTCCTGTGGGATTGGTCGCATGGTCGGGGTAATTTAAATTTACAAATTTGTTTGAGCAGCATGATGGTGATGGTTTGAAAGCGGATGCACCTCCTGAGAAGCATGTTTCTTGGAGGAGGTGGGCTGCTATACGTCTGAACCGCCTGTGGGTTTCGTTCGACGATTCGATGATTTATTTGGTCCTTCCTTGTTTCAGGTCCGCCGTTTCGACTGCACTCTCCATCGACGAGCATGATGCTGTAAAAAAAGGACCTGGTGCCATCAAGAAAGTGAAGTGAGGGCGCCTGCTGTGGTTTCACTGTATGATGATTCTCGTGTTCTAGAGTGATGGAGTCACTGTCGTCCTGAATAAAGTGTAAATAGCATGATAGGATTTTATCACTTGTTCAGTATTGCAGTCTCATCTTTTATGTGTTTTTCTTGTTTGCTATATATGCTGTAGCCTCGTCTCCTATTGTCCGATTGTTTGTTATTTGAAAATAAATCCTCCTGTTATTTGTCGGATGGGCTACAGTGCCGCATGTAATGTGGTTGTCGGATTGTCTGCATCGCTTCAATTCTTGGTTTGTCATGTCTGAAGCGCGTAGATTTTGCATTACTCTCAAACAAACACTACGTGCCGTAAATAACTTGGGGTGTGTTTTTTTTACATGCTGGAGAAATACTCAGAGCTTGTGCATTAATAACATGTACACGGACATTTGACCCGTGCAAGTAATAGATAGGAACGACTTAACGCAACATGGAAGTATAATTCAGTTTATATGATTGGCTGAAGGGAACAGGTCGAGTGTATCCATGAGGGCCAGCCCAAGAACATCGCATAAGCACACTAAGAAGCCTACTAATGGTTATTCACTGTTTTACCTATCAGATTGGATGTATCTTAATCACTGCTGGCCCCATGGGCAAGGCTTTGAGACATGCGAGCCCATGACCGAAAGAGAGAATTTGAGTAGCATGGATTTGCTTGATCAGTGGCCTACCTTTCTTCGTAATATCTGCACTTGTTCATCTCCACGTCCACCGACGTTGTGAATTTTGTACTCCATCTATTAATAATTAGTGTATGATCGACGGCACTTTGCTTCGTCCTTGTCTCACAAATTAAGATATATTGTTTGGAAAATACGCGATCTGTTGTTAGGTAAATCGTCCTTTTCTTTCTTTCATTCCAGCAGGTTTGGGTTCCTTACTGCCTGGGACCGTTGGGGGCAAGTGTCGCATTTGGGGATAATTCAATCAACACCACCTGTAAAGGGGTGGAGCCAAACAACACCATCCGTAAGGAGGGGTTCCAATATTCACCACTCTCAACATCAACAGATTTACACGTGACCCTTTTGCTCTTGGAGCGCATCACGCATCGTTTGAACACTTCTACCACTTTAACAGCAGCAAGGTGCTTGTTGGTGGGTTTTAGATGTGTTGCATTTAGTAGTATTTTGAGCTTTTGTGGACCATTGAACCATATTATTTGGCCATATTATGCAAATGCTGAAATGTGAACCTATGAATGCTATTTTGGATGTTTTGGACATGTCGATTTGGATGCGTTATTTAGTTTTAACTGCTGTTTAGTAAATTTATCATTAGAAAATAACAGAAGCTAGCATGCTGATCATGGATGAACCATGGTGCAAGGGCAGAAGTGTCCATTGAATATCATGTTTGTGCTGAAATGTCTTCATAGTGGTGTATGTTGGCTCCTCATAGTTAGGCATGGTGTTGTTTAGATCCTCAGCTTTACAGATGGTGTTGATTGAATTCACCCGTCGCATTTGCTGTCCATCGCGGTGCTACGTGTTCCGACCATGACGCTTTCCTTGGTGCTGAGGTAAAGATTTTCTTCTGACAGACTCTGTTACCGGATGACGAGTTGGCTGTGATTGCTTGACTATTGTGCTTGTGCTCGTGGTCGTGCACGCCTGCCGCGTGTTGGGCACCTAGCATGCGTACCTCGTGGCGTCGTGCCATGCAAGAACGTGTCGTGTTTTGCTGTGTGGTTTTTTGACTCACATACCTCGTTTTTCATAGTACCCGTTCTTGTATGCTGAGCATGGTCAATGTTCTTTGACAAATGGTTATGATTCCGTTGGGTCGTGGATGAAGTCACGAGATATACAGTTAGTTGGACATTTTGCCTTTGACTTTTGTGCTTGGACCCTGCAAATGAGGTTGATGTCCAGATGGTTGACATGCATGGCCTCCTTTGTTCCACCCGAGTTTCTTAGAAAGTTGACATCTTACACAGCTATACCAGCCGCAGACCCCGCAGTGAACTGCATGACCTTGTTGAACGATTCTTGACCTTGGCTCATGCCTTTAATATTGAAACAAAACAATGATGCCAGAACATAAATGATGGTGCAACAAATAATTTTCAAACCTCATTTATAGTGAGAGATGGGCGCGCCAATGGCGTGCCGCAACGTCTAGTAGCACATGAACTGACACAGTTAGCAAGGCGTACGAAACAGTTGGCGGTGTGGAGATTTCAAGCCCGTTGGTTCACTTACGTCTTATCCAGATTCTACAAGATAATCAGTTTCTACAAGATAAGCTAGTAATGAGCCAGAAAAAAACTATTTTGACAGATAAGTCAGAACGCATGCAACTACCTCGAAGAATATCACGGCGTCATGGCAAATAAATTGTTCAGACGATGGAAGTACTACGATGAACGTTGACCCTCACCAGGATTTTGCAAGCTTTTTGGCGATCCAGGATCTTGCTGGATGTTCACTTCAACACGGCGACCTTGGCAAATAAATTGTTTTCATGTTTTTTTTTAAAAAAAAAAAGGTTCAACTAGAGCGCCATTCGAAATTTGCCATCAGTAGTAAAATGTCCAGTTGTACTAGTATAATTTCACCGGCCAATCTACCGGAAATAAAAGCCAGCAACTACCCTTTGCAGCCTGTCTTATGTTTATGAAACGATCCAGAATGAGAGACCACGCTTTTCTCTGGACACAACAAGAATGAGAGACCAACTCATCCCTATACATCTATGTTTGGAGATTTCACTTTTCCTTTGTAGGCCCCCTTTGGAACGCAGGATTTTCACAGGAATTGTACAGGAATTTCACAGGAATCAGTTGACTGTTCACAGAAAAAACGCAGGAATAGGAAAAAATCCCACATTCCAAAGGGGGCCGTAGAAGGCTGAGGCGGGCACTAGAACAAAAATCTTGGTCAACGTCTAGCCCTATAGACTTAATGACCTTGCGCCAACTAGCTACTTCATCTCGTAAGTCTAAGTGTAATACGTGTACACTTTTTTGCGAATGTTTTTTTTTTTTTTTGCGAATGTAATACGTGTACACGGCCACATGAAATCCACACGTCCGTAGCATGATGAAAACTTTTGCAGATCATGCTACAGCCTCTAAACCTGTACTTGAGCCTGTGAGCAACAAGTGGCTACTCTAATAGTTGGATCAAAAAGTGCTAACCCTGAAATTGGTATCCTGTAGCGCGCATTTTCCTCTCCCAATTCTACAGCCTACAGGGCAAAAAATAGATGGTCAACTTCAGAGAGGTGCTCGCTGCCTAGGATGACATAATGAGCGGCTGACGACGCACCTGCATCTTGGTCGTGACCCTTCTAATTTGCCAAGCTGCGAGAACAGTGGATATGTGGCTGGGTAGGTCGTATAATCGGCCATAAAAAAGAAGGGGCATGATGTATGTAGCAGAAAGATAGACTTGACATATAACAAGACAAATCCACAGAATATATATGGACACATGTCAATTCTATGAACAGAATTTGATAGGGATTCCCCACAATACATTTAACCATTCATTTTTTCCTTTGACCAATGGACATTATAGGATGCTGTTGCACTTGCAGTTTTCCCCATTTCCACTACGTTTCCTCCTTACACACTGTAGCATAGCTGTAGTGCCCACTGCCTCCACTTACTATTCTCACCCTTTGATATGCATAGCCATGCAATAGTGCCAATAGTGTGTGCACTAAATATTTCTTTGGTTATTTACATATTTTCACTTAACACAATTTCTAGTTCTATAATTTGAATACTTGTGAAACATTTTCACTCCTTCAAATGGATTCTCTGATCGATACCAGCATAGCAACTATTTTTTGACAACCAAACTGTACCATGATAACTCACAGAAAATTATGATATAGCAATTACCACATGCCTGTGGTGCAACAACCGTCAATATATTTTATGATGATGAAAATAACGATGTCTATATAACTTGTTAAATAATCGTGACGATACATACCTATAAAAAGGAAGAGACAACGTTTCAAGAAAAAAAGACGGAAGAGACAAGGAATTTGAAGCATGCCTCAATGATACGGTACAGCTCCATGATTCAGTTGACATTTCACGTAATATGATGAAAATAAGAGGTATAACATAAAAACATCTCAAACGTATCTATTGAAGGAGCATGTGCTGTAGTTTACCTTTGCCTTTAGTGACTTGAAAGGCAATGCATATAACTTCTCAAGTGCTTCTGCCAAATATAGTTGACCTTGTGCTGTGGGATAAGTAGTTCGTCATAACCCTGTAGGCAATCATCACTTCTAGACCATATCTAAAGTACAACTCCTTTTCTTTGCTGCTGCCTGAGCCAGCGTCCATGTATAAAAGGGACAGAGCCACAATAGCTCTTCCCCAGCAATCCTCTTGAGCCCGTAGCACCCACTATCATAAGATATCAACATGCTTAAACCCAATGTTTTACTCACCATGCTCCTGATAATCCTTCTCTTCAAAGCATCTGCAGGTATGGGATTTGATTTTGCTTCAGAACAGTATACTAGTTGCTTAATCATTGATATTTGAACAGGCTCTTTTGTCCAAATACAGGCCAACCTATACTAGTGGAAAATGATAATGCTGTGACTGCAAACCTGATAAAGGTTCGTCTAGCTTGATTTTACAATTTTGGAAATAGCCACTCAAAGAAATGCTTGCAGTCTTCAAGATATTATTTAGGTTGTCAGTGTGGTATCAACTATCAGGTTTCAAAGCCCTTGCCAGTTTTCAGCTTTATTATGCATAAGTCGCATGAAGCAATGTTATAATAAAATATTTATCAACTGAGTATATGCGGAAGTCTCAGGGAACTAATGAAAACAAACATCGGTGCAATCAGTTAGATTTGTTCTTTTATTAGCACAATTAACATATGCTACTTCTTTATCCTCTAAATGCAGGGGCATAGCAGAAAGGTTCTTACAGAGATTCAGGACTATGACTACGGAGGGG